>JAODYD010000003.1:0-424267 GCA_026262445.1 Bipolaris bicolor
CCCTAACCCTAACCCTAACCCTAACCCTAACCCTAACCCTAACCCTAACCCTAACCCTAACCCTAACCCTAACCCTACCCTAACCCTATACTATCTATCTACCTCTACTACGTAGCTATTAGGCGACTAATTCTACGCGTATACTAATAAGCTTAGCTATAGTTAGTATAGCTATACTTCTATATATTCTTTATGTATTAGTAAATATAGCTATACTCTAGATATCTTAGCCTATCTATATATATAGACAAATAGAGTAATAGTGCTATATTAAGATAGAGAAACTTAACCTAGTCTACATTACTAGCCTAGCGCTATAGTAATAACTCTCTGTCTATAGCTCTAATGATATCTCTTCTAATACTAGTATATAAGTTCTAGTATTTAGTATCTAAATAGGTACGTAGCTACGACTTAATAATACTCTACTAGTAGCGCTTATATATTATAATGCGATAGGTAGGTAAGTATATAAAAATATCTTAAAATTTATCTATATTTCTTAGTAAAAGTAGTATAAGTAAAATAGTAGTAATAGTTATATTATCTCTTTATATTTATTTATCTATTTATTTATTATCGTAATACCTAGTCGTCTAACGTTTAACTAGTTTACTTAGAAACCTTAGTTATTATAGCTTAATCTAATTTTAGCTTTTTTAGTTTAAATTCCCTAACGCTTAAATTAAAAAAAAATTAATTATATACTGTACTATAACTAAATAATTTTAAAAATCTTATAAATAGAAAGTTCTAATTACTCCCTTACTCTTATAAACGCTAGAATCTTTTTTCTTAAATTTTACGTATAGTATAGTGGTCTATTATAGGTAGTAAGTATACGCTAGGCTAAACGTATATATAATTATTAAGTTATACTACCCTCCTATAGTATAGTAGGCTTAAAAAATTACTAAAATACTTCTCTATATAGCTACTATAATAATAACTTTATAGTAACAGCTTTAGGCTTTAGTTACGTATATATAGGCCGCTAGTGTTACGCTCTACGTTATATAATACTAACGGTTTAGTGTTTAAAGGTTGGTGTACTTAGGGTTAAAATAGTACTTAGGGTTAAACCCTACCCTAACTCTAAGCTAATATGGGCTATATTAACGAATACTAACTCTTAACTATATTTTATTAGATAACTTATGTACTATATATTGTATTAGTATAAAAACTAGTTTATTAGACGTATATAAGTTTTCTATATCTACTATAAGATTTGCGTTAGATTTAAATATAGTTCTAACCCTACTTCTGTTAATCGCCTAATTCTATAGAAGTAAGGTTAGGAAATTTAGTAAACCCTAATAGAAGTAGGGTTATTTTAACCCTACTTCCGTCGAGGATTGAGGATAGGGTTAGGAAATTTAGTAAACCCTAACGGAAGTAGGGTTATTTCGACCCTACTTCTGTTGAGGATTAAGAATAGGATTCTTTAACATTAGTAAATACCTAAAGTATAATATTTATTAAGCTAATACTTATGCTAGCGTTATAAGATATTCTTATTAGGCTTTCGTAGTTATAGATGGCGAAACTAAGCAGAATAGGTTCTATATACTATAGAAGTAGGTCTTTTACTTTTTAACTTATTTACTCCTTTAAAGCCTTATAAGACGATTCTGCTACTAGAGTATAACTACTATAAGTATCTTAGATTATCTTAGTTATCTCTTTAGAGGCGCTACTTCTATTCTCGCCTATATAAAGCTCTTATAAGTGTATATCGTTGTCTTAAAGGAAAATCTTATCTTTAGTCTATATTAGATTAAAGCAGTAGCTGTCGCGCGTTTTCTAGAAAGCACTCTACTAGTCTAAATTATTAAGGTATAAGCTTCTAGTTTACGCTAAATATTCTGTCCATAGTTAGAACCCTTAATAGAGAGTCTCTATCCTTGCTAGTTTTAAAAGAACTTTAGCATCTCTAGTTAAGTAACGTAGTGGCCTATTTAGAAAAATTACCGTAACACTTCTTAGTTTAATGTAGTTAAAAATAAACTTTAATACTACTAAGAGATTAAATTATAGTTTCTAATAATTAGAAAGATCCTCGTGTAAGAAAATCTAAAAAGATCTATCTACTACTTTAGCCTAAAACTTTCTATTATTTACTAAGTTCTATAGAGACTCTTTAGTATTCCCCTAGCTTGTTGCTAGCATCTTAACGCGGATTAGTATATAACTAGTACTTTTATCTCTTTAGAGAGATAGTTTAGAACAAGCATGTCCTATACTTTGAAAAGAAGACTAGAATACTAATAGCTGTTTATAAAAAGCGTACTAACGAGATCTTTAGCGGTTTTAAGCTAGAAATTAATCCCTGTTAAACATTTATTACCTTCCTCTATAGAGTCGTCCAAGTTGTTAAGCCTTATATACCGCCTCTAGCTTTGCATTAAGTGCTACGTGCGTAACTAAGAGTATAGTATAAAATAGATTGTATCGCCTAACATTAAATATAACCATAGCCTAACAATTCTTTTTCTATATTTTAGACATCTACTATACAAATTAAATCTACCTAGACTTTTATGCTAGTTGTAATAGTTTATTTACATATATTCGTAGGCGAGCCTACGCTATTTTATTAGGATCTACAGGTAGCAAAGCTAATTATGCCATTAAATAGTAATCTAAACTACTAAGGTCTAGGCTGGGGTTAGCAACTCTTTCCTTGCAAGAGCTATTATAGAGATGCTACTTATTATAGAGCTTATACTACTTGGTATACTAGAAGTACGGTAAGCTTTTAGTATGTTGACTTATATTTAAATAATTCTAGAAAATAGCTTACAGTATGCCTATAGAATCTATAACTCTATAAACATAACTAGCGCTAGTATACACGATCTAGGCGTAGCTTATTTAGAAGGCTCTTACTAGATATTATTTTCCTATAATAATAGGGAAACCTAGATTATCGTACAAAGCTAGGAAGGAAACTGCGTACGTGTATAAAAGAGTTAAGAAAGTAAACTTATAAATTCCTATAATACTAATCAAAGTTACTCGTTCGATATTCCTACTTCTCTTCTAGGAGGAGATATAGTAATCTTTGTATAGTAAGTTAACCTCTTTAGTCATAGTGCGCTACTAAGTTAACAGGACCTAGTTAAATTTATCTAGCAATCGAGAGTTCTATATATCCTGCTCGCCTATCTAGTTAAAAGCAGCACGATCCCTAACTAAAATTCCATCTAGTTATCCTATGTATATTGCTAATCTTTAGGAGGATCTAAAGACACTAGATTTATAGTATCTAGCCTAGTCTTAGTGCTACGTTCTGCAAAATGTTTAGGTTCGTTATCCCCAATAGTACAAAGGCATCAATCTACCAATCGTAGCCGATCTACTTCTAGATAACAGCTAAATCTGCTTTTTAGAGCTTGAAGACGATAGTGGAATGTGTGGCTTAGATAATAAAGAAAGGGTTAGGGCTCTCGCGCTTTAATCTAGTTGAAGCTCCGCTACTTAAGCATCTGCAAGATAGCTTCGAGTGAGAGAAGAAAAATTTATATAGTTAGCTAGTTCACCTATATTATTAATATTCTATAAAGCTACTACTTTACTGCCCTACTCTCTTCATAAAGTGTGTTGATCCTGACGACGTCGACTAAAGTATTAAGATAGGTACTATTTTGCCATAAAGTGTAAGTGCTATGCCTTCTAGCTTTAAAAAGTACTATTGGTTGTCTCGGCTAGGTTATATACAGTGCTTCTAGATCTAAAATCAAGGCTATATTCATTCATAACTATATCGTAAGTATAAGAACTAGATATTCTACTAGCCAAAATTCATTTTGCCCGCGTTCTAAGTACTAGAACATTCCCAGGCCCAATAAATCCCTATTTTTAGGCTTTTCTACCAGCATTATAGCGCACAACACTAGACAAAGTTTTTGTTTACTCTGTAGTAAACCAAGATCTAACCGCGCTCAACATATTCAAGATGTTCAAGTCTATTCAAGAAAGACATATACTAAAACTCAACGCCTAATAGAAAGAGTTTTAAGGGACAACAGCAGCCTAGTTATTAGAGTCTATTACTACTACTATACTATTTAAGCAAACAACGATGTATTCAATCGCGTACACTGTAGTTATAGCCTTTAAACTAAGGAAGCTCCTAAAATAGAAGCGCTCGCCGAACTGCCTAAGAATATTGTAAAGCCGCGGCCGAAAGCGCAACGCTACTAGAACCGCAAATTATAGTTATTTTAGCTTCTAGATATAGATTATTTTAATATACTTCTTAGTAAATATCGTAAAAAGGTTATATAACCTATACGTGTCTATTATTGACTGTCTGTATATAATCTACGTCTAGATATACTTTACGTATCTTTCTAAAATTCTCGTATATATTATGATGTAGTAACACGTAACTAGACTGTTAACGTATATTTAAATCTCTGTTCAGAGTAGATAGAGACCTTCTTCACTCAACTCACTACTAGCGATTGCTATTCGACTATCTAATTGCGGGTCGCCCCTTGATTTCTTAAGCTCGATCCCTATCGTTCTATAATATATGTCACTAGTTCGATAAACTACATTAAGCTATATTATCTTTCTATTTAGTAATGCTCTCGACTCGAAGAGCACTTCGCATTAATCTTACTAGTAAGGCAGAACATTGCGCCATATGCTTATAAATACTTAAAGTAGGCAGCAGAAAAGCTAGCCTTATATATGTCTTAAGGGATTGTCGTTATATAAGTCCTTTATTATTTACATTAAGTTATATCGCTAATAGTAAGAAGGTTATTTGTGGCTCTTGTGTTCGGTTTCTAGGTGTGCCACTCTTTCTTCCTTCCTAGCATGCTAACCATAAGGACTTTTAGTAGTAGAGACCTCTACGACTTTATAATCTAAAATATAGTATCTGCTTAGATACTAGAAATTCTATTCGTATTACTCTAGTTTACAGTATATTAACATTATCTATAAAGTAGTTAATTAGCTAACGATTAAGGCCACGTATATTGCCGACTCTGTATCCTAACGTAGGTAAGCTCTCACGGAGAGTCAAACAAAACCTATATAGCCTGTCTAACCTATAGAAATAGTATAACTAAGGTCAGGCAATTACTATTACATAATTAAATTATTATACCCGCCTAACAAGGTATTAAGATTATATCACTATATAGCAGTCTATAGATATATAACTAGATAGGTTCTCTTACAATTAATTATCTTTTTTTTCTAAGTAACTTTAATTAGAGCGACTACTTAATTCCATAACGGGCCGTTCGCGTTAACTCAGCAGCTAGTAATATCTCTCTCTATCTAAGCTCTTCCGTAATATTCTCTCATTAGTATCCTAAATAGCTAGCCTAATAGGTATTAAGAAAATCTACTATATTATTTAATCCTTTAAATCTACTATCTTACTAAGTTTGCTCTAGAATCTAAATCTAAAATATCGAGGTTTACAATAACGACTATTACACCTTATTACGGAAAATACCTGCTCCTATTATCTAGATTAGTTAAGTATACCCTATTTTTATAAAATTAGAAAACTCTTAAAGACAGCGTGCGAAAAATAGCTGAGAAGCTAGGGTGGATAAATATAAGTACGACGTTATAAAGAGGAATACGATGGGCATAGTGTAATCTATTAATTAAGAATAAGGCGAAGGCTGTATATAGTACGCATTACTATATATAAATTAAAGAGTAAAGACTTACCTTAAGCGCCCTAGAATACTACTTAAAGATACTAGAAGTAGGAGTCTGCTTAATAGAGAGGACATCGAATAGTGAATACCTGTTGCTTTACTATAACTGCGCCGTTCTCTTCTCTGCTGCGTCTTAATGCAGCTATAATCCTTGTAGTCGACAGGAAGATTGTTAAAGGCTTATGCCTAATAGGGTAGTTCTACTTTATAATAGAACCTTGCTTTTTATACCTTACTATATAATGTAACTAAGGGGTTATAGTTTCTTACCTCTACGACTTTACCCCTTACACGTAGAAGGCACACCTCTAACTACCTTTGCTACTAGTTTTGTAAACGAGTTACTACTATTTTTATAAAGGGATTAATTTGCTTTAATATATAGAAGTATTCTAATCTATTAATAAAATCTATAATTATAGCTATACTTATAATGCTATTATGTCGTACTATCTAGAATATATTTATATAATAAAGAGGAAATCCTAAACTATAGGTAATAGGTTATAGATAATAAATAAGTTTACGTAGTTGTACGCTAAGTATTCTGTTATTATACTTACTAAGCGCTAGTTATATAAATTAAATCGTTGCTAGTATCTATCTAAATAGATCTAGCAGAGTTATCTCTTTTAATTAAGTAATCTTTATAGACTCTGCATATCTTGCATTATATCCCTACTATACTATGTATATAGTAAGAATCCTCTTAGTATCCTTAGCAACTATAACTTAAGCCTATACGTCGTTATAGTATCTACTCTCTCTTAGTAGTAGTAAAAAAGCTAACTCTCTTATAATACATGTAGATAAGGAGTATAACTTTCTAATTAGATACTATAATTCTTAGGGCGAGCTAATAATGCCTTCCCCTAGTAATTATTATAGTTATCTCGATCTTCTAGATATAGAGGAAGGTAGACCGCAAGTTATATAGAAACCTAGCTAGAATACTTACTTTTAGTTATCTAACTATACTTATAGTATTAGTATTCTAGGATTAACTTACTATAGAGGAAGCTACTAAGTTAGCTTCTCTATAGATAAAGGTAAGATATAGAAAGTTATAGCTTTATACTATAGAAACTATCCTTATAGAGACGAAAATATGCTATAAGTGTTTAAATTTAAAGTCTCTTTAAGAATACTAACTAGTATAGTAGTTTTTGCTTAGATCTAGTTAAACTAGGAGTATAAGTTTTTTATAAACTATGTAGTAGTCTAGATTAGCTTAAGCTTTAGCAGTACTACTACGCGTATTTATATAAGCTCTAAAACTAACTCTACTATATACTATACTACACTACTAGGTCTTCTTAGTAGACTACTAAACGAAGGTAAAAAAGATATATTAAATAGCTATAATAAAGACTTGATAGGTTGCACCGCTTTATATAGTCTAGGGTTAGCTAGAAGTAAGTAGAGATATATTAAACATCGTTATAGTAGAAAGCATTCTAGGTATAACTACTATATCTATAGATCTACTATCTTAGCAGTACCTAAAGTACTCTATTCTAGATTAGAGAACCTAGCCTTTAATATTTGCGATTAGAATAACGCATCTAGAATAGAAACTAGCTACTATTCTATAGATACAAGATATATACCTAACGCTAAGCTAAAGAACTTAGAGAGTAATAACTTTAAGATTAGCTAGAGTAATTCTTATAGCGTCGTTAAGAGAGACAAGGAGTATACTATTTAAAATATTGAGTGTTAAGGTTAGAGTTCTAGTAGACTTACGAAGATGCTGTTCTAGTCTTATTTATTACAAAAGTAAAATTAAAATTATATAACTTAACTAATCTAGTAATTAACTTACGAACATCGTTTATATATATATTGTTTAATTCTCTTCTACGCCTTCTAGCTTATGTATTATTTAAAGATTTTATATTATTATTTTAATTAGACTAATATATATAGAATATAACTAATTACCTATATTAGTATATATAAGTAAAGAAAGTATAGTTAATATAAAAAAACCCTATATAAAGAGTAGCCGCAATACTTTCTAGTTATAAGCACATCGCTAAGAAAGCTAGCTATTAAATATAGCTACTATACTCCTTGTAAATATATACGTAACTTTTTGCGGATAATATAGGACTTCTAGTTCCTTTACTTTAAATACTAATAGAGTGGATTAATATACTATAGCTATAATAATACTAAACTAGTTAAGTATATAGTTAACTAGTAGCTAAGATTTAGTAATTATCTTAAACTTTAGCGTATATACTCTACGGCCTTTCTTTTTAAAGTCTAATTTGCCTGTCTAAGTAAGAAGGTACTCTAAGTTGACTAGATAGAATAGATTTGCTATCTTTCTTAGAAAACGCCTTTCTATAATTCTTCTTAAAAGTAGCTAATTAAGCTTAACCTAGGCGTCTTTCTAGATAGGATTCTAAGAAGCAGTAGCCGCAAGCACATTATAGTACTTAAGTCCTATTAAAGCCTACTTATAGTATTAAACCTTATTTATACCCTAATATTAGGCTGTCTTAATAAGTAGAGCGAGATACTACTTACTTATTTTAATCTTAGATTATACTATATTAATAAATTACTCCTATTGCTTTGTATTAAAAAAAGAATCTAGCTATAGCTGCTTGTTCTTTCTATAATGGTTACACTTTTCTATTATAACCTCGTTTAGTTTTGTAAATAGCTAGATAGCTTATCTTTGTTACGAAAGCATCTCGTTCTATATAGCTATATATACTTAAAATTTTTTATCTTTAGATAGCATATAGCGTAATAAGGTCTAAAGTGCCTAAATATTTAGAGAAGCAGAATTAAAGTTAAGTATATTAGTACTTTAAAGGCTTAGTGCTAAATAGATACTTTATTGTAAGACCTACTTATGCGTTGTCCTTTCTATCTTATGCAAAGCTAAAGGCTAGATAGTAGACTATTACGCCCTTTAGTAGCTTATATACCTTAGTAGGCTAGTGTTTTTAAGAGATTACTAACCCTTATTTAAGATATATACGGGAATAAGGTACTATTAGTAGTACTACGCACGTGCCTCTACGTTATCTTGTTATAACGCTAGAAACGCAATGTCTAGCTAACCTTCTTACTATTACATTATTAAGCTTTAGCTCCCTAATCTTTTCTTATAAGACACTAAACTACTAAGCATATATATAATGTAATTCTAATATATTAGCTTACTATATATATTCTATGCTAAATAATCGTCTAGCTTAAGCGGATTCTCTAGTCGTGATGTATTTATTCCATCCCCCATTTAAAAAGGCTGACAGACATGTCTAGGCTGCCTCTACTTATTAGTTAACTACAACCTTCTGTTCTTTAAGATGCACCTATTACTACGATTTCTATATAACTAAAAGTTAGCTAATAATAGATAAGAAGATATTGTAAGTAGCGATGTAGAGAAAGGTATTATATCTCTTAGGTACCTTCTATTTCTTTCGCTAATTTAGAGACGAATCTTAAGTAGTATATCTATATTTAACGTAGTAAAGTTAGTTAACTTAAAGTTATACGTTTTAACTATAAAAGAAAAAAAAAATATCTTAAGCTAATCTAAGATTTAGTATAGGATATACTTATAGTAGAAAGACTTTTATAAGAGAGGATAAAACTAATATTACTTAGAGATAGCGCTTATACACTTAAGTAGCGATTATATAGGACTAAACGTTATTTAAATTCCTGTAGGAATAGAAGGCTTATAATCTACCTATTAGGCACATTTCTAGTATTTATACTAATAGTAATAATACTTAACTTACTAGTCGAATCTAGTACTATAAGCTATTTAGACTATATATAGTTTTACTATAATAAGTATTAACTAGGCTACGTTCGTGCTGCTCTAGATATAGATATAAAGAGAGACTTTCTTATAAGTTTTAGTATACTAATGTAAGTGTCTACTAATTCTATAAAAAGGTCTTAGTATAAGGTAGATAATATTCTAGATTATATAGTTAATTTATAGGTATATGTGCCTTCTTTGCGCGACCGTCTTTATAAAGAAGTTAGGCTAACACTACTAGACGTGCTATAGATAGTAAGAGCAAACCTACTACTTATATTACTAATATATTCTCCTCTAAAATCTATATATATTACGACGTATATAAAAAGAAAGTTCTATAGTATAATATATAGCGCTTTACTTAGTTTACTAGGTTTTATAGTAATAATAAGCTTATTGTTTTATATATTTATAGGACGCTATTAGTTAAGGAAATAGTTACTTACAGCTGTAGTTGTATAATCTTTAGAAGTAACCCCCCTAGATTAGTTTTTAAGCGACGAAGTTTCTGCGCGCTAGCTATTCTTACACTATAGAACGACTTTATTTAGTTTTAATTTAGCTTCGCGCGCAGCAATCAATTTCACGCAAGTACTAAACGTATAGCTCTTTCTTAATATAGCTAACTTTAGAAACTTAGACTAAAGAATTATTCTAAGTTAATCTTTAAGTAATTTTGCTAATTCTTAGAATGCCTCTAACGGCATCTAGGAGTTAAAGGTAATTAGATAGAGTTACGTTATATCAAGATAGGATGTTTTAGGTTTATTCTATCTCGATATAGAGTGTTTTTCAACTAATAGTAATAGATGCAAGGGGCTACGCTCTAGAAGACAAACGCTAGATAGTAATCCTAGAACCTTATAAAGATTTAGAGGCATACATAACTATATAGGATTATCCTTCTAAGAGTATATCCAGAACCTATAGTTAGAATTAAAGGTGCTATCTTAGTTTTCTATAGTCTACTTCTGGCACTCTAGTAGTTAGTAAGCCTAGAATAGGCCTGCACTGCCTTACTACTTAAATGTAGTTATAGAACGTTGCCTTACGATACTAGATGCTAGTCTAAACATGTTTAACACTTTAAGTAAGACGATTTAGGCTATTATGGCTGTTAATATCGTGCTTACTATTACTCTCGCCACTACGACTTTCTAGATCCTGCTCTTAGAACAGGCCGCTATGGCAAGACTATTTATCCTAAACGTAGGTTCCCCTTAGACCTACACGTTAGACTGATATAGTAAGCTAAACTAGCCTAGTTTAACCTCTCTAAGTCGCCTCTGCTAGGCCTTTTACAGCGCGATCTACAAGATATACAGCGTAGGGCTAGTAGGATTCTAAACGTTGTAGCTAAAAAGACTCTCTATGCTGCTAGTGACACGTAGAACGTAGTAAGCTTAGTAGTAGTCGCTTTGCCCTAGATTAAAGAGTACGTGCCGTTTAACTACTCTTTTAGCATAATTATATTCTACGTTAGGTTTAAGTATAGTTGGTTCTATAGTAGCTTATAATATACTATCTTAGCGTTTATACTAGACAAGATCTAGAATTTACTAAGTTCGCTTAGAGATGCAATTTAGGCGCGTGTAAAGGATCTATCTTTATTACTAAGTAGCCTAGACAGCCTACCTATAGTAGTACTTAGCTGCTTAATTATAAGTTCTCTCTTATTTATTACTCTACTACTACTATCTTACTATATTATATATAGGTATCCTAATTGTTTTATAAGTATCGTTTAAAATATTAACGCTAGAACGTAGATAATAGTTTATTTAGGCGTAGGTTTTATCTACTACGCGCTCTATATCGTGCTTATTACTATATAACATAGCGTTACTAGGGCTATTAAAAAGCTACTAGCCTAGATAGAAATAGAGGCGGGTAAGATATTTAGCTCTAGTATTAGAGCAATAGTCTTTACTATTATATTCGCTACGTTTTTAGCGATTTTCTTATACTACATCCGTGCCTAAAGCATAAGAGAAATATCTAGGATAGAGCTATTAGCATATTCTCTTACTAATGTTACTAGATTATCTATTAGCACAAGATATAATACGTAGAAGTAGAACTTATCGTAAAGTTAGCTAGTGCTACCTTATCTACTATATTATTAAGAAAAGAAAGTTTAGTTTATAGAATATTTATTTAAGATTTAGTACTATTAAGTATTCTATATAGAGTAATTTTCTAATATAAGTATTAAATAGAGCTCTATACGCTAAGAACTCCTATTCTCTCTAGCCTATATCTAACTAGTTAGCAAGATAACTAGTCTAGAATATTATTACTTTAAATACGTATGTTGTAAGTAATAAGTAGAAAGATGTATTCTCTTAAATCTAACTATAAGTAACTAGAAACCAATTAGAATTACGCTAGAGGAAGCAATTATCGCAGGGCTAAGAATCACGTAGTTAGCATCACGCCTAGATACTATTATTAGCAATAGTACCTCTAATACAATAGAAGAACTATATATTAAAAAAATACCTCGCTATTAGAGATAGCAAGACAGCGTATTTATAGCAGAACTAACGTGCTGGATAAGCGAGTTGGCTAGGCAAGCGAGTTGGCCACCCCACCAAGTTTGCGCACGCGGTTTAACTCTATACATAACTACTCTACGCAATATATTCTAAATGCCTTTAAATGAAACAGATATTTAGCTTGCTATCTCTTCTCTTAATGCTTATTAAATCTAGAGCAACTGACGTGCAGCAGCAATATTTAATGTGATACGATCAACGCTACAGAACAGGCGCAATGGGAAGCCTGCCCGACGCGATTGCCAGCCCAACTCAAAGAAGCTTACTAAGCTAGAAGAGGAGGTGATAGTTGATTATATACTTGATCTAGATCTACGTGGATTTTCGCCTATCTACGCTGCTATGCGCGATATGGCCGATAGACTGTTAGCTACGCGCGGCGCTGGCTAGGTTAGGTAGAAGTGGCTAGCTAACTTCGTTAAGCGTACAGATAGACTTACGACGCGTTTTAATCGGGCGTATAATAGGCAGAGAGCTCTATGTAAAGATCTAGTCTTAATTAAGAGCTGGTTTGAGCTCGTAGAGCAGACAAAGGCTAAGTACGGCATCTGTAACGAAGACGTCTATAACTTTAACGAAGCTAGCTTTATAATAGGTAAGATTACTACTTAGCTTGTCGTTATAGCGTTAGAAAGAAGAGCCTGACCAAAAGCTGTCTAGCTAGGTGGTCGTGAGTGGGTGACGTTCATCGCTGGGATTAACGCAGCTGGCTGGTCTATCCTACCGTTTCTGATCTTTACTGGCAAGCACTACCTATCTGTCTAGTACGAGGAGGCAGAGATCCCGCGCGACTGGGTGATCGCAGTCAGCGACAATGGCTGGACGAATAACGAGCTAGGTATTGCATGGATAAAGCACTTTGACGCCCACACGAAGACTCGCGTTGTTGGTATACGTCGTCTACTTATTCTTGACGGCCACGAGAGCTACTACTCTCTTGAATTCTAAGAGTTCTGCAAGGAGAAGAATATCTATACTCTCTGTATGCCGCCTTATTTATCTTACCTATTCTAGCCTCTTGATGTTGGCTGCTTCTCGCTATTGAAGCGCGCGTATAGCCGCGAGGTGGAGAGTCTAATCCGTTACTATATTAACCATATCACTAAGCTTGAGTTTCTACTAGCGTTTAAGGTAGCGTTTGATTGATCCTTCACGCCAGCCAATATCTGCTTAGCTTTTCGAGGCGCAGGCATTGTTCCTCTCTAGCTAGATACTGTGCTATCAAAGCTTGACGTACAGCTGCGTACGCCTACTCTACTAGCTATTCTACCAGAGGCTCTCTAGCAGGCTCGTACGCCTAGCAACACGCGCGAGCTTGAAGCTTAATCGACACTAATACGTAATCGCGTTTAGAGGCATCAAGGCTCATTACTAGCTTCGATTATCGCAGCGATTAACCAGCTTAAGAAGGGAGCTGAGGTAATGATGCTCTCAGCTGAGCTGATGCGGGATCGGATAGCCAGCCTCGAGAAAGCTAATACAGCAGTATTAGAGCGTAGAAAACGTAAGAAAAAGCGGATACAGGAGCGTGGAGTCCTTATAAAAGGAGCCGGCGAGGATCTACTCGCTCAGCGCGAGGCTGATCAGCAGATTGCTTATGAAGAGCGTCAAGGAGGGGAGCGATTAGGTGTTAGCCGCCAGGCTCTAGCGCGGTGTAGTAGGTGTAGAGAGACTGGTCATAATTCGCGTACATGTAAAAAAGATACTCTAGATACTACTTAGTCTACTCTATTACTCTCTATATATTATAATATTGCGTTGTTGAGATATACGTTCATAAAGATGCGCAAACTTGGTGGGGTGGCCAACTCGCTTGCCTGGCCAACTCGCTTATCCAGCACGTTATATATAATAAGTATAAAGTATAGACAGATTTCGTTATTACGCCTATTACGAGCAGCCTAATTATGCTTTCTTACTAGTTCTTTTAGTTAATTCTATATACCTCGT
Source organism: Bipolaris bicolor (assembly GCA_026262445.1). Classification (NCBI taxonomy): domain Eukaryota; kingdom Fungi; phylum Ascomycota; class Dothideomycetes; order Pleosporales; family Pleosporaceae; genus Bipolaris; species Bipolaris bicolor. The sequence continues at coordinate 14,010 of JAODYD010000003.1, forward strand.
CTAGATCATAATAGTATAACAATCGCTTCTAATCTAGTAATATATAGGAACTCTATACATAGCTTAGCGCGAGCAGTCAGCTAAAGAGTAATTAAAATAATTAGTTAATCTTTAGTCTTATAATAACAAAACTTTAAGAATGCTACCTAAAGTAGTAAAGCCGTAATCGCTATAGTTTTATCGCTATAGGTAACGCTATAAACAGTAAGTTACGGTATCGTGCTATTAATTCAAGTAAGGTTTACTTATGCGACCGTAGTCAAGACTGCACTATATAGCCCCATCTAACGATCAAATAGTAAAGTACTTTATAAGCACTTATTAATTACTATAATAGTTAATCCGCACTTCTTAGGTGCGTCCCTACGTGCTATAGCCGCGATATAGCACGCACGTATAGATGTATATATATACACTAATATACAATGCAGAATTTTCTACCTATAAGCTAACTATATCTTAGTTCTTTAATACTATTAGCCTTAGGCTCGCGCAAAAAGCGTATAGTATCTAGGCTTATACCCTAATAGCATATCTTATTTATAGCTTATACAGCTGCTTCTTAAGGTTCACCGCGCTATTCTAAACCTATTATTTTTTTCGCTACTAACTTACTCTACTATATATCTAACATGTTAGAGAACTACTAATAGTAAGATGGAAGATATAGTGCGTAGGCAAATCTATATAGTAGTAGTAATAGCTATAGCTCTACTAACCTATATAGCGGAAGTATAAGTAGTCGCATTCCTAACACAATATTACGAGACTAATACGATAGTATAGTACGAATAGTCGCAGCAATAGCTTAATTCTCTAGCGCCCTTCTAGTACTATAGTAAGTTAAATTACTCGCAGCTATCGTAATACTTATAAGCTAGTGCCTTAAGCCCGTCTAATATGAATACGCTAACCGTCCCTTATACAAACGTGCCTATAAGCAACTTAACTACGTATAGTAATACTATAGAGTCGCCACAAGCCTAGCCTCTAAGCTAAGATTACTTCTTTACGTATATTAGAGGCGTAAAAGTGCGAATTAGCTAGCTAAACTTAGATATTAAAGCTATTACTAGCATCTACTAGCGTATACTTTCCTCGCCTAACAACTGCTCTAGAGCTAAACTCGAAGAAATTATACCTAATATATAGATTAGAAACATATAAATTAATAACGAGATTAATTCTCTAGAGAGAGATGCTATACGCGATCTTAATAGTAAAATAAAAAGGTCTTAAGTTAAAACGCTTAAGTAGATATTCAAGAGCCAGCTTGAGGATCTCTAGAAGGAGGAGGTTAATTATTCTAAGAGGTACTATAAAGATATTAGAAGGCAATACTGCATAATTAATCTAGACGCCACAGATGCCGAGGTCGAAGAGATAGTTAATTCTGACTTAGGCGACGAGGGCATCTTTACCTAGGCTGTAAGTGTAAATTGAGAGTTGGATATTAAGGAAACCGTCTCTAACGCACCCTTAGCTCAAATTTAATCGTGTTGGTCAAGCGGCTAGTGTTCTCGGCGCGGTACATGCGCGCTATAACGATATTTAGCGCATCGAAAAGACTATGCGTGAGCTTGCTTTGCTATTTACCTAGCTCAACGCGGAAGTCACCTACCAAGATCTGCCCATCATAGAAGCAGAAGTCTAAACCGTGCAAGTCGAAGGCAATAGCAACGAAGCAAACTAACAGCTCGGCAAGGCTATTAAGTTAGCAAAGCGGGCTAGAAGACGTAAATGGTGCATCTTACTAACTATTATCATAACTCTATGCGTTATTACTCTGATTCTTAGATTGTATTTTAAACTGAAACCTAAATAGGCGAATAAAGCTAAGAATAAAGTAAGTTTATAGCTACTATATATATAAAATATAGTTACGACACGATGAAAGAATAAAATAGGGTGCTCGTATTGCGAGAGAAGAAGGGCAGTCTATCTCTTATCTTTAAGTAATAGGAATAGCTACTAGCGTGCGCAGTATGAAGATGCAAGCAGACGGCGCGTGATACTACACCACTAAGCCACATTACGTTTTTACCTATAGACTTAATAACACCTACTAGCTAACTAGAAAACTAGTTAATGCATATTTCTTACTAGTTGGTAGGCCCTAAAACTAGCAAAAGTGTATGATATAACTATATAGCGGCCAACCTAGAATAGCGAGCCTGTTAATTAGTCGGCTACTGCCTAGCCCTAGACTATAGCAGAAGCGTAAAAATCTGTTTACTCGCTATACTCTTCGTGAAACTTAAGATATTATGCTTCTAGTTTCTAATGGATTTGTGTTTAGATAGACACGTTCGTAACTTGGGGCTATTTGTCGGCAAGTGCTGGCAAAACGAGGCTTGTAGCGTCTGCTTCGCTAAACGACTTTATTAGGGGGCTAGATAAGGAGACCGTATGAGTTGATATAAGCGCCTACTACGCTTGGAGGGCAGTTTCACTTAGCATTGATATAAATGCATAGTTATATTTAGTAAGAAGAAAAATAGTAGAAATAAGGATAAAGGGGTAACAACAATAGGCAATAGGAAGCCGTATTTGTGGTTAGAATCATTATTTGATGTTAACGCAGGTATTAAAGAATGTTGTTAAAGTTGCTAGTATCGCAATTCTTTCGCCACACTACTATATTCTATATTACTTAAAAGCAAGTGAGGATCCGTAACTTACTTATATATTGAAGCTAGACGGTGGAAACCCCTATGCATACGAACACGCCCTCCAGTAATGAGCAGGCTAGTGACTAACGAAGTGCTTCGCATCACTCGTTGAACTTCAGAAGTAAGGAGACTCTAGTATAAGGCAAGCATGCAAAGAGAATCTATAATCGTTAATAGAGGAACTTTATAGTATGTCTGCGTCGTAGAAAGAGCGTAGATCTATAAGAATAAGTAATTAGTTATATAAAGACCTACTTTAGATAGTAACTTAGACCTTACTTTGCTATTTAATGCACTAGTCTTGTATGCAATTGTATCCTAAGTCACTATAGCTAAAGCGTTCAGGGCAGAGACGATCAGGAGATAGCTAGCTATATCTAGGTTTCCTCGGAAGCGGAACCAGCGCATGTAGATACGGACGGCGACAACGGCGTAGACCAGGACCAGTAGGATCCATGCCAAAACCTTGTTTCAGTCAGCTATGTCTCGTAACCACTAAACTTATTAGTAGTCTACTATGCAATATATCCCGCTGATGATGTATATCATTTTAAGAGTTGAAAGCCATAGGCCATGTAAGTATGTGCACGATCGTGTGATAGGGGTGAAGGAAAGACCCAAGTTAGAGTGATAGGCGAAACAGCGCTATAGGTGATGACGGACATGTAATACCTGTAAAGCACAGGCACGTGTTATAGTTGTTAGCGATTGCGGCTCCACTCTGCATGCAGCAGCACAATAGTTTTGAACAGTCTCACCCTCTATATATAGCTTAGCGCTCGACGTCTGCTACAGAGTATTCGATAGAATTGGTCAGTCTTAGATCTAATGATGACTCATCTTGTAGAATGCTGCATGAAGAGGTGAAGCCGCAATCGCTAACGACTATACATACAGCCTAGTATCACCTCATCAACATATCTCGCTAAGCAAGGGCCCTTTCAATCCTTCTGGGCTGTGACTTATATGTAGTCCTTAGATTTGAGGGTGCGTTATGATGCTGCATGTATGCAGTTATATAAGAGATTCTATGAGAGAGAGAGAGCGATAGTCGCTAGTAATTTCAACTTCACCTTTTGCACTGCTGCAACAGCGTTTCCATCAGCATGCTTACAGGGGCTTGATGCTCCCCACCTGCCATAACGGGGTAACGCGTCTCGGCCCTGACGATCACGCTTGGTGCTCGAATAGATATCTTTTGGCCCCTGTTTGGGAATTAGCCACTATAAACAATCCAGCGTTCGCTAGCTACTGTAAATTTGCTATAGCTTCTGTCAGCATTCATTGCTGCAAACGTAATGCCAGTTTGCGGCATTTCAGATCACGCCCTCTTTTCTTTTGCGCAGCTTGCAACCACATGACTTCTTGTCGCTGCAGAGGCGTTGTATTACATATACCTATACAATATGCATCGCTTGCATATTGTAGAGCATGATACAATGTGACTATTCTTAATCACCTTTCTAGGCCATACGACTCAGCACTTTATGAACCGTTATTGAGTTAACATTCATATCATGTGTTCACGTTGTTAGACAAGAATGATGTCTTAGTTACCTAACGATTACATTTGAAATCATCTCCGAGTGTGTACTTCGCGGCATATGACCACGACTAAGTTAGTACGAGAAATGTCTGTTTTGCCGTCTTGCATCGATTTCGAGTTCAGTATCCAACAGTGAATCGAAAGTTGCGCGTGGTATGTAATCGCCATGAACGTAATGGGAGATATCGGCAGTAGGCACATAGTACTGGATAAAATGACCAATATCGAACTTGATTTCGGCCTTGAACATACCAGCATGACATGAATAATCTGATATTTCCACCGAGAAACCTATGGCAATACTGCTTTCCAGTGCCTGCTGCTCACCCTGCAGGCAGGCCATATGTATCCCTGTATCAAAGATTTCGAAGAAGTCTTCGCCTTGGGAAATCGATTTGTACTCCCGAAGTACCGTTATACACCTGAGTCCCTCATCAAGTATACGTTTGCAGAACGGTAGTATGATGCAAAAAGGTTGAAAGGCATAGTTCAGACCTAAGCATATCATGATTTGGACCTCGTCTAGAAGTGTGAGGAGTAGGTACCCGTGCACACCTGTGGCATTGTCACAACTTGCTTGAAATGGCCAACCGAACGGTCCACTGCATTTCTTTTGGATCTTACGCCATGATCGTAGTTTATCGTGTGTATCGCCGCGGGGACGTTGGTAAGCTGCGCACGAAACTATAGAATCTGTGACAAAGCTTACGAAAAAGCCGCAAGATTCATCAGCCGAAGTATTGATATCCTCGACTGATTGGCGAAGTATTCTGACTTTTTGTATTTCCCTACCGAAAGCCAAATGTATTACAGGCCCATCTATCCGGGATGTCCAAGCAGCCCCGTTGATTGTAACACGCGCGAAACAGCGAACTCCCATTCGATCACCATATTTTTTTACAAATATGGCAAAACCCGGATCATTGTCGAACGTAAACGGCTCGTGTAGATGTAGTGCATAAATGCATTCAAACTCACCCGTAAGTAAGTAAGGATACATGGTCGCAGTTATGCCAATTCCAGAGTTGTCCAGGCTCCAGCCTTCAAGCGTAGTGAAGAGTGTTTTGCAAGTTCTGGCCATGCTCTTAGCACGATCTGGGAGATCCGAAAAGCAAGTCGGGTCCGATGCGAGCATTCCAAACGTGTTTACTGCGGGACCCTGCCACATGAAAATGCTCATGTCTGTGCTCACTTTCATAATTTCTTCTTGGAGCCTATGAAACGCTCTTGCACCTTCGCCGTAGAGAAGTGGCATATTAATCTGGAACAGCCCGAGAAGGCAGTAAGCACGGTCTTCTTCTCTTGTCGTTTGCCTTTTAGCTGACCACGAAAACTTTTCCGCAACACAATATCCGGCAAGGTCAAGATGCTTTAAGGCCGAAACTGGAATGCCTGTTATTTTTCCAATCTTCGGCGCCAGTCGTCTTCTGGAGCCAATCGGTTTCCATAAGTGGTTGAAGAAATGCAACTTGGGGGGTGCAAGGAGTTCCTGGAGCGTCCAACCTCGGGTGAACCATGAGCTTTGGCTGAAGTCGCTCATTGAAACGACATCGTAAAGGTAAACGTAACATATTTTCGCTTGATTGTAGTAGGTGTACATGCTATTGATGGCTTCGCTCAGCTCAGCACTACTCTTCTTGTCGATGCAGCAAGTATCGATCCAGACGTACGCCAGGCGCCTTCTATGTGCCTCTGCGCAGAAATCTTTGATCTTCTTGTAACCGGTACGATTGGAATACGGATGTGGCTCTTCCAACCCACCAAAGGATACCTCTTCATCTTTCTGCCAGCGATGGGACAGAATAGCGTAGCTCGGTACATTACTATAGAATTCTTCGAGTTTGAATGTTTGCGTGTTGAGAAGCCACATCTAGACTGATATCGTTGATTGCGCAACGTGCAAAGAAAAAGACAGTACAAAGGGACTAGGCGGGGTAATAATCAAGAGGGGTTCCAGCTGTGCCACTTTGACACGTGTCAGACGTATCATGATTTGTTAGCTCATCAATTTGCCCCGCTTGTGCGCGACTGCTTGTTAGTAAGCAGCTTACGCTTCCCGCAGTGTAGACAAGGATAGGCCGGTTTACTGCATATTTAAACGAAAAACGGCAATACTACAGGTTTCTTGCACTTGCTAGGGTCGCTGTAGCTTTCTTCTCCCACAATTTTCTGCTAAATAGTTGTGTACGTAATGGTCAATACTGTCATTAGCGTTTGCCACTTCAATCCCGAGACAGCGTTTCCAGAGCCCAATCATCAGAAGATCGTGGACTGACCAGTCACACCAATTATCCTGCAGCTGATTTCTTGCGCTAAGCTACATACAAAACGTAGAGCTGCTCAGGTGTACTGCGCAGCTGCGTGCATGGGTGAAGCCGCAATTGCTAACGACTGTACAGTAAAGTCTAGGCTATAGAGCTATCTATGTACAATGTTCGTTGCCTAAGCAACAATCAGGCCAGGCAGGTGGGTAAGCGAGGTCGTAGACGGGAAGAAGAGGCGAAGGGCAATCAGCCCGTTACAATGGACGTTAATGGCGAACTAGTCACAGAGACTAACAGTAGTTCCAAATAGGTCTAGACTACTTGCTTAGCTATTTCGAATAGCCCAAGGGCAAGTACATACTGTCCAGTCAGTAATCCGCGTGCATAAATTGGAGCCCTTCCAAAAACGAATTTGGCAATAGAGCAGACCCCTGGCATGTCAGGTTTTGAAATATATAATGCAGGTCAGAACACGTTTTTTACTATTCAATCCTGTAGCTCAGAATCAAACTTTCACTTGATCTCAATATGTGGTGTCAACAATGGTGTTTTGCAAGCGCATTGTTGGGTAATGTCTTCGCCCAATCAACAATAATGATTGATCTTCAGCATAATCGGGTTGAGCAAGCTGATTGCCCGCGAAAGGTAGGCAAAATATCAGGCGCTCATTCTCAAAGTTAACGGCTAGGCGAAGTTGCACTTTTGCTCAAAGACAGCATGGAGTGAATGTGCTGCACCAATCATATCATCTGATCGCTGCGTAGCCACCAACAGGCTTAATGATGTCGCGTCTATTGCAATCGACTTAGGCTTGTGCTGCCAATTCTTTAGGTATTTTTGCTATTGTACCGTTTCTATAATTAAATCTCTAATGTTATAGCGATGATCAATGTAATACAGTATATAAAGATGGGGAAGAAGAAGGGCAATGGTACCCTGGCCTAAAGGAAGTATCTAGTACTTTCAAAGAGCAGGTGGGCAGTTACATGTGCAGAAATGGGACTACTCCATCAATCTGTCCAGGGGCAGGTGCTGGAAACCTAGTTGCTTCTAAAAATGCGGCTACTCCCACTGCCAACTAGTACTCAAATTGTCTAAGGTTGAATAAGTAGCCTTTCTACAAGCATAACGCTGCTAAATTCTTCTCAAGTAGTATCAAAATATAGCCATCATCCTAATGCTTGTTCGATATTGGTGCGTATTGTACATAAACACTTTATAACTTACTAGAAGCAATAACCTTACTGTCGTTGACTGTGGCCTGCATGCTATCCCACGTCTCGACACTCCCAGAGTAACATCCTCAAGATGCGTCTCTAAGTATAGCGATATACTATGTCGCGAGACAGGTTCAAGCTTCAGACATCCAGAAATGCTGCCTATCATACTTGAACTGGCACTAAAAAAAGCTTAAAGATTCTCCAGTGACCATTAATCAAGTCGAGTCGTCTCTGATATGGATTGCTGCGTTGTTAGACCTGGTTATTGTCGCACTCTTTGGCGCGTGATGACAACTGTGTGTTGGATTCATTCATGATCATCTGCGTCGGCTCAACTAGTTGGTTGGATAGTCAAATAGCTATTGACTCTCCATCTAATACAATATTGTTGCACCCTGCGTTGTCTTTGGTATAGCGCTCCTTCATCCCAGCCCCTTATACTTTAGCCCAGCGATGTAAACTGATGTTTCTCATCAGCAACCCACTGTTAAGATTTCAATAACACACACAGCCACAGATCGCACTAAATAAACTATAAACTAATAAACAACATCAGACTATAACCTATATACCATTTTTGCAGAAGGATTCGGGATTCCGTAAACCAAAGATAGCTTGCATACCCGCTCTACTCTATCATAGTACCATTTAGTCCGCTTAGCCTCAATCTCCGCTAGCTTTCTAACCTCTTATAATTCTAAATAACAAAATTGACTCCGTTTACATCCATATCCAAGTCCTCGAATTAACTTTATATGTACGATTAGAAACTGCCGCCCGTTCCTAACTCTAGGAAGCGTAAGTGAGATTTTTGCAGCTTGTTTGAATCTGTACGTTGTGCCGATATGGCACCTACTTTTCGCAGTCTAAGGCGCTGGATTCCCCGACTAGAAAGTATGCAGAGACATCATATTAGGTATATGAGTCAAACTAGCTTCGTTTGAGAATTTGTCCTGCCCGGGACGATACGAGTGGCCCGGAAGTAAATTTGCTGCTTTCTACGGCGGAGCACAAGAGTTCCTAGTTGGGAAGTAGCAAGGGTCTTGATTCTAATACTGTTGCTATTTTGCGTATAGAATTGCATTGTGATATTGAGACTTTGAGATTTGCGCCAACAGCAAGTAGTGGTTGAAAGTTTCGATGTTGGATTAGGCACTTGCTGACGGAAGATGTGGGTTAGGTCTCGAGTACAGTGACAGAGCTTCAATGTACTATACTTATGACGCCGGACGCGTCAACTATGCTTAGTATAAGAGACAGTGCGGTTTAAGAGAATTGTAAACTCCCCAGTTAATTCCTTCCATGTTAAGTCCTTGCTAGTATGCTCAACTACAACCGGCATATAGAACGAATAAATGGAGAAACAACACACCAGACCAGTGCCTCTAAAAGCAGTCATTTCGGCTATTACCTCTACATCTCCGAGAACCCGAGAACCCGAGGACCCTTTCTCCATCTTTCTCCGCTTCGATGCTTATGTAATGCGCCAGTTGCGCCCAACTAATCATAACGCATCCCGAGAAACTATGTCTCGACACGAATTTCCCAAAAAAGACTACCACAAAGGCCACGATTCCTAAAAATAATTCCAAAATATGGTCTCGATACGAAATGATCTACAGAGTTCAACAGCTTTAGTTCAAGTTACTCAAACGAGGCATGTGGTGAGCATGTTGTTTGCCAGATGAGATCGCCTATTGCTTCCGCGGCGCAGGTCTGAGGATCTCGGCTGGAACTGGCGCTAACACTTGTGATGGAGACGTGGATAAAAATAACGTGGCGTCACAAACGCTTATCTTATTACACCCCTTTTGACGGGGCAAGCTCTCGCGGAGAGCTATAAAAACTCGGACGTGATCCAGTATACACAGCAGAGAAGCTCAAGAGCTTGGAGAAGATGTATTTCACTTCCATGTTGATATAGTTGCACGGGTTATGAGTTGAGACATATGTACGCGCTAGCCCCAGTTTTCACGGGTTGCGCCTTCGGGCCGCAGATGCCACGTAAGCACGATCCCCGAAAAGCAATGTTATCACCGACCCACAATGAATGTCATATCCAGAGACAGAGTCCGCGGACTTGCTTCCATAGGTTCTTGTAGTATCTTGTGTCGTTATTGGTTATCAGCTCAAACTGTTGAGTCAACAAGCCGCCCATCAATGTCCCAGGTATTGAAACAAAAAGCACTTCCTCCGGGATATTGTGAGCTCAAGTCTGTGGATGAACACTCAAGAAAGCAATTCTATGGCTATGTTTTGAGCTCAGTCACACATATATGAGCCCAACTGCATCAGTTTAAGCTATGTCGCTTCTTGGTAACTTTTACACAACAGCTACATCAAGCCAAACTTCACCTTATAATGACAATGATGATCTCCATCGAGAACGGCCAACAAATCAGCATTATAGTGACATCCTTTATCTCTATCTTATTAGCCATTATCTCTGTAGGTCTGCGCCTTATCGCCAGAAACATCGGGCACAAAATCGATTATAGTGATTATTGCATTATCGCAGCCTTAGTAGGTCAAATATCGCATAAGAAAATCACGTTTGTTCTGATATGTCCACTAGCTATGCAACACTGCACTGCACGCTTGCTGCATTTCACTGGTTACACATGGCGGCTTTGGATTTCATATCGCGGAGATTTACCAACGCTTTTGGCCTGAGACGGTAACCCTTTTCTTCAAGGTGAACCCAACAAGTGGCCCTTCCTTCGCGATCTCTGACTGCCTTTTCGCTGTACATAGGGAATCATGTCTTTTTCGATACTATGGAACGCCACTGTGTGTTTCAGCAAATTGTCGGTTCTTTTGATGTATCCAGCACTGATCCCCACGTTGTCAATGTTGAAGCGGACTCGTGTTCTCGGCGCTTTGATCATAACGTGGAATATGGCCGACGTTATTGCCGCTTTGTTGATATGCCGACCGCTCGCGAAGAATTGGGACTTTGGGTTACCAGGGACTTGCGGTAGTCAACCAGCGTTTTATTTCGCAATGGGGTTCGTCAACCTCCTTATGGATGCTGTGATTATCGTGCTACCAATGCCATATCTTTACAATTTGCGACTGGCTTGGCACGAGAAGTTAGCCGCGATGGCCTTGCTTAGTGTTGGAACAGGGTAAGTGCGCGCTGTTGCCCAGCTCTTCTTCTATTATTAGTGCTTAAATCCAGGGCAGAACTTGGGCCATTACTATATATCGACAAACACTACTACCTGGTTTGGACTTCGCGGATATGACGTACAGCGGTGTGCTCGCCACAAACCTTTCGGGCCTTGAGCCTGCGGTCGCGATCGCTCTGGCATGCATTCCCCTCATGCGCCCTTTGTTCAGGAAGTCAAGGAGGACTGCCCACTCTAGCTATCAGTGCAGCAGCAGCAGGCAAACTAGTCTTTTCCCAAAGAAAAGAAGCGAAACACATGATATCGACCTCACAGTTCCGTTCCCGAGATTGGTGGACAACGACGATGCTTCCTCGCAAGCTGAGCTACAACCTATCAACCCTTCGCACATGGTTCGTGTCTCATCTGTTTACAAGCACTAAAAAGCAGCAGGCACTAGCTAGTCTCAACCATGCTATCGCAATTAGGTGCAATTGGGGAGTAAGCAGAGACTGATCGAGGAGAAATGGAAAGATTGTAAACAAGGGGCAGCCCTGACATTGCAACGTCAAAGCACACTTATCGATAGATTAGATGGCAAGAGCCAGTGGCACACCGATCAAGATTTCTTCCAGCTGCGTCCGTGTCCCCCTGAAGAACGCAAGCGTTCAGCGCATCCGTAAACGGTTGAGAGTATGCAAGTACTGTGGGGGCTTTTAATGAAGCTTTTTGAAGCTGGGAATAGGTAGTCAGGAAGAGTGGCATAAGATGACGCTTCGTAGTGAGCCAGAATCCACGCAAGACCAAGATTACGACGACAACAGAAGCAGAAGAAGGCTACGCGGTGCTACATCTCTATCTACTTAATCGTCGGGGCGGCCCTACATCACACGCTGAATCCATTATTCACAAAGAAAACGTGGTGGAAGAGAGACGGAATCGGATTCAGGTGGAGTTTGTGTACCTGCAGTAAACATTTGTAGCAGTATCACACAATTTCTATCATGGCTGACGCGTAAAATGAGTAAAATCTTATTAGGACGCATTGTACCCAACTCTACCTATAAGCTTACCTATGACCCCGTCCAGAGCATTCTTCTCAGAATGTTGAAGCCTGTCCGGCGCACTAGTATACTCTCGATTATTCTGTGCATCGTATGCAACGATCATAAAGTGATCACAGTCCTGAACAATCTTCTCTATGTGTTCTGGAAGCTAGAGTAGAGCTGATTTGATGCCCGCCGCCGCCAGGAAGTCGCCGGCCTTTTCTCAGCGCTGACTCTCGTTATCCTGTTGCAGACTATCAGTACTAATTCTTAGCTTTGCTCAGACTAAGGGCTTATACTAACTCAAGGTTCCTTATTGCAATGTCTTATATAAGCTTACAATCTTCGGTCGCGGGTGTCAGAGTACTCTGGTGATGACTGAGGACAATATCCCGTATGCGCTTGAGGGACATTCGGATCTTTTCCTCTTGCTTCAACATACAGTTTATCTCTTCCAGCGTAGGAACCGATTGGTAGGTAATGCCTATGCATTCGTTTTCATGTGTTCGTTGTCTGTAGAATTGAGAGAACTCAGCGATGAGCTCAGAATTGTCTAATATCTAGCAGAGTTAACTTCGTTGCGAGGGAAGGTAGAGTTTTCTATACCTCATTGAGCTGAGTATAAAGCTCAGAGTTTCTCAAAGGCTGATTAAAAAATCCAGCATAGCGTGCAAGAGTCGAGTCACTCATCTTAACATCTAATGAACAAGAAACCTACGAATGGTCACGCTATAAAGAGGATAGTAAGGAAGGGTGAATTGTATTACTGCCAGAGGCAGACACGAACATATGGCAGGGTAATGCTGGATGAGGCAGACTGAGGCATTCTAAATAGCATATGAGGACGAGAAAGGCTCAAGCTCTTGGTGCAATGTAGACTAATCGGGTACACTTCAGTGTAGCCCTACAGGGGTAGCCCAGGAAGCGGAACCAAGAGGACGCCAAGGGTGATAATGAAACTTTAGGGATGTCTAACCGGACAAATAGGAAACAGAAGATCTTGCCGATAAGAAAAGCTCTTTTGCGCATCAATTCTGATTCGTGGCTTCATTTGTTGATCTTAAGAAGGGGCTCATAATACACCAGCTCGCCAAATTAGCGCTGCATGTATGTAACGAGCGGTACTGCGCAGGTAGAGCTAGTAGCCGAGGTGATGCGCGCTAGCGTGATCTATCACAGTCAAGCCTCCCATTGCCGTGTTCATGACAGGTCCTGCCTAGCACTCGCTTTTAGGTTGTCGCGGACCGAAATCGCTCAGGCTATTAGTGGCGACCTGACACAACCTCATCTCTGCGCGGCTCTAGTGGGGCAGAAGGTGATGATCATTGCCGGGTGAAGACCAGGTGATCTGGTCACACCAAAACAGGTCATTCCTTGGCGGGATGCTATGGCCCTGAGACATTGAGGACAAAGGATGAAATAATTCCATTATCACACTCGTTGTGATCATCTCTAGTTGTGCTTTCTTACAAGCTCTTTTCCTGACAGAATTATTACTCGTTAGTCTGTTACAATGTAGATTGGTGTCGCAATGTATGCAAGGCCGCAGAAGCAATGACTCCAGCTGACCCGAAGCAGCAGGCCACCACCTCAACAAGAAAAAGCAATACATAACTATACACCACAGATAAACGAGGATAGTAGATGCTTAACACCCCACACCTAGATGCGCGATATTATGTAATGCGTTATTTACGCTCGGCCAATTATAATGCAGTCCAAAAAACTGCATTTCGACACGAACTTCCTAAAAAAAGACTGCCACGAGGGTCACAGTCCCTGACATTGGTGCTAGAACGTGACCTCGATACGAAACTAGCTTTGACCTGAGGTATTCTCTTCGAGTGGCCAAGAATCGTACATAATTTGTCCCTGGCGAGTCCTCCTCCGCGGCACCATACTATGAGTGACGTCTATCACTGCTGATGCTAGAACTGTGGCTGAGTAGCTATGTGGCTGTGCGGCTGTGCGGCGCTCCGCTAAGCACTCCAGGTGTCAGATTATTAGGGGTTATCAAGGACAGTGAAATGTGATAAATGTTTGTGATAAAGATGGATTGATTGATCGTTCTCTGATTCTGCCTGAGTGTGTCTGATCGTATTGATTTTTCTCTGATCTCTGATCTGATTCAGCGGCGCGCAGGCGCGCCGCCTTATGAGCGCTATTGCTGTTGTTTTTTCTGTCTCAGGTGGAAGCTGAGTATCAGCCTCGCCTAGGGGTAGGCTTTGGCGCTCAGCTCTGATTGGCTGGGATCATAGGATCCGGGTGCTCAATCACACCCCGATCCTGACACCAGGACACTCGAAACCAGCTTAAATTGGGGAAAGTGCGAAGTAGGTTTGAAATATCCCCCAAAGTATTTGGCTTGCAATAACATACGCACTAAGCGCGGCATAGTTACATCTCGAGATTAATTAGTTAGATGCTTGTTTAGCTGAATCAAGCTTTGGCATTTTCATTACCATTCGCTACGTCATCCTTTTGCAAGAACTAGTCATAAGAAGCTGTTAGCGCTGCACCCTCAAGTCTGCTAACTACAACCATAAACTGCACAATATCATCCTCACAGCACGTCTTTCACGTACCAGTTTCCACTCGCGCCCCATTGTCTTCCTACCTCTCAAGGTGCTTGCCATAAATGGAGAGCAGCAACGGCCTTGGTGCCAAAGTAGCCATCCCTCGGCTCAAGCGGCCTAACCAGCAGACTATTCTTCTAAAGCCTCCCCATATCAGTTCCGGGAGGGTTGATAAGGCAGTAAGTATCCTAGTTGCATGAATCAGCATAATGAAGCTGAAAAAAATATATAGTGCAATAGATGCCGTAAGCACAGTATGCATAATATCGGATTCCGCTCTTATAATCGCGCCTACTAGTTGCTTCTCGTGGACATATTGTGCGAGCTAACATACGCAGAATTAAAATGCTCTGGCACTAGGCCGCGCTGCATCAACTACACAAAGTATAACAAAGATTACATCTACCATCTATCACGCCGGGACCAGCTAAGAAAGTGAGTTAACTTAAGTAGCTCTTAAGCACGCTTCTAACTTAAATAGAGCTACTCATAAGAGTAAAGTTCTCTCCGCACTACTCAAGGACATCCGTAGCGCCCTCAATAACGAGCATACAATAAGAATCGATAATACACTCAAAGAGTTTAAAAATAACATATCTCCACCATCGCCATCCGTACGCACTAAGTCATGGAAGAAACGATCGAGGATGTCATCGCCTAATGAAATAGATTGCGACAGGCAGGCGTTTAACAAGGCTCGCGCCTCATCCTCAGTGGGTTTTAACGAGGATCTCGATTTCCTAGAAGAAGAAGTCCTGCGTGACCCCAAATTAATTGAGGCGAGTTGCATAGGTCGCAACTTTCAGATTCAATGCATGCCGACTTTGCAACGAAAGCCGGATCAGTCTAGAGGCGGGCCATCCAAGATGCCATATGCGGTACCTAAGGACAGCAAGGGGGCTGCCTCTAAACGCTCTGATGCACTTTATGAATGCCAAAGGCAGTCAGCGGGCGCCAAGCCTCTTTCGAGTTTCTACTCTAGGAGCTAATAAAAAACACTATGTCGGATCTCGAAGATAGTCTACAGAGGATCGACAACAAGCTATAAGATCTTGTGGCTGGTGGTCTAAGTCGTTGTCAGACGAACTTCGACCAACAAAAAATCCAGCTCGAGCGTGATAGCATACAGAGATGTCTCAATATATGCACCAAAATATCATCGCATATTAAGAAAGGGCAGTCCACTATGTCTCAAAATATGCACACATTCCCAGAAGAGTATAATAGTCATGTCAACGTAAGCAGTTCTGCCGATTCAGCCCAACGAGCTACAATCACCATCCTAGATAATTGCAAAGAGAGGCTTGCCTATACATCGTTCCAGCTTAGGATACATCTTACAGACGTTCTTCGCCGTTTAGACGCGTTCCAACGGCATACCTTTGTTCATCCAGACTCCAACGAACAAGACAAAATGCAAGACATCAACAGCATCAAGCAGAGCTTAGCAGTTTGCGCTCAAGCTTCTAAAGACGCATCTGCAGAGCGAGTCAACATGTTCAATAAAGTCTCACTTAGAGAAAATGGTCACCAAGTTATCGTGTCAACAGTTAGGGATTTGATTAACGCTCGGCGAGTTTCAGCTAGTGCAAGGTCTACACAGTTACTAGGGCAAATGTCCAATTCCACGCTTTAGACGATTTGGCAGCGTCAGAGTTATATTATTTTAAAACAGGCACCTTTGCAGCAGGAAGACGATACGTTGTCTTCTAGTAACTAGCATCATTCAATTCCTAGGAAAGAGAATACAAGCGGGCATAGGGATGTGGAATGGAATGATTTTACAAAAAGGACAAGCTGACTAGCTTACTATGAAGATTAGAGAAGTCATCGATAGTAAAAGAGTTTCGCTAGTAACTATGTATAAAAAGAGCGAGAAGTCACAGTTGGATGCCGCCTTTACACGAATTAATAGAAGCAGTTTGTTACATGGCTTCCTTAGCATGTCAAAATAACCACCAGCCTTCCTAAACGAGACTAGCAGCGCTTATCTAACTGGCAACGCGGACTATTTGGTTACGCAGTTCGTACGCCTCGTGACGCGATGCACTTAATCTAAAACCTATTTAACCTAACTTTGGTCCTATAAGCCTCTATCTAATACATTTAATTTACCGCGACACGTATTATCCGCGATAGCTAAGCCTATAGGCCTTACTTCTAGCGTCTTAATATTAGTTATTTTTACTTATAAATTATGTGTTACGCTTTATAAAACTATATAGAGTTTTAAAAACTATCCTAAGCAAGTACGCAATCTTATTAAGGAGCTAGAGGCTCTTATTAGCGTTTTAGAATTATTAAGCGAAACGATGAAGCTGTATATAGATGTAGATATTTCCGCACTTAATCTACCTTTGCGACGATATAGTAGGGCTTGCGACGAGTTTTTATAGGAGCTCTAAAAGTGCTGCTCGCGATCTAGAGGCGATCGATAAAGCTTTTGGGACTAGGCTAAGCTAAGGTATATAGGTGATAATATTAATAATTTTGTAGATTCGCTAGCAGCATATAAGTTAACAATTAATATCGCGCTTATAGATATTTAGCTATAAGTTCTATAGCTCTACGCCTAACCTTATACGCTAGGGCTAACTAACCTCCTTTAGTCGTAAGACTTCTGTTACTCTAGAGTGGCTTAGAGACTATAACGACCTTATCACAACAGCAACGAACGATCTTAAGGCGCGACTTGAAACTATTAATAAAAGGCTCTAATCTTTGGTAGAGCGCACTACGTTAAGCTTAGCGATAATAGAACTTTAAAGCTTAGAGGACGAGCGCTTAAGCACGTAAAAGTGTCTTCTAATTTACGCCTAGTTCTCTAAGCTTATCTAGTAGCTGTAATTATTATTAGCAAAGGATCTTCTCTAAGGCTTAGACAGCATACTTAAGAAGATTATAAGTGATAGTATACGAGAATATAAAATTAGTATAGAGTAAATAACTATAAAGTTAGAAATACATATATAGAACATTTTAGATTAAATAATAGCTAGTTTAAGCGTAATAATAACATAAGAAGATATAAGATACCTTATAAGATTACGCGAGGAATAGATAAGTACTTATAAATGTAGAGATATTTATTTCTAAGTAGAATAGTACTTAAAAGAGAACGTAAGTGTTATTAATAACTACGTAATAGGTAACGAAGCTATATAATTTCTAGTATTAAATAGCTAAAAAACAATACATAGAAAGAACTATAGATATAGAGACTTTATTAAACAACTTAGTAGTTACCTTAGCGACTAGTTAATCTAGAAGGTATCTAGTAATTTTTTATAGATAAGTATTTAGAGGCCTAGATATAGATATCTAGATAATAAGGTACTAGAAGCTAAAGGTATAGATAAGAGAGGAATAAACTAGCGGCCGGAATATAGTGGAGGTAGGACGCTTAAGTCCTAGCCTATTGTAAGCGACTTAAGGTAGTTAAGCTAAGCTAGGTAAAGCTAAATCTTAACGTTTAATAGCGGTGTTGTTGCATAAGCTTAGAGTAAGTTATAAGATCTACACCTCTAGTTATACGTATTTATACTAACTATTAAATGTTTATACTAGATATTAAGCTTATTCTTTCTCTACTTAGCCTCCGCCTTAAGCTTATACTACAACCCTCGTACATACTTAATAAAGTTAACTAAGTTACCTAGCCTTGCTTCCTTTAGAATATAGCTTTAAAGATCTTATATTAGTTCTTATACCTTAGTACTATTTAATATTATATTTACAGTATAGTCTTTAACTATTTTAGATTATCATTTAAGATAGCTATTAATAGTATAAATCGCTCGTGTTACTTTTTCCTTAGAATCAATATCTTTTAACCTTTCAAAAACATTATCAATAATTTTTATAGCAACTTCGAACTTCGTGTACGATAGGCTAACTAGTAGTAAGTAGGTTATAGTAAGAGTATGTCCTCTATAAGCAGCCGCCTCCTTCTTTACCTCTTTCATAATCTTGACTTATTCTATCATCTTAGCTAAAGACTTAGTAACGATACATTTTTGCTTTTAAATCTCATCTTCTAGTTAGACCTATTTCGCAATAAGCCGCCTAATATCAGCCTTATAGTTAGCTATAGTTTTAGTATATCCTTCCTTCCACTCAGTCTTCTACAAATTTATTACTAATCTCTTTAGACTAGTAATAGCTTACGTCTAATTTGCATCCTTATGCTTGTAGAAGTTATTTAATATTCAGAGATTTTCCACCTCTGTAAGTGAAAGCTAGTATTTGCGCTAAAGTTGTACCTCCCTCTTAATAGCCTTATTTAGTTGCTCCTCTATTTCTTAGCACTTTTATAATTCTTCTTCTACATTCTTAATCTTCTTTTATAAGCTTTCCTTTTCCTTCTTAGCTATACGAAGAGCGCGTATATTCTTTCCTACCTTTAATTAAAGTATAACGTTTGTCTCTACAAGTTTACAATTTAGATCGTTCTAAGTCTTAATTATCTTAGAAGATATATTATAAACTTGCTTTAGACGAGTTCTATTTTCCTTAAGGGTATGCTTAAGGTAGTTTTTCTTAATTTCTTTTAACAAAATAGTAGACTCAATTTCCATAATCTTCTATATAAGGTCCTTTTTCTATTCATCACTATTATTACTAGCCTTAAAGTTAGCGAAGGCATTATAATGAAGATTCCTTACGCTAGAACTAAGGTTTGCCGCTTCCTAGCTCCATTAGTAACCCAACTATCTTCCCGCGGCAATTTCCCGTTTATAATACTTAGTCGCGTCCCTACATGCTCGCATTGCTTAATCTAATTACTATTTAACACGACCTATATAACTTTATAAAAAGTATATATAATAGTTAAGATTAGTAATTGTCTCATTAGCAACATACGTCTAAAAAGCCTAGGCTTAGACTTCATATTAGTAAGTGTCGTTCAGAGTACGTGCTTTAGAAAGTTGGTCCTCAGTCTCTTGTAACTTAGCAAGAAGTTAATGCTTTTGGTTCTGCAACTCTGCGTTCTCCCAGTTCACAGACTCTATAATTTATACAGGCTCTATGTTAAAGATTTTGCTTGTACTAGATCTGGTTAGGTAATGTAGTCCTCGTTTGTCGAAGTCGGAATCGGTAGATTTGCGCGAAAGATAAAATACAACATATGTTAATTTATCCAAGATATTTTTTATCATAGGGCGCGATAATCAGGGGCTTAGAGCTACTGTCCCTCCACGTGTGGCGGAAAACCCTGCGTGCCGGCATGCCAGCCATACTCTTCACCACAACAAACGCAGCCACAGCTAAGGAACGTGCAGAATCTCAGGATAGAGACTCTGATCCTCAAACATCCCCTATATATCATCTCTTTGCAAGGCAACTCTTACGCGACCAGCAATACCGTAATTCGCTGCCGGCGCGTATAGCACCTCTAGCTCGGTCGGCCTCGGATACACTGGAGGTTATATGCATACAGCTAAAAGTCTGTCAGACTAATGTCCATCCCTACGTGCCAGGACGCACGGTGTAACAGGACACTTATTCTTTCGGGCGTCTAGATTGTACTAACTATGCCTAAAAATAAACAAGGCTAGCGTGTATCTATTTTGTAGCTCTTACTCTTCTACTACATCAGCCTCTGACGCTAAGAGACGTGTTGTTAACTACGCTGTCGCTCGTTCTGTTAGTGCCGTCCATCAACTCTCCTCTAACACCCCCTTGTTTATTCGCGGTAGTATAAACTTCTATATAGTTCGGGGGGCTATAAAGAAAGCTAAGATAGTAAAGATTAAGACTATACACTTAAATAATCGACTTAATATAAGGAGTGTGAATCCCGGCAGTTTCTCCGCGCGGATAGTAACATTATCGAAACGCATGTGATCGGCCGTGCGTCCTAAGCAATATTTTGCAGCTATAGCGTGCTGAGATGTCTGCGAGCCGTATTACGTGCTGTGATTCTTGCCTTAGGAGCTCTTATTCCTAATTTGTAGGCAGCTATATTATCTAATACCCACTTCTAGTATAAGGCTCGTTGCTACGCTGCGTAGATTTGTTGTGCAGAGTGGACTAGATCTCTTTACAAAACATCTAATTATTAGGATTTACTACTACGTATTACTATAGTTAAGACTAATTAGTTACTTTTAAAAGCTATAGTTAACTAACTATAGTTATAGTTTAGGTAAGTTTTAGTATCTAGCTTTAAGATTTACATTACGTACGTAGATAAAGTTATAGGCTCTCGTCAATATACTCTACTCGCTAGCAATACAACGTATCAAGCAACGACTATATATTATAGTGTTGCTCGCCAAGGACCTGCTGGCGCAATTGGACGTATATTTCTATTAGTGCAAGAGCCTCCTCGCGGCGAGCTTGCGACTGCAGCGTGAGGGCGAGATTGTTCATACTGGTTAGCGTGCTAGGATGCTCGTCGCTAAGTACTCTTTTCCTCGCCTGCATCACTTGCACCTATAGCTCTTCAGCCTCGTTCCATCGCCCTTAGTAACTATACGTAGACGCTAGGTTGTTTGTGCTAGTCAGCGTGTCTAGATGCTTATCGCTAAGCACTCTCTTGCGAGTTTGCATAACTTACACCTCTAGCTCTTCAGTCTCGCCCTATCGCCCTTGGTTACTATATATTAACGCTAGATTAGCTATACTAGTTAGCGTGCCGGGATGCTTATTGCTAAGTACTCTTTTCTTAGTCTGCAACACTTGCACCTGTAGCTCTTCGGTCTAGCCCTATCGCCTTTGGTTTCTATACGTCAACGCTAGGTTAGCTATGTTAGTTAGCGTGCTAGGATGCTCGTCCCTAAGCACTCTCTTGTGAGCTTGTGTCACTTGCACCTCTAGCTCTTTAGCCTTGCCCTATCGCTCTTAGTTCCTATACGTCGACGCTAGGTTGTTTATGCTAGTCAGCGTACGAGAATGCTCGTCTCTAAGTACTCTCTTGCGAGTCTGCATAACTTGCACTTCTAGCTCTTTAGCCTCGTCCTATCGCCCTTGGTTACTATATGTTGACGCTAGATTAGCTATACTAGTCAGCGTGCTGGGATGCTTATCGCTAAGCACTCTTTTCCTCGCCTATATAACTTGCATTTCTAACTCTTTGGTCTCGCCCCATCGCCCTTAGTTCCTGTACGTAGACGCTAGGTTGGCCATGCTAGTCAGTGTGCTAGGATGCTCGTCCTTAAGCACTCTTTTCCTCGCTTACATCACTTGTACGTCTAGCTCTTCGGCCTCGCCTTATCGCCCTTAGTTCCTGTACGTAGACGCTAGGTTGCTTATACTAGTTAGCGTGTCTGGATGCTTATCGCCAAGTATTCTTTTCCTCGCCTGTATCACTTATACGTCCAGCTCCTCGGCCTCTTTATAACGTCTGTCGCTGTGCAGTGTTATAGTATATTTCAATGCAAGATCTAATTTCTCTTCGTTATTGCTATCCACTAGTCTATCTGATAGTATATGCTAGGCATGCGGAAGCAGTCGTTTCTACTTATTTCTGTTATTATAATTGTCGTTTAGAAATACTTAGAGTAACTAAGTTATTATGTGCTGAGTCCACTAGCTAAGCTGTCTCTACACTTGAAGCCGTTTGCGCAGAGCTTAATGGACTAGTCGATGAATATTAAGTATAGATTTAGTAGGTCGCCTAGTAACGAGCGCATACTTGTCGAGTACCTTGACGGTATCTTCGCGAGCCTACGGTGAAGCTGCCTCTAGAAGATCAAGTAAGATATCCTTTCGATCTACGCATATAGTAATAAAAAGATAACCTATAGCAACCGTATTAATATTATATACTTAGCTTATAGAGAGAGATAGTGTAGTAGCTATGGTTTTTCTTAGACCACATTCCTACTGCTTGTTTTTAGACGAGTCGTCGCTGTACCCGAGAGCTGCTTCTTTATGCTAGTATAGCTGTGCTTGGTACTGCTGTATGGTTATACTACTAGCGTTTATACACGCTGCTGCTTGCGCGATTGCTAGAGGTAGATACAGTAGCTCTCTTAGTAAGTGTATAGCAACCTGTTGCTTAGTGTTCGAAAATGGTGTTGCTAGGCGGTTTTGTAGCATTCTTAGCGCTGTGTCTGGCGTCAGCTTATGTAGCGCTATAACGTTCTGTGGAGCAAGCGCCTCAGCTATATTGCTTTCTATTGTTGTAAAGATGACAGAATATAGATTAGAGTACGGCAGAAATTCAGCTAAGTTTATTCTAGTAGCTTCTGTCGTAGAGAAGCTACTTAGCTATATAGTAGTGCGCTCTACGTTGTCAAAGACTAGTAAATACTTTCGCGCACTTATTCCTGTGATACAGCGTTCCACGATCTACTTTATATCTACCTAGTTATTGTTATATCTAGGAATACTAAGCTTCTATCTAATGATAGTATAAGACTAGTAGAGGCTGTCTTTGTTGCTCGCGTCCATCTAGAAAACTAAGCAGTTTCTGCTGTTCTGCTTTGTTCTGTGTGCAATCTTGAGTGCGAGCTGCGATTTGCCTGTTCCGCCAGGGCTAATAATTGCTAGCGTGGTGGTGGTCTACGTATTGCTGAAGAGCTTCGCTTCTAGCTCTGTAAGCTATAGTTCGCGGCCTACAAAAGATTGGTTTCGTGAGAATAGAATAATCGACGGCGCGCTGCTAGCTCCCTTAACTTCAGCTTGCAGCCTTCTTAATGCGCTTTCCTTTCCTTCTCCATACGTCGTAGGCATAGAGACGTTAAGAACTCTAAGCAGGTAATATATAATGTCTTCGTCTTCAGTCGTTCTGCGATTTTCGGCCTATTGTATTTGCTTAGATATGCTAAACTAGTCTAAAGAATAGTTGCGCAGCGCGGCGAGTGGAATGTCGGTAATATCGTGTAGCAGTTGATTAAGTGACACTTTGTCGCCTATGCGCTGTCCTTCACACGAGAAGAACTTGACTGATACTAGCGCGACCAGCTCTTGGAGCGTCCATCCTTGAGTAAACTATTTGCTCTTCCAGAACGTCTCCTAGTCGCTGCGTTGGGGCGTGTCCGCCGTAGCGAATAGCGAGACATTTAATAAAAAGACGTAACATCGGGCCGCGTTCTGGTACTACTGGAATATCGAGTTAATCACCTTTGAGCGCTTATTATTATTCTATCTATTGATGCAGCATGTGTCGATCCAGAAGTACTGTAGCCTGTTCTAAGCTACTTGTTTAGCGCAGAACTATAGCTTTTGGTAGTTATCTTTTTTCTCTTTGTAGTTTCTATTCGATGTATCTTCGATAAAGATCTTGGAGCTACTCTATCGGTGCGATAGAATAGCGTAGGCTAGGATCTGCTTGCCGCGAAAGTCTGTTAAGATTAGTTTATCTAGCGCGTTAAAATAGAGAAGCTGTATGGCGCTTACAGCTCGGACTTTAGTCTAAAGAATTAGAGGCGTGAACGATTTTGGTAGTAGATTAGTGAGAGTAGAATGTTAGTGGGAGTAGAATGATATGTTTACGATAAGGCAGAGAAGGTAGTCTAATGAGGTAGTGTCTGTAACTGGGCTAAAGGTGCTGCTAGCTATATTAAGCGCCTAGCGTCCTGTACTGCCTCCCCTCGCTATTTATGCTAAGGCAGTGTTTGCCTTGCAAACTTATATTAGAAGAGTGTATATGTAGGTAAGATGCCAGTAAATAACTCTAACTAGCTAATCTATAAAGGTTATTATTATAGTGTCTTGCTTAGCTCAGTGCGACGGGGGCGGCTGCTTACTGGCCTAGGAATAAGAGCTGTCTAAGGTTAGGTGATGAGTGAGAGCCGCAGCTCTTAGCTATAGCGCGCAACCTTTTGTAGATATCTTAGCACGCTACTGCTACTAAATGCTACTAAAGTCGCACGGCCCGGCTCGTCGCGTTTTAACGATGTTGTTGCCAGCGCGGAGAAACTGCTGGAATGCATACTCCTTAACTCAAGCTAACCTTTCTAGGCTGCAGTCTTAAACTCTGCTATCTTAATTTCTTCCTTAACCTACCAAGCTCCTTACTAACATCTATTGTCGCCAACGAATAGGGGGTTAATAAAGAAGAGTCAGTCGCCGGTACTAATAAAACGAGCGACAGCATAGTCAACAACGCGATTTTCAGTATTGGAGGCTAATCTACTTAGAGAATAACAGTTGCAGAATAGACGCGCATCTTTCTTATCTAGATTTAAGAACGTTACAGGCAATCCAAGCGTCTGGACGAGAAGGTGTCCCGTCACACCGTGCGTCCCGGCACGCAGAGACCGACTTTATACAAAGATATGTCAAGATTGTATCCCAAGCGAATTGCTACAGCATCCATAGTCGTGGCGCTGTTGTGCAGGTACATTAATCTACAGAGCAGGATTAACAGCTAAGGCGCGCTACCTGCAAGTCGTACGGAAGTGCCGCAAGTAGCTTAGTAGTATTCTATAAGCGCTAATGTCGGATCCTTGTCCCGCGAGCGTAGCTTAGACAAGGCCATCTAGCTAGCGGCTAAGGCTGAGCTCGCTCGTTATCTGGCGCGGTCTAACGTGCTCAAATATATGCTCAGACACCGCACTAGCATTCACGCGCGCCTGTTTTTAGAGCGAATAATAATTAATAACTAGAGGTTAAGGCTTATGTATAGTCCCGCAGCAGTATTGAAATTAGCTTAGGGTAATTAATATAGTTAGATGTTGTTACAGAATCTATTGTCTATACTTCGCAGACGACTTTGGGCTTCTGATGCCTAGCTTTGCTAGTCCTCGTACCAGCTTCGACTGTTTGCCTACGCATGTACGTGAGCTGCTATCTGTAGTTGTAGAAGAGATAGTAAGCTGGTGCTGCCTATGCGATCCAAGCGCGTCAGCGTAATGCTGGTGACACGCACGCGTGGTCGGGTGGTCCTTCCCAAGCACAGCTTCGTATCCGGCGCATGCTCTCTCGTACAGAGCAAGGGCTTCGATGTAGTGATGCCGGTGTGCAAGAAGATGGGCAAGACAGTATACGCTCGTCAGCGTGGATGGATGCTCATGCCCAAGCACCTTCTCACTGCGCGCCAGCGTCTAGCGGTTCATCGCCTCCGCCTCTTCGTACTTGCCCTGGCTGTCTAGCACATCCGCTAAGTTGTTCATGCTCATAAGCGTGTCTGGATAATCATGTCCCAGTACCTTCTCCCTCCGCACCAGCGTCTGGCGGTTTATCGCCTCCGCCTCTTCGGACTTGCCCTGGCTGTTTAGTACTAGCGCTAAGTTGTTCATGCTCATAAGCGTGTCTAGATGATCATGCCCCAACACCTTCTCTCTCTCCGCAAGCGTCTTTCTGAGCATCGCTTCCGCTTCCTTGTACTTACCCTGGCTGTCTAGCACCAGCGCCAAGTTGCTCATGCTCATCAGAGTCTCAAGATGCTTATTTCCAAGCACCTTCTCTCTCAACTTTAGCGTCTGTCTGTTTATCGCCTCTGCCTCTTCGTACTTGCCCTGCCTATATAGCACTCCCGCCAAGTTATTCATGCTCGCCAGTGTGTCTAGATGCTTATGTCCTAACACCCTCTTGTATCCTGCCAGCGTCTGTCTATGTATCGCTTCCGTCTCTTTATACTTACCTCTAAGCCCCTTAGCTAGCCCTACTATCTCCATGCAGCTTAGTGTATCTATAGCTTTTTTTCTAAGCACTTCACTCCTCACTTCCATTGATATTACTGACATCTGCTCTGCCTTGCCTGCTTGTCCTTGCTGCAAGGCATACCATGCCGCCTTGTATAGTAATAGCGCCCACTCCTTAAGTGACTCTCTATCCTTCGGCCGTTGTGCTAATGCCACCTGTACGTGCGGAAATAGCGACTAGCACTTCTCCCAGTCCTTGTATTCTCCTATAGGCAGTTCTGCACATAAGTTCGAGATAAACTGCCCTCTCCACTTGTCTAGCTGCCCTTCATTCTCCAGCCACGTGCGTGTCGCTAGCTGCACCAGGCTGTGCATCTCAAACGTGTTCGGATCTTTAGTGACCGCGATGAACGAGTAATCTCGCAGGGACAGCACATCATCCTCAAACCCATCATCAGCCTGCTCAGCCTGCACAGCTAACACGCGTTCGACCGCTGGGGTGCTCCTGCGGCGGAGCAGAGCTTCCTGGATTCCCTGTCGGTCAAAGAAACTCATCAGCGATAGCAGGCCTGCTGCTGACTGTCTAGTCTTCTGTATATGATCGAACGAGATTTGCCATGTTATCAAGACAGAGTTGCTGGCTGTTGCATCTCGGCGAAGGTGACCCGCCTCCCGGTTTAGCAGGCTCGTCTTTCTGCGATCGCTCTGCTGGTACTCCTCGAGGTACTGCCGCACGGAGCACCGCGGCGCTCGCTCGCGAATGTAGGCTGCCGCCTGCACGAGAGCAAGCGGCATATAGTCGAGCGTCATGGCTAGAGTAGCGATGCTGTCGTCTTCCTTGTCTACGTCTCCTAGCTTCTTGCGGAGTAGAGCATGTGCAGCTGTGTCGTGCATTGGCTCGATTAGTATAATGTCACTATCCTCCACAATCTGTATCGCTGCGCGCTTTGTCCGACTCGTCACTAGAACGGAGCCATGCCTGCTTGAGGGGATGTATCTTGATAGGTGTTGTTGGAGAGCGCTGCCGCCTGCTGGAGCAAGGACAGCAGCATCGTCTGCGTTATCGAGCACTATCAGCCACCGTCCGTTCTTCGCATCGCGCAGCTAGTCGTGCACCAGCTTAAACACGTCCGCTTGCGGGTCCTTCCGCCCGCGAGCCCTGACCTGGTCGGCGATCTCCCGGAAGCTCTGCTCGAGTCGCGCCGTATTGCTTGCGTGTGCCCAGAACACCCACGTGTCTGGCGACTGCTCGGCGGTGCGGTAGCAGTGCTCAATAGCCAGCTGCGACTTTCTGTGTCTACGTCAGATGCGACATGCGACATGCGATCGCTAGCTTGATGCTCTTCCACTAAACCTACCCCACCCCGCCGAGGCCCACCAGCGCGACGCGAGATGCTGGCGCAGCGCATCGTTGGCGGATCTGGTCGAGCAGCGTGCCGCGGTCGACAAAGTCAAGATCGCGGCGGAAGGGCACGAAGCACGAGGGCTGTGGTGGTGTCTCGGGGCGTTCTATAGAGACAAGGGATGGTCAGCGCAGCGCTGGTTGGAGCGCAAGCGGAAGCGGGCACTTACCAGGAGCATGGATGTGGGTCTGGATAGAGCCAGAGTTGTACCCGACCTGCAACCCTTGGTTCTCTGGGCCTGTGAACGTGGTGGTGACGTTGGGGAGAGCCATTGTGCTGTATATGGCAGCGGATAGGTTTGCGTGTTGTTATAGGCTTTGCGAAGCGGCACAGCTGCCCTTACGTGTAAGGCTGAGCCGTCGAGGCTGAGGTTGGCGCATCAGCTGAGTTGCTGGCGCGTTATCATATAAACGCGCCATGGCTGCTGTCTGCGCACTTCAAGTTAGAAACATACATTTCTTGGATTTCTCCCCTACATCCCTCTTTTTGTTCCGTTTTCACTATCCTCGTTCTCTTCACTCCAGCAGACTGACATGGCAGAAATAACCAGTCTTGTTGTTGGCGTTGTTGCCCTCGCTGGCCTGTTCAACAACACAGTCGAGTGCTTCGAGTTCGTCCAGCTCGGCCGCACGTTCGGAAGGGACTTTCAAACTAGCCAGCTCAAACTAGACAATGCGAGACTCCGCTTATCACGCTGGGGGAAATCTCTAAGTCTAGAAGATGATGTCCGAGATACAGTATCGCTTCAACAGCGTTTTGGGTCGGAGGCAAACGTTGAGCATGCTAAGACCTTGCTAGGCTAGATCGTGGAACTGTTCGCGGACGCTGAAGGTGTATCGAATAAATACAAGAGCCGAGCCTTGCCTCAGGACGGCAGCCTTGCAGTATACGATCCACAAACCGACCTAGATCCAGCGATGGCGAAGCTCCACGAGAAGATGCGCCAGCTAGCTATCGAGCGTTAGAACTAGTCTAGCGTACGGCAAAAGGCTAAGTGGGCGTTGTATTAAGAGAAGCAATTTAGGCGACTAATTGAAGACATTACCGAGTTGGTCAGCGCCTTGGAAACTATTTTTCCCGCCACTCAGCAGACCCAGCGTGAGCTCTGCGACATAGAGGTAACCGCTATTAGAGAAGGTGAAAGCATCTCTATATTAAAAGAAATTGCTGCTGCCTAAGACAAATTGCTAGAGCAGGCTATCACGAAGGCTGCGAAGAATGCTGGGGAGTCACACTATATCGTTTTCTCGGGCAGTGGAAACACTGGCCTTTAGCTGGGCCATAACTCTGGTACGATGTCAGGGTTCACATTTGGGAGGGGCAGCTAGAGCTAGTGATGGGTGGTACAGGACTCCGCCTGTCACGAGTCATGCTTGGCCCTATCTACATGCCTAGCGGTTCTGCCTAAGCTACGTTGGAAGTACAAAAACTGCCGTTAGGGTAATAAAATACCGCTAGTCTGCTTTTAGTATCTCTATACGACTAGCGGGTAGCGCGTTACGGTATTGCACTACTCTTTAAACCTGTATTATAACGCCCTTGCATAGTATATATAGCGTACTGCTTGGGATAGACTCTTTATATATATTTGTACAGCCTTAAAAATTCTGAGATATAAACGCGAACTCTCTAGCACTTCCGAGCCTGTATGAGGCAAGACTCTTGTACGTGCTAGTACTAGCGAATTGTGGTATTGCTAGTAATATAGTAACTTTTTGCTAAAGACATAATATGAAGAGGAACTCTTAAGATCAAGGTCTCTATCCCGAGATTTTTTAGGCCTTTTGATTTGTGTTGAGTTTGTTGTAGCGGGTGTATTATTGGCATGCCGGCACACAGGGTTTTCCGCTACACGTGGAGGGATAGTAAGCTAGGCAGAAGTAGGCAACTAATTTAGGCGTTGAGCCAGCGGTGAAAGGCCTGCACAGCACCCTTGCCTATGCGACGCTACAGCGCCTGCTCCAGTGGCCGCTGAGGGGGAAAAGCCTTGGAGATCCGTTGGCTTGTTTATATTTCCTAAGCTAATGATGTGTATAGACAATAAAAGTAACGATTTTAAGACTTGAAGTAGCTACTATACGCGCGTTCTCTAGCGTCGCGAGTTAGTAGTGGATCTTCTTTTTTTAATACTTCTTACTAGTGCTATAAACGTAGGAGTACTTAAAACCATAGCCTTGCGTAAATTATCTAATACCCCTTGTTCATCTATGATATTTAATATATAAGTTCCTACTAGTCTTCTTTGAATCTAGTACTATACAAGCCTTACAATTGCATTTTCTAGTTGGCTACGGCGAGACCTATACTGTTGCAGCATTCCCTGTGACTTATCCTACTAAGTATTGTCTCTTAAGATAGTTAGAGGCTAAGCCTAAGCCTAAGAACTTATAAGGTTAGTGTTTTCTAGCGTTACTAACTCGTTAGCTAGAGTTTTAAGTTACCCGCAAAAATTTTAACTAAGAGATAAGATAGCCTTTATAATAGTAGTATTAGCTTCGCATAGCTCTAAGATATATAGTACGAGCGACTTAATAGACGCTTAACTAATAGTCTATAGCGCGGCTCTAATATTAAAGATGTTATTCGCTATATTAATAGATTAGGATGCAAGAGCTATAGAGTTTACGTATTTCCTATATAGGATAAATATATACTCTTAGATATAGCAATTAGATACGCTATTACAAGGCCTAATTAAATTACCGCAAGGCTAGAAAAAAACAGCCCTTAGCTTAATTAGTTAAATACTCGTATAGATTTATAAGGTTACTTTCTGTCTTATAATAGTTTCCTTAGCCTCTCCTCTAGTAAGATTATTACTAAATAGAAGACCTTTTAGGTACGTTCTATCTTATAAAAGTCTTACTAATCACGCCCTAACTATAATAGTATTATATTAGCGACACCTAGAATATAAACTCTTTTTATTTTTTAACTATAGGACTCGTATATATAGGTTTATTAATAGCGTTTACTATAGCCAGGCTCTTAGTATTTTATAAGGTAAAATAAGGTAATAGAATAAGATTATGTAAGACTTAGCTTAGCTTTAAAGCAAGAAGTACCTAAGAATATAGGCAGACCTAGTATTTTCTATTTTAGGACTACTTATACGCTAAAACTAGGTCTATCTATAGTACTAAGTCTCCTAGTAACTAAAGCTAATTTAAAGCCTTAAGATCTTAAGTTAAGGTTCGATAACCTAGACGAAAACTAGATAAGCTTTTAATAGTATAGTGATAGAGTTTATCTACTTTCTTATCTATAAGTCTTGTTTGCTTAGCGATCTATAGATAAATTATAGAGAAATAAAGAGCGCGTAAAAGGAAGATATTTTTAAATTTCCTAGAAAGTGTTAGTATTAGAGATAGGCTGTTACTAATTAAGTAACTTGCGCATAGAGTGTGTTGACGGGGTTACTTAATATTACTAAGCTACTACCTATGCTTTAATACATCTCGTATTTGCTATTAGAAGCTATCCTAACACGGTTAAAGCAGACCATACTTAAGAGAGCGTATTTCTCCTAGTTAAAGAGGACTTTAAGAATCCCTTACTATCCTTCTAATAACTCTTTTAATATAGAGTTAGTATTATAACGTATTATATATACTATAATGTCTAGATATAGCTTTAATAGTATAGCCGCACCCTTATAGTATTCTGCTTATAGTAAAGCTTTAATAGGGTTAGTTAATAGAGGTTCTATATCTTTCTAGGTTAATTATAGGACTAAATTTAATCTTTATACTTCTAATATACTAATATACTTATTTACGAGATGTATAAAACTATATAGGTTCTTTTTATCTATCTCCCTTATTATTAGGACATATTAGAGCGCTGTTAGGAGATGTAGGCGTATAGAATTATATAGATTCTTCTTATCTATTTCTATCTTTATTAAGAGATATAAACGCGTAGAATTGCGTAAACTATTAAGTAGGATTTAGAGAGCTATTTTGTTCTAGTAAACTCTTTTAGGAGACTATTCTATATTTTTCTCTAGAACTAATATATTTAAGTAGTTACGTAAAGAATTAGATACTTAATTAGAGTAGTTATTAATACTACTAGAAGAATAGTTAAAAGAGTACGTAGACTTATATTAGTAACGTACTATATTAGCTTCTAATAAATCTAAAGACTTCTCTTTACCTCGTTAGAGAGAGACGTATTACTATATTCTATTAGCCTAAACTTATAAATAGTAATAATAGATCTTATATCTTAATAACGTTTATATATATATCTTAAGTGTTATAAAGATACGTTAAGCTATTATAAAGTATCCTATTTTAGTTTATATAGAGTACGGCTAGAGTTAAGGCCTACGTAATAGGGATATTACGCTCTCTAAGTTTATACTTAAGGATAGCTTTCGCGTAAGAGTAATATGCTATGCCTAGTATAGTACTTAAGTAGTATGTATTTTTAGTAACTAATTAGTAGCTTTCTAATATAAAAAAGAATAGTATATAGACATTCCTTAGGTATAGGTTAATAATACCTCTCTATAAGAATAAGTTATTAATAAATTTATTATATATATGCTAAGGTTTATTAAAAAATAGATATAGTAGATGCGTATGCTTAATGTAAGACTTAGAAAGCTAGTGTAGCTCTTTACGCGAGAACGCTTTTACTCTACTTTCTTATCTAAGATTAAGTAGTACGAAATATAAAAGAGGATTGCCTCTACTAAGCCTTTCTATTTCACTGCGTGCATCTTAAAGATCTTTAGATATAATAGCTAGAGTATTATATATACAAATTAAAGCTCTCTTCTATCTATAAAATGTTAATAAAAAATAATAAGCCTACTAATAGTAATATACTTAGATAGTTTAGTATCTCTATATACGTACTCTATTCTATTATATTAATATTCTATATATAGACGAGCTCTATCGTATCTAACTTTGCAATTACGATATTTCTAATAAGCTGCTAAAACTCAAGCCTTAGAGGTTCTAAATAGTTCCTTATTAGTAGAACTTAAGTTCTAATCTTGTATATCTAGAGCGGATAGAAGGGATATCTTACTAAAAGACTAAGGCTATAATAGAGCTAAACTATAGAGCCTTCAAAGGGTAATACTCTATAAGAACGTCGAGAAGCGTTTAGATGAACTTAGAAGATAAAGAGTAGTTAAGTAGTAGTAACTAACAATAGCTAATATTATTAGAAATCTAGAGTAAGTACAATTTATAAAAGTAGAAGCTAATACTAGCACGTATACAAGATTAGTCGTCTAAAGCTATTAAATAAAGTCTATTACTAATTTATTAAGTAGAAAAGCAACTTATTACCTATATTGGTATAGATATGCTACCTTTCTCTATATTGTCTTTTTATTCTCTTTAGCTTAACTATCTATTACTTTAATAATTATTATTATAACCTAGTTAAATTATATAGTAAGTATAATAGGCTTATAGTAATATAGATAATAGCCTTTCTTATACGATAGGAGAATATCTACATATAATAGCATAGATACGCTGCTAATAAAAGGTTACGCTATAATACTAAAAAATAGAAGAGTGTATTATAAGATAACCTATAAGTTAAGAATAGAGTAAATATACGCTTTAAGCACTAGAAGGTAGTCTTCTAATTAAGTTTCTTCGCCTACTCTAATTAGTAATCTATCTAGTAGAATGCCCTAATATATAGGTCTCGAGATATTTATACGCTTCTTTTTATACTCTAATAACTCCTTATAGATATAGTTACTAATAATACCTCGTAATTAGTTCATAATACGCGTATATAGGAGAAGCTCGCTAAGACCTACTCTATATAGAAGGATTATAGTATCTAACTAGGTGGCGATAGCTACTCTATACCTGCGAACACCTTTAGAAGTTAAATAGAATGAATTTATAGCGATAACTATAGTAATGTTTTTAGGAAGAATAGTATTTGTCTAGAAGACAGGCTAGAGTTAGTATCTAACTAGTAGTAGCATACGTAATAGTAGGCTAACTTACTATTAATATTAGATTATTAGTAGTTAGTTTATGTCTGTTATTAGTAGTGAGGTCTTCTTTTGACGGATAGCGAGAGGTCGATTTTGTATTTAATATGCTTAACTAACGACGAGATCTAGACCATCTTAAGGTTAGAATATATACAAAGTATAATCTTAGCTAATTTATTTATATTTTAGAACTTAGCTATATAGAATTAGATCTTATATGTAAATATAGATGTCTAAAAGTCCTTACTATAGGTAGACTAGGTATTAGCCTGCAACATTGCGCATTAAGCTTCTTTATTTTTTTTACTACTTCTTTATATATTTCTATAGAAATAAAATCTTCTTTAAGAAATTCTTTAAAGGTTAACTCCTCTTCTTTGTCTATCTGCCGTATTATAGAGATGGATCCTAAGGAATTCAAGACTATTACTTAAATAAAGTAGGTACCGCGATAGTAATAAACACAATAAAAGGTAGTGACTATTCGTTTTAAGGAGTCTAAATGCTTTAATCTAATATAAATACGCTAGATAGCGTCGTTATGCTAGAGTGCGTGATGTTGATATGGCTTGGGGTAGGGAAAGGATTTTAGACATATTAGGCATTAGTAGTTCTAGTTCGCTTTGCTATGTTAGCATCTATATTTAATTGGATTTTAAGTAGAGTTAGAGAGAAACGTGTCTTATAATTAGGACGAATGATATGGCCGTTTTAATGTGTTTGGTTCTTGGTAGGATTAGGCTGTAAGGTTAGCCTCTTTCTTATTCTTTAAAGTTTAGATTAAAGAATAGTGATAAACTATATACCGAAGATGCATCTATAAGAGCTTAAGACATTTTGCTAGTAGAACTAGCTTAAAAGAAGGTAACCGCTAAAGAATGCAAGTGTAGTTAGGCAATAAATAGAAGGATGTCCTAGCCTTGCAGAAAGGGTGCATGATATATAAGTGTCTCAGCCGCTTAAATAACTTTATGTTACCTATTTAAAAACGTCACAGATAATAAAAAGCCATTACTTACTAGGAGAGGGCTCTAGCTAGGGTAACTTCTAACGAACAATATAGACGGGAGCGCGGGTATGAGGCAACCAGCGCAGTACGGCCCTAATAGCCTAGCTAGGTGTTAAATACTATAAGTTTACATAATCTAATCACATAGTAGAAAATTATATCGATTAACGGCTTCCCTAGACAAGTATAGTAGACTTAGCGATATTAGGCCGTTCACAAATTACGAGGTCTAGAGCGGAAAGGCCTCTTACTAAACGCTACGCCGATTAGATTTATACAGGGCGATACCGTAGGTTTAGTAAGGTTATAAAGTAATTAATAAGTAGCAAGTGCGGTAATAATGTGCTTAAATCACACCTAACTCTAGTAGGCATAGTCACTAAACGATAGATTTACCCTTATACACAGAAGGGTAGGGATTATCCCTATATAATAGTAGATTCCTAAAGTAGTTTAGTTTTAACTACCCACGCTAGGTATTTAAATCTAAACTACTTTTAGGATCTCCCCTTCACATTAACTTCGCGACTATTACCACTTTCTTTCTATAAGAAATAGCATGTTCTAAGTATAAAGGGGAGTTAATAAAAGCATTAGGCTAGTGTAAGCTATCTAATGTTATTAAGAATAAAGTTAGTTATCCCTTTTAAAATCAGAACTAGTATATAACTTAACTATACTTAGGCCTTGCTCGAATATTTCCGTTAATTTATAAAAAGAGGGACTGTACTTAAGTGGTATAAGATTCTTCTAGAGAGTTTTAAGGCTCGTAATGTGTTTATAGCTATCTAACAGCTCTAGGCGCCAGTCCGCGCCAATGTAGCCACGCAATAGCCACAACAGCCACGTGATACCCCTAAACCGCCAAGTGAACAGTACTTTAAGAAGTTTAGTCTAAATAAATAGAGGTTAGAAAGATTATATAGAATTGCTAAATATATAACTACTATTAAGATACAATATAAATATATAAAGACTATAAAGACCTCGTTCTAGCCGATCTAATCGTGCAGGTAAAGGCGATATACTAAAGAATAAAGTAACCTATAAATTAAAGAGACCTACTATATTAGTAGTACGTTATTCTTTTTAGAGATATAGTCGACTAAGACGTAGCTTTATAGCTAGTAGAACTTTTAAAAGAGTAAGACTACAAAACCGCCACTTTTAAAGCGATCGCTAAAGGACTTAATATTAAAAAGAAAAAGGTAGCTAAGAGATATACTTACTCTTGTCTTTACTTAAAACTTATAGAAATTAAAGAGCTAGGTTCTCTTTATTTAATAGATAGCCCTAAGTAGGAGTAAGTATAAAAATAACTAAGTTTAGCATTATCTAACGTATTACAGTATAGAAAATAATAATAAAGAAGATTTAAAGTTGCTCTATAATTATAGAAAAGAATAGCTACTAACGGTAGAAATGCGATTAAAGGCGCTCAATTTTGTAGTAGTTAAAGGTTTTATCTAGAATCTCCTAGCTTAAGAGGCAGAGCTAGCTAAGATTATAGCAGGCTGTACTACTTTAGTAAAATTAATTTATTATTATATAGAAATTAAAAGGTTTATATAGAATAGCACTATACTTTTAGCACGCACGAGCGTATATAACGACGAATAGCTTTAGCGTACGTTATTATAATCTCCTATAAGACCTAGATCTAGAATAGATATTATAACGCCTCTCTATACTATATCTTTTAATTTATAAAGGCTAGTACTATTCTACTATACTCTATAAAGTTACTAACTATATTATACTATAAAGATACGCACGAATATAGCTAAATAATAAAGAATCTTTAGGGATAAAAGCTTATAAACCCTAATAGAGTTAGATAGTATATAAGAAAATAAGAAGATATACTTTACGCCTCGTTTATAAGCTTTGTAACTTACTACTAGGATAAAAATCTATAATTAGGGAGATTATTAAATTAAAGAAACCCTAAATGCCTTTTAGTTATTAGAAAATAGTAATAAAAACTACTTAGAGGCTACTACTATTAAACTGCGCTAGCAACTATCCTTATATATTAACTTATTTTAAGATAAGTAGTCTTTATATACTTTTTAAGGCCTAGAGTATAGACTAGAATTATCGTTAAATAATTTAAATAGGGTATTAAATTAATTCTATCTATTAGAAAATAAAGACTTAGTAGGGAAGGCGAGTAGTGCACTAAGCTCTAGTAATGTTAGAGAGAAAGAAGATTAAGATAATAGTGAATTACCTTTGGTAGTAGTTAGAGATCTTCGTATGAGGGAGAAGCGTTTAGGAGACCTTGATTTATTTACTTACTACTACTAATTTATATTATCTACTAGCTTAATAAATAATTTTTAAGTTAAAATTAGTATATATAATAGCACTAGCTAGTACATAACCCCTTTAAATACTATAACAACTATATTATGTTCTAATGTTACTTTATTAGCCTCTCTAGTTAACTTATTTCTTAACTTTAGCTTCGCGTTACTAGAAGGCGCATAGAAAGGCTAAAGAATAATAATATTATATTTAGAAGTCTCTAGCTAAGAAGGTAATTACTAAGAGCTTATCTACACTTAGAGGACTATAGAAGAAAGTTAATATTCTTTAGGCTTAGCCTTCCTTATCTTAGCTTTTGTAAAATCTACTACTAGGCACTAGATATCTTGTACTTTTTCTTAAAGTTAGAAAGTATTATTAATTCTATAAGTATCTAGTATACTATAGTATTATTAAGTATAGTCCTAAAAGAGATCGTTACTTCTCTAGGAATATACGAGAGTGCTATCTATAGCCTTAGCGTATTATTCTTAAAGTCTACTTCCTTCTATTAATCTTTTAGTAGTAAGGCAATCTTTTTAGAAATTTTACAGGCTTCTTCTATAAGATTTATAGGTATAAGCTTAAAGAGTACTATAATAGTACTAGCTTTATAAAGTAGAAGGTTAGGTCTATAAAAGATAGTATATAAGCTAGCGCTAAGCTTTTAACGTCTCTACATAACACGTACGTTAATAATAATTATTTTAATAAAAGACGTGGTGGTGCATGCAGGGCACTTCTATAAATTTAGGTGTTAGAAAAACAATGTTCCTTCGCTTCTCTACTATTAGCTAGAACTTTATAAGCAGACGAATTACTGCGTCCTATTAGGTTTTTTATCACTTTGACTATAGTTATAGTACTCTTAGTATTCTTCCCCTGTTATAGGACTATTTAAGACCCTTAGAGTGCCCACAGAAACTGCCACAGAAGCTTAGGAAGCCGATTCAGTTTCTCCCTAAGT
Organism: Bipolaris bicolor; assembly: GCA_026262445.1. Classification (NCBI taxonomy): domain Eukaryota; kingdom Fungi; phylum Ascomycota; class Dothideomycetes; order Pleosporales; family Pleosporaceae; genus Bipolaris; species Bipolaris bicolor. The sequence goes on from JAODYD010000003.1 coordinate 51,656, forward strand.
GCTGCCTTAAGCTTAGTGTCTGTCTCTATTCGTTCTACCAGCGTTTGCCTAACCTATTGAAGCATTCTTATCCGAATTATTAGAACGACCTGATTGGTCACTAGTCATGATGGGGAAACTTCCGCGCGTGAGGCAAAAGTACCAATAGCTGTTAAACGTAAGCAGTAAATCTGTATTACATTTTTACGATATTCGCAAATGACTCGAGACTCTTCTTGCGGCATAAAGTCTGTCTAACGAGAAAGGAGAAAATCATCTTGTGGAAAGTACCAACAAATAGTAAATAGTATTCATTGCTCCAAAAAGCAGTGAGAATGCTACCGCCCTCGCCCTTACCACTTCATAAACCCTAACACAGTTTGCAGAAGAAATACTTTGCTAACTTACATTAAACGATAGGCGTACAGAATCAGGCCTTTCCTTTTATTTTGGGTTCCGACAAGTGCGTGAGGCTATGGGTTGATCGGCTAGCAAGCCAAGAAGCGACAAGAAATTAATAAAGTCGTTTATATAGGGAAACGATTTTAATGCGCGAAACAATGAATGGTAACACTAAGCGCTCATTTTACTGATAGCGTGTGGCGCAAAACACTGGGTAGCAAGTACTAGCACGACGTACTAGAGCACGATAATTATATAGACGATATAAGACGATAGAAGAGTAGATTAAGCAACTAAAAATTCTTAATCAATCGCTAGTTGTCCTTTATACTTACCTCTATCGCCTCACTTGCGTTTAATAATCCTTGAATTGCCCAGAACTACGCCCCTTTCCTATACTGCAATAGATCGACCCGTCTGCAAAAGCGACGAGCAATTGCTGTATCCTTGCATCATACCAAGGTGCATAGTCCATATCGCTCTGGATGCATAGATGCTTGATTTTATAGAGTGGCTTACAGACTACTTCGTTTTTGGTGTAGATTAAGACGGTAGGACTTTTGACATGCATATCGCACTAGTTCGTCCATTCACATGCACATTACGAGATGATATTTTACCCTCTTCTCTATTTTTAAGATAGCTGCACGATTGAAGGAAATATCATATAGAGGTAAGGTTCGAAAAGCTCGCATAATGCTTCGCATCCATTAAAAATTAAGAGATACAAATAGTAACCTTCTAATACTGAGGAAAATCTATATAGTCTCACGTCCGTTTTATTCGACGCCCTTGTTTATTAATCTGCAACGAGACAGCATAGGATTATGCACATAAAACTTAGTCTCTTGAAATGTGCAAAGTTCTTAATATATGGTACATCTTAATCGTGATCGCAGGACTGCTTACGTGCGAAAATGAAAATTTCGATTTTAAAAGTATAGCGCCAAGACATTAATACTAGTATTTACGGCCTACGTGTTACTATAACGCGAACACGTGCGCAAGCTAAATTATAAATGATGCTTACTCTGCAAAGTAGTCGCATACTCATATGCGCCGCTCTATATTCCCTGTGTCCCTTGCCCTTTACAGAAATTTTGTGCGTATCGCTTCTGACGTGGGTACGTGATTTTGAGGCGGGGTTAAAGGTGGGGCATAAGATCTATTTGCGAAGCCGCCTGACTTATGCAGATGTCTTTCGGGCAGCAATGTTCGACAGCTATACATTTCTGGTTCTATCCAACGAAATATATACTATACTACTTATTACGGTTTTCCTTGCACCGCTCCTAATACTAATACTATCTCTCTACCTTTATAAACTAACGCTACAACCGCCTTGGTTCTTGCGATATTACGCTTTAGTTCCACCTGGGTATATAGCGACAGCTTCGCAATTTACGAAAAATTCCTTACCTATTCTAATTATGGCGGTGTGTTATGTTAATTCTTTCGTCTATATTCGCTGCTAACTGAACTAGAGGGGTGATAAGGCTCTTGCTGGCGAAGAAGAGAAGGATATTTCTGGACACCTATTCCCTCTAGATTCTTTAAAAGACCAAACGATATGTTTTCGAGGACTATATCTATCGATAGTTAATAAGGATACGAACGACGTGAAAATACATATAGACAACACCACCGCTATAACTTAGTATAAAGCCTACGAAATTCCGGCTAGATATACATGTTATGTTAGGGGTGCTAGCGTTTATTTCAAAACTTAAGAGGAGAGAGCTAGTTGTAGAGAGAACAGTTCTATCAGTCGATAACCATCATCATGACCGCACCATATGGTAAGAGATACGTCTTGTGTGTGATCTTTTGGGAACAACAAAGCGAAAGTTCCTATACACTTTAATCCTTGATCCCTTTCCCATTTCCAAAGACGACTATTTTGAATAATTGAGCTGAATGGTTCAGGCAATGCTAAAATCTCGTGTGCTAATGCATTTGTGTACATGTACTTCATTGCTAAACCCTTGACCATCAGTAATATGTTGTACGCGTGACGATCTAACTCACCCCTCTCTTCGTGCGATAGCGAATTTGCTGGTACCACTATTTGCTTTTCGGCTTCATTTTGCTCTCCCATGCCGCTCCTTAGACCATGGTTTGGTTCCAGGTCTTAACGATGTTAGTTGCTGACCAACCTCTAAAAGCTCAACGTACCAGTGCAAGGGCGTTTCAAAGTTCTAGCATGCTCTAGGTCTTAATGCTCTACTTCTTGGTGCTCTAATTCTTAATACGCTAGAACAGATGTGAGTCGACTTAATACTTATTAGGGTGGTATTATATACTTCTTTTGAAGGCAGTTCCCGATTTGGCATAACCCGCCACTGCAGCCCGCAATTCTGTACGATGCATCCAGCCAGAAGGTAGCGCGATCGTGTCTATATATTTGAGAGCCATTTCCATCAGGCAATCGAACACGTCCTGGCTTATTTTTCGGATGTCCAAAACTGTGTAGGAAGCGCTTATAAATATGAAAGCCTTCATCTCAAGAGACCGCAATATCTCAAACCTAACACCAGGGTTTTGCTCATCGCCGTGCACCATTGTAACCATTTTTTCAACTCTAGTTCTATAACGAGCGTTCAAGCGGTCCGTTTTATGCAGCCATCTCGTAGTGTCTGCAAGCGTTTCATGCACTTAGAGTTCGCAGTTCAACTTCTACAATTTTCTTCCAATTGCCTCAAAGTCCGTCTTTGTGGCACTAACAGTCCATATGCGGCTTTGGATCGTGTTCAGGTCCGCCAATAGCTAGTTAGTCTCCATGACGTGAAAACTAAAAGTCAACAGCTACGATGCGGGGTGGCAAAACAGAAGCTTACCATATAGGATAGTGGATTGTAAGCAAGCTGTGATTAGATATTTCTAAAATCGAGAAATCATGTAGATAGTATAAGACTGGAAGTTTCGATGGAACATATTAATGTAGCAAGATTCCTGAACCGATAATTTCGATAGTGCAGGTTCATGCGCCAAGATTTTGAAACTGAAATTTTCGGGAAGGCAAATTCATGCGCCAAGACATCAAAGCTGCAAAGTTCAAGCACCATTGGCTAACAACTAACCAGCGGCGCAATGGTTAGATTGACTACTCAAACTGCCATACGTGGCTTTTTGCATGGAGTTAAGTACGGCAACTCAGGTTTTCAAGTCTAAATTACTAAGTACTAGCGCTACACCGTTAGTTAATCCCGTAACAGTGCTGCTGTTAGACTACTAGCTAGGTTGGGTACAGCACGAAATGAATCAGACGGATAGGGCAAGCAAACAGTCATATTAGTACGAGACAAATCATTAGTGATTGTAGGGCATATAGTTATAGGCCTAGGCTGACTAAGATAGTCAAGGCCCGGCCACATAGGGTCAGATTGGCTCAAAATGGGCCAGTTCCTAACAGCTACAGAAGCAGGCTCATCAAAAGATTGTGGCCAACTCTACTGGCTAGGCCAACCCCGCATGTATACGGAAACAGCAAAAGGCAACAAACCTAGCAAGCCACGCCCTCAGCGTTATCTCTTTCACTCGTTCCAGATTCAACAATCCGTCATCAATTGGACGAATGCATGTATGCCATGGCGGCATTACGGAACATGCTATGCTAAGGCCTGCAGCAAAGCACACTTCAAGATCAAATAGGCATAGTTAGTTTAAATCATCATACGTGCAGAATAACATGCCTCGAGCCTTCCATCTAACAAGGCTTTCCTGTGTTTGTTAATAAAGCTTCAGGCACTCCAGCACGAGACATTTAGCGAAACCCATCTACGATCACACAGGACGTAGCTACCATTTACTCGTCTGCAGCTACAAGTGCTCTAGCACAAGAGCACCTTATACCTACAGTCTAGAATGTATGCCAGTAAAATTCATCTATAATCTTGCGCCTTATTAATCCATATAGACGCAAACTACAGACACGCTAAAGAATGTCAGCTAGCTCTGGGGCGACAGGCGTATACAGCGTGTGCTAGCATGCCAACAACGAGCACAACTATTATACATACGAAGCCCTGGGCTGTCGGAAGAAATTTAAGGTTTGCTAAGCAGGCGGTCACACAGGTTCGAGGAACTATTACGTGCTTTGCAAGTGGTGTATCGACCATCCATACTAGTGCACCTCGTTTAATGCACATACGATAACGCGTTTAGGGTGAAAGTCAAATGTTGTGGGGTCTGAGCGTCAGGAGAGGTAGACTTAATTAGGCAAGGTGCCTGTTGTTTTGTGGGACTCCCATGTTAGTCTAGGGCTACCAGTACGCACAGACCTTGCGATATCTAAGCGGGCTTCTTCCCTAATGTTGCCTGATACTCTCTCATTTCTTATTCACGATAGTGAACAATGAAATCCGAATAAGTAAAAAACAATTCCGAGACACCTATGCAGCTAGCTTCGAAACCTGGGCTCAACTACATTCTCTCGTTGTTAAGAATACGAAGCTTCCTACTCATTACTTTTTCACCAAAAATACGTTTCCTCTCTTACCGGCCTTCCCACAAAGACTCAAGCTCGGAGAACACCCTAATAGATTAAGTGCCTCTGGATTCTCTACTTGGGCATCTTCCACAGCAACATGCTCTAGTTCCATTCCTTCTTTTCGGCGTCGGGTGCAGCTAGACGTCGCGGTGAAGGACCCAGTTCTACTTTCGATATCCGATTTGGCTCTGGCTAATACTTATTCCACGTCATGGTTCAGTTCTTAGGACGATTATTTAGCAATCCTCGTGTTAGCGTGGGCATACGTCTTATCAGCTCGTTGGGCGGAAACCGTGTCTCCAGCTTGCGCTCTCACCTATACCGACAACCTAGTAAAGCATTATAACGCAACCACAAAGTTCGATAACGCCCAGCGTTCCACTGTTGTAGATATTGGTCCCGCAAGTCCAAAAGAATCTCGATGGTAGGCTGCTATTTTAGCAAAAGGCCAGGGCTGGCAAGCCGGTATTCGATCCTCCCTTTCGTCACCGTGGTCGATTCGTGTCGAGTCGAACTCCCAATTTCTACTAGACCAAGAGCTAGAAATCTCAAACTGGCAGGACTCTGCCGCAACATTCTCAGAAGCCTTTGGCTTTCTGAGTACCTTTTGTACACGTCACGACATCGTCGATCAAAGCCATGCCGCTTTGGCTGCAGTACTCCTACTACCGTATATGGCTGGTGAAACACTGCAATTACGGTCTCCTGATTTCAGTGCACGAAAAGAATCGAGTGAGGGCCTAGTCCATGGTCACAAAGATGTTTCACTAACCCAGGCGATACCTGAAGGGCAACACCTCGACAGACTTATCACGTTAAGTTGCAACACTAATGGCGTACTTCCCTTACTCCTTAGTGTCTTTTACGAGGCAAACATAGAATGCAACGCTGTAACACCCTGGTTGCAAGGAACAGTCGCTGCTGTCGAATCACTGGCTAGAGAAAAGCTGTCGGTTTTTAGGCGCATGTGTATAGAGAGAAGACCTAAGTTAGCGTGCATCTAGCTAGGCAGTGCCATTCTAGGTCTCTAAAAGAAACTACTACAACATATAAAATACGGACAGATACCGATCGACCTTAACTCCGCCGCGTAGACAGGGACAATCCAATCATTCATACAGTAACCTGTGTCTAGGCCGCTTGCAGTTAACGGATACATACAGCGCGCCGACGAATGTCGTTTACTTTTCCTATGCCAGTCCAGAAATCACACTCGAACCCCGATCTGCCAATGGAAACCTTTTGGAAAAACCCCCAAGGACGATGTCGATCTCGAAGTAAAGGTCCACGAGCATTGTGAAGGCCATGGACTTTAATATCAAGCGTTTATCTGGGACTGTATAGAAGGAGAATTAATAGTTCTATCATTACAGCAATGTCTCCACGGAATTCATGGTCAGCCGAGTATACAAGAAGTTCAATATACAGTCCTTATTGTGTGGAAAGGTTTGAACCGTGAAAAAGAGGCCATTTCAGAGAATGCTACGCGAAACATCTTTAGCTGGTTGCGTTCTGATGGGCGCCTACTATGCGAAAAAGCGATATTCGAGCATGATTGGTTTATGACATATGATTTAGACGAAGAGCAAGAGCTTATAGAGGAAGCAACCTCCATGAGTGACTTTAAGAATATTACAAAAACCAAGAAGTGGCTGAACTGTTTAAAAGAAAGTCTTCTCTAATATCAAAGTTAATTTAAGCTTCGCTTGGGGGGTTCTAATCTTTTCAGTTACATCACGTCCCCTATCGTTAACACGATCTGTACACGCATTAATTACTCTCTTTCTACGGAGTACCTCCAGCTTATAGACTTTTAAAGATCTTAAGATATTTTTTAATAATATCCATGTACATATAATATGACTGCTTGCGTATACTCGCAAAATTGCGCGGTCGATGACAGTAAAAGTAAAGGCGGGGCATAGTATATTAAGTGTTCCAAACGTGTTATAATGCACGGACTAATTAACATCTTAGAGAACTTACATAGGCCTAAGTAAGGCCTGCGCGTCGCGTACATTCGCGATCTTCTCGCGCTATCGCTGACATATATTACATTTTGCTTCTTATCACTCTTAGTCTTGTCATACTCTTTCTAGATCATATATGCGCTACAGCGCTGTAGCACTTTTTGGCGACTCATACGTTATTAAGGATATCTACGCAGTCGCAATCGTAAGACGTACAGTCTAAACTAATAGGTAAAGGGTTAGGTGGCTGTTGGAACACGTTTAATTCAATATACAATAACATAGGCATTCGCAAGTAATTGACTAGGAGTTATTCGTAAATCTTCTTTCCGCTTTACAAGCCCTCCTAGCGGCTTCATCTTTACAGTCCAAGCGTCAAGGCAAAACCCTCTTTCATAACCTCCTGCGGCTTACGCTACAGTCAGCTCAGATACTTTGACGCCGAACGGATACGACCTCTGCTCGATGCGATGCTCAAATTCCAGCCCAACGAAGTCGTCTAGAATAGAGTATACGACGCCGCACTAAGTCGACCTAGTTTGCCCCGCTCATAAACCGGCTGTTAGACCTTGCAGACGGGTATCGGCTGATGTCTAGGATACGCTAGCAAACAATGGCACAGCTGCATTAGCCTCTGCAAGGCTCCACTACCCATCGCAAGCTAGATATTAGCTTTAGAGACAATCAGGACGCTAACGTAAGGTCGAAGTGCAGCTAATCACAGATCCTTGTACCTAGAGAGCTTAAGAGCGACCCGTCAGTTAACAAAGCGTCTAAGGCGTTGCTCAACCTTAGCTAATACGCATCAATTAAAATAAGAGCTCAATATATTATCAGTCAAAGAATAACCATAGTTAAAAAGATCCAGACTTCCTTCTTGCGACGACATCAAAAATCACTACACACTAAGCAGCAAACAACGCCTACAGATTCTAAGGAAGCTTTAGATTATTAAGTAATATAATTCTATGCTACATAACAGTAATATAAATAGAAGACATCTAGAATAAAAAACATCAGCGTAGCACTACGATTATTTCTTTAATGTGTAGTAGCGCAGTTTTACTACACCCTTCGATCGGTTAGAGAAGCGTTAATATATCTCTTCCCACTCCATGCCCTGTTTATCTTTTAATAAGAGTAAAAGCAATTCTACTAACTTTCGCCATTTCGTGTGCGTCCGTTTACTATGTCCTCGCGCATCCTCTTCTTTATTCTCATCCTCTTCATCATAGCCGTCCTTTGAGCGGTCCGTTCCATAACTAGCAACATCATTATAGGCGCTGCTCATCCAATTCGCCTTCAACTCTCCGCGATTACAGAGGTCTGCACCACTGCTATTACACCAGTATCCTAGTAGCAACCATAAATCCAGCAACAACTAGGTCATACGGATAACTTTGCCTTGTTCGCCAATAACCTTCTAACCTAGAGGTACTAGGTTAAGAGAATAATTTAGGCTAGGAAGATATAATATTACTATTACGACTAAAGAGTCATTTAGAATAGCGCAAAGTATTAGATCAGTAATCTAACAAGATATACTAGATCTCGATTCAAAGTCGATATTAATTCCATCTTTAGCTATTATACTAAGAGAATTCAATCCTAGAAGGTAACTTCAAGACCCTTTATTAGTGTCGAGCCGCTCCAATATTAATTTTTGTTATAGCTAGGTCAATCTTACTTGTCTTGGTGGCTTCGTAGGTACTATATTATAGTCTAATAATCTAAGAGCAGTATTAGACTTCCCACGTTCCATCTTAGAGGTCCAGGCCCTATATCTAGGCCGCTAGGATCTCGATAAAGGGACGGTACATAACTTATTACAGCTAAGTTTTTTTTAAACGATTTCTCCAGTTTTCCTATCACTACTTTGTCTATTTACTACATTACTACTAGATTCTTAGCCAATGTCTTCTTCTAACTCCAGTTCTTTAGAAAGGGCTATAGATCTTCGTGCTTATAGTCGCTCTTTAACTAATCCCTAGATATAAGTGCCGTCGCGATGTTCTACACCACAGAGATTAGTTAGAGGCAGAGCTAGACTTATAATACAATATTCTTCATAGCCAGCACTTAAAGAACTAAGAATAGAGCTATTATAAGTACCAAGACGGGAATCTTAGCCATAAGAGTGCAGTAATAGTGTTAGCTTAGACATATATATATGTTCGATTGTAGGGCTCTATGCCTCTTACTTAGCCATCCTTCGCTGTTTCGATAGACGACGACTATTAAGCTCTGGACCCAACACAGCATTCGGCACTACTTCTAGTATAGCTATTGTTTCATTAACAACTAAAGATCGCTACGATCGTTTTTAGCTATTTAGTAATCTATTTACTACACTAGCGATGCTAGAGAACGTTTTATCTTCCACTCATAGTCTTTATTTAACTACGTTAACGCAGCTCTATATACTAATAAGACGATTCTACTTACTATAATAAGTACGTTTAATATCCTCTATAGAGAAAGCGTACTCTATAGCTACGTAGAGATTATCGCGCTATTTAGAGTGGTCCTAACCATTAGTAGTAGCAAGATACTAGGTTTTATCCTAAGAATTCGGGGAACTATTGTTAAACTAAAACTTTATAGCATTGTGGTAATTGCTAGATACTTCGTTTTTGGTAATCGAATGTAAGTCTATCTAGCATTAGCGAAATTAGCACCATAATTAACTTAACTACTTACCTTAATTGTATCTATTAAATAACTAATTTAAGCCTAAACCTAATGTTACGTAGTCTATAACTCCCTTATCGCATAAATTAAAGCGAAGCTAATAGTAACTATTACTTATTGTAAACTTATAGATACCTATTCTATAGTCTACTCTAAATAAATAGCACTTTTCTAAGTCTATACCTTTAATACCTTCTATATAGCTTGTTATCTATGCCTATAGTGTCTATTAAGGAATAATAGGAAGGTTAATTTCGCTTTCTAGATATAACTTAGTCTATATTAATTTGCTTATACGATTAGGAAGTAAGTATTACCTTAGAGTAGTAATTCTAAAGATTATGTTACTACTTCTCTATAATTTCTATAAATATTCTATCTAGAATTCTTAGCCTTAGGCTTACGTCGCGCACGCTTAAGTAACGTAGAGTTATAATGTCTAAACTTAGATAAAGTGTTCTAAAGAAATAAAGTAAAAGTAGCTATAATAGAACTTAATAGAATCTAATTAACTCTAGACAAAATAGTAGTGCAGTATCTAAGAGTTTAAGTAGAAAACTACTTAGTGAGCTAAGGAACCCTCTAAGTGAGAAAACATATAGCTTAGAACGCTAAATTAATCTTAGTAGGCTAGCCTTAGTGCTCGCGGCGCGTCCTTTATTTATCTATGTCTTATTCTTAACTTAATAGCTACCGCAAAACCTTCTAAGGGTTTATATAAGTCTATTAGCGGGTCTGTTCCTAGAATAACTAATAATACTAGAAGGAGTGGTCGTAATATCTATTTAACTGAAAGAGTGTAGATAACGATGGCAGAAACTAGAACTAAGATATAAGTAGAAAGGCTATCTATTGGATAGCGCTCTACCTTTTACTAAAATGGTGGTAGAGACGGCTATACTTATCCCTTGTAGTCTATACTACTTAAATACTAATGCTGAGCTATTAACTGTAGGTATCTATGTAAACGCTTTTTGCTAGTTATACTATAGCGTTACAAAGGAGAGAAAAGCTATATAACCGCGTTATCGCTAATAGATCTAGCTCTTGCAGATAGTAGATAACTAAGCTTAGATTAGCTAGCGTATTGTGTAGAAGGACTAAAAGCTAAAAGAGAAAATGTTAGGTGGCTAGAGTTAAGATATAAGCGCTATTAACTAGAAACTTTTTTATTCTAGCTAGAGCAGGATACGGTCAGGGTTCTATTAATCTCTTACTTACTATACTAATAGCGATGCTAAGCCGCTAGCGGGCTGTCTCCTAACCTCTACCTCTTACTGGTCGCACTATAATAATACAACACTACAGGCACTTTAAACGTACTATACGTAGCGAAGTAATATAAATCCCTAAGCGTAAAACTAGCGTTATATGCGAGTAAGAAATTATACCTAAGAAAGAGAGAGCTAGCTTAGGTATAACGCGTCCTAACAAGGCAGATTAGAGAGTACGCTCTACTAAAGAAGCAAGATATAGGAGGTAGAGTAACTAGAGCTAAAATTACGCTATAGAATCTTATATAGACTACCTTAATCAAGCTATACGTAAGGTAGTACGTTATAGAAGTACTAATTCCTAAGTAACCTAGAGAAAAAGAAGAAAGCAAATAGGTTAATTAATTAGCTGCGTAAGTGACTAAACCTTGCGAGGGGCTAACGCCCCTCCTTTAACTATAGATATGCTTAGATGAAGCTAGTATAGCAACTATTAACAAAACCTAGATATAGTATACAATAGATATTCTACTAGTATTTTTATTATTATTACTATATATTATATTATAGCAAGAAGTTTAGAGATGCGTAAATTGTTAGAGCCTAGCGTGTACAAAGACTAGGGTAACTAGACTCTATAAGGACTAAAGAATTCTAAAAGAGGTAGGCAATTTAGAGATAAAGAGGTACTAGAGTAAGGCGGCTTAATTCGTCTAGGCTAGTAGCTGGGCGTAAGACAATTGCCGCTTAAAGGATAGTTTAGCTGCATAGGAAAGGGGCGGCAACTAGGCGCAGAGGAGGATTTATAAATAGAGATAATAAGAGTAGAGAGTATTAAACGAAGAAGGGGATAGAAGATAACGTTAAAAGAAGGCTTTTTATAATAGACGTTGGAGGTTAGTTTCCTATTTAAGCGTAGTGCAAAACCTGTATATAAGGTCCAGATTACCTCAAAAGAGTGCATTAATTTCCTAACGTAGGCTTGCCGTCTAATTGTTTACTATATTAAAGATTTATTACTAGAGATAAAGTAAGTATATAAAAGGTTAACCTATGCTTAGCTATAAAAATAAGTACTAGTATATTTAGTTTTTAGCCTAAAGTTACTTACTTAGCTAGAGAGCTTTCTTTCTTATATTACTATCTTATTTTTAAGGGTTAATCTATCTATAGGCTTTTTTATAATAGTTAGTAATATCTTATTTTAATATATATATATATCTATAGCTAGCTATTTAGTATACTAGTCTATATATTTTAGTTACTAAGCTAGATATAAAGTTCTCTACTTCTATAGGTAGATAAAGTTATCTAACTTTCTAAGTAAAATTATCTAATATTTATACTATATCTATAACTAACGTTTAGTTAGTAAAAGATACGCTAGAGTAGAAAGACTTTAGATAGATACTAATCTAACTAGGTAGAATTATAATAGCGTAATATAGATAATAAAGTATTCTAAAGATAGCTTTATAATAAAAAATTTCTATAAATTAGTTTATTGTTTATAATACTTATACCTATTCTTTTATAAGAAGTAGAAATTAGAGAGATTATATCTAATATAAAGTACTATATACTATATAGTAGAGAGGCGTATATTAGATATATTATACTTTACGTATTACTAAAAGTAAAATTAATAGAGTTTTATTAAGTATAACTTTTCTATACTCTCTTATAGTAACTTTTTCTACTATACTACTATAATATCTAATATATTTATCTAGCTATTATATCGCGTAGAAGAGCCTAATAGTAGTCTCTAGAGCTTTCTTAGATCTATAAATACCTAGATAGCTATAGAGTATAGCTACTAGCTAACTAATAAAGACTATAATAGCTTATTTACTAATAAAGTATAGTAGTTTTAGTCTTAGCTAGATAAGTCTACTAATATAAATAGCGCTAGGTAGCTATTTTCTAACGCGTAAATAACTAAGATTAGAAAGTCTATCTTTATTATCTATTCTCTTCTAGCGGCTATATAGCTAATATAGAATACTATAGGTAAAGAAGTAATACTAGAGACAAGCTAGTAAGGCTTAGTTAATATAGCTAAAGCTCTTTTTAATAATACGCCTATATTACCTATATAGTAAGATAACGCTTTAGTATAGTCTATATTATAAGTCTAGAAATTAGATCTATAGATAAATAAGTCTAAGTTATTAGTTCTCTATATACTAGAGATACTAATTAATAAAGATATCTAAGATAATAAAGAAGTTAATTAGATACTACTATCTACGTAAAGAGTACTTTCTTATATATATAGGAGTAGAAACTTAGCTTATAAGTTAGAGTAGAAGAAAGAATTAAGTTCTAATATATACTCTATAGCTCTTAATACTTCTAAGTAGACCTATACTATAATTATACTATTTATATTTAGCTTACTAATCTCTTTAGATAATAGTTTCCCTTATAAACACGCTTACCTTAGTATAAAGAATACTTCTCTTCTTAATACTTCTCTTCTTTCTAACTTACCTAATACTACTTATAGCTCTAAATATTCTAGCTCTACTTTTACTTCTTTTCTATTTAAGGCTAACTTTTCTAAGCCTAAGTACTATCTAGATAGTCTACCTACTTATAACTCTTCTATTAAAGACGCTAGTAGAAGACAATAGCTTATATATATTACTAAGGTAACTAATAATAACTAGTAGGCTAAATAATAATATAGTAAAAAACTCTAGGCTACGCGAGAGAAGAAGTAAAGTAAACTTAGCCTTATTAAACTAAACTCTAAAGCTATAGTAACTAAATATACTACTTATAGTATTATCTAACTAAAAAATAAGCTAATAATTATATAAATAATAAAGTAAAAAGTTAATAAAGAGATAGACTTTTATAGTTTAGCTCTAATACTTTATTATATAGCTATAATAATTTTAAAGAAAGTATAAATACTTAGTACCTTATTATCTCTATATAATACTATATAGTTCTTATATACTTAGTAAAAATATAGTATACTATTCTAGATAAATACTAGTTAATAACTCTAGCTATATAATACCTACGTCTATTCGTAGCTAGCTACTAATATCTTCTAATAATATAATCTAGATAGAGCGTTCTACTTTACTTAGTATATATACTACTAATATAAAACTAATCTAGCTACTATATATATTAGTTCTTAATAGGCTATAGCCTTACTTAGTATAGTATATAAGTAAAAGATAGAGTAGATTAAGTAGTAAGACTTAATAGTAAGTAGTAACTATATATAGAACTAATATAGAAAAGGCTAAGTCTATATCTAAGTAATTTTAGAGCTTAAGAATATAGTCTACTTAGATACTACTAAAAAGAAAATAGAGGCCTTTTATACTTACCTTAAATAGGCTATATACTAGTATATACTAGTATAAGGTCTAGACTAAAGCTTTTTACTTCTAATACTATATAAATAGATCTTTAACTACTAAGTTAAATAGCTTTATATAAAAGAGGTTTACCTTTTTATTAGTATAGTATAATAAGAGCTACCTAACTTAATAGTAGTAAGTAGAGTACTAAAAAAATAGCTTAGGCTAGATAGAATTACTAGTAGATCTATAAGCTAAAAAGAGTCTTTAAGTATTAAAGTAAATATATAAAAGATAGATTATAAGATAGAAAAGATACCTAATAGTAAAGATAAAAATAATATAGAGATAGTTAGAAGTTAAGATTTACTTCTATTATTCTAAAAGAGTGTTATAGTACCTTATTTTATATATTAGATATTATTACTTAAGTTATTTTACTTTATTCGTAATATTAATTATACTAAATAGACTTATTTCTATCTAGAATACTTTAAAGTTAGTACTTATAAATTATAGTAAATAAGTAAGAATCTTAGCTAATAGGTATAAGTATATAAAAATTATAGTTAATAAATATAAATTATAGCGTATTCTATAGTATATAAGTAGATAGTAGAGATAAGTAGTAATAGCCTATATAAATAGACGTAAATAGTACTAGGTAAACGCTAATAATAGCTACTATACGTAATTACTATTAAAAAGTTATAATTAATAGTAAAGATAAGTTATAAGTATACTAATATATAGAACTACCTACCTTTAAGTTAGTACTCTACTCTAGTAGAGGTAATTACTTAAGGTTATTACTTAGAGTTATTACTTAGAGTTATTGCTTAGAGTTTAGAAGAATATTAATATTTAAACTCTCTATTAAAGTATAACGTAACGTACTATTATAATTAATATAAAATTTAGATATAGAGTAGCTATATACGTACTACACGTTATATAGAAGTTATATTACTTTTTAACTTTATTATAAGTAAAAAAAGAGACTCTAAAGTTTTAAAAAAAAAGACTCTTCTATCTATGCGCGTAGATTAGATTTGTTAGAGAAAATAAAGAAAGAGACTTCTTTTCTTCGTATAATAGTGTTAGGTAGAGTTTAGGCTAAAGAAGATATAACTTATTAGCAAAGTTTTCTACTTAGTTTTAACTAAGTTCTATTAGCCTTTACTCTTATTTCTTAATTTTTATTAGTAAATAACGAAGTTTCTATCTATCGCTAGAGTAGAGCTAAGACCTAACTCTTCTAATAGTATAATAAATAAATTTATAAAGTAGATAAAAAGCTCGCGTTATAACTATTTATCTATAGTTTTTCTATTACTTTCTTAATTACTTAGTTCTCTTTTATTACGTCTAATTATAACTTATATACTAGCTATTAAACTAATTACTAAAATAACGCTTTATATACTTAATTTTTTTAAATATTTCTATAGCTATATTTATATATATACGATTAATCTAGAAGAATATAAAAGAGTATAAGGTTACTTTCTCTTATATATATATAGAGATAGCTATAGACATTCTTAAGTAGCTTAGTATAACTTTACTATTTATAAATAACGTGGTTCACAAGCGAGTCGGTCACCCAAGTGAGTCGGTCACGCCCCACCAGCGCGTCAACGTCAACGCGTTATCATAGACTTTTATCACAGTTAGTAAACTATTGCAATATACCAAATTAATTATCAGAATCACTACTATTACTTACACTATCTATCTTAACTACGCAGATACGAGCGTTATGTCCAGTCTGCTTGCAACGCCCGCACCGCCGCTCTCCTCGCACCCTCTTCGACGCACTTTCACCATCACCACGACTACTACCCGCCTGTTCAGCTAATACTTCTTGTACTTCGCCTATAGTAAGAGTCTCTTCTGTCCGTACATATCGCCGCTTGCGGCTCTTACGCTTATTTGCTATGTCTAGAGCCTCTCGAAGGGCAGCTACTTCCTCTCTCATAAGCGTCATCTCATGTACTATTTACTAAGCCCCTTTACTTAGCTGCACAACCTTCTCGTCGAGAGAATTTGCAGAAGACCCAGAGCAGTTTCTTACTCTCTGTCGAATAAGAGTACTTTAAGCCTTAACCTCGCGCGCGTTACGTAGTGTCTGAGCCTCCCAGGCAGCTGCCCGTCGCGGTAATTGTACTGGCGTCTGCACCACCACATTAAGCTTAGATAGCACAGCCTGTGGGTCATGTGGGACTAGTCCAGCGCCTCTAAAGCCAGCTTAGATATTCTCCTTTGTGATAGACTGCTCAAAAGCAGCCTTAAAGGCTGGTAGGAAGGTCTCCTTACTAATATAGTGGGTGCGGTTGCGTGCCAAGCCCGAAACAGCGTCGCCATACTTGCGCTTCAACGGCGAGAAGCAGGCGACGTCAAGGGGCTGCAACAGATAAGACGAGTGCGTAGGCATGCAGAGAAGGATAATATTCTTCTCTTTACAAAGATCTTAAAATTCGACAGAGCAGTAGCTCTCATAGCCATCAATAATCAGTAGTCGATACCTACCCACAGTATGCCTCTTTGTATAGGTATCAAAGTGCTCTAGCCAGGCAAGAGCAAGCTGGTTATTCGTCCAGCCATTGGGACTAACTTCAAGCACCCAGTCGGCAGGCAGGTTCTCAAACCAGACGTTAATAAGCACCTTGCCCACAAAGACAACGAAGGGTAGTATCTAGCGACCTAACGCGCCCACGCCTTAGATCACAGTAACCCACTCACGGTTGCCTAGCTGGACGCGCTTCTTTTTACCGTATCCCTCTGAGCCTGTGATAACTAACTGTAATAAAATCTTGCCCATCATAAAGCCAGTCTCGTCAAAGTTATAGATATCGTCGTCTACGATACCCTACTTCTGCTTCATCGTCTGGACCAAGTCGAACCAGCGCTGGATAGCCACTAGGTCCTCGCAGACGGCTCGCTGGTGATCGTAGGGACGGCTCCAGCGCGTACGGAGCTCAGGAGTTCGCTTGACAAAGTTGTCAACCCAGTTCTTGCCAGTAGGGTTACTCTCCCGCTTATACAATAGTTTATCAGCCATTGCTCAAACGTCAGCCTTTATAGGCGCAAATCCTCGCGCAGACTCTTTAAGAATACGCTTAACTATAGCCTCCTCTTCTAGCTTATTTAGGCGCTTCGAATTTGGCTCGCAGTCGCGTTGGGGGAGCTTTCCAGCGCGTCGATTAGATATTGTACTTTGAGGCACGTTATAGATAGAGGCAGCACGTCTTTGGCTTTGAACACGTTGTGATTGGATATTAAAAAGAGCAAGCTGAAGATCTGATTCAGGATACGTTAATTGATAATTGCGTTGTTGAGACATAACGCGTTATAGTGTCGACGTTAACGCGCTGGTGGGGCGTGACCGACTTACTTGGGTGACCGACTCGCTTGTGAACCACGTTATAGCTATTATAGTAAGCTCTATAAGCGCCTAGATATCTTTAAAGACTACTATATTACTACTAGAAATTATTTCTATTTAGAATATAATCTTCTCTTTAAAAGCTAGAGCGCTTAGAAAACTTACTATAAAGTAGAGCTTTATACTTCTAAGTTCTATTATTATAACTATAATAACTTTTTTAAAGATATCTATATCTTAAACGCGTATATAGTAAGACGTATATATCGAAAGCTACTTTAATAAAAGTCTAAAGGTAATATAAGAAAGATAAGAAAAGCTACTATAGTTAGTATAAGCGATTATATATATAAGATATATTAGTAAATCTTTCTATCTCTTTAGTCTTTCTAATAGTATTATAAGTTAATAAAGTATAAGCTAATTAGCGCTCTAAGTTGCTCTATTAGAGAGAGATATAAAAGAAAGTTTAGTGCGCCGTTAGCTTTACTATACTATTTAGAAAGTAGAAATTACTATTTAGGTATAGACTATAATAATATCTACAAAATAGTTTAATTATATTATAAAGATTATATAACCTATACTCTTCTAAAACTTATACTTTTAAGCTCTACTTACTTATTAGTATATAGTTTATCTCTTAATTCTAGAACTTTAATAGTATCTTTAAATAGTTTAGATAGCTAGCTACTAGTTACTTCTACGTACTCTTAGAGTAGTGTAGAGGGTAGTTTAGTAGATTAAACGCTATCTAAGAATAATTATCTCTTGCTTAGAGTTAGACGTATAATTAATATAATTAAGCTTAAACTTTATTATCTACTTTATCTAAGAAAGTTTAAAGCTTTTTATATAATATAGGCTCTTTAGTAGTATATAGTCTCTCTAACACACTATAATAAAGTCTACTACTACCTACGTAACCTTCTTCTAATTAACCCTAGCTAGGCTAAAATAAAGTAAAGAAAAGTAAAGTAATTTATAACTCTTAGTAGACTAGCTTAGTATTTAGAGAGTAAGGCCTACTTTAGTAGTAGATAGACGTTTCTATATTATATTAAGTTTATCTAATAGTATTTAGAGTAATAAAGACTTAGAAAGATGCGCCTTTTATTACTAGGCTTCTAGAATTAAAAGAGATAGAATTTCTATTATAGATATATAGTAATAGCGAGTAAGTACGTAAATAATATATTCTTTATTATTTAATAAACTTAAAAGTTCTTTACTTCTATTAAGTAGATAGTCTCTATCTAATATCTTCTATTAGTAAGCTAATCTTTCTACTAAACTTAACTAAATTCTATTCTTATATAATAAAAAGCTCTATATAATAAAAATAACTAATTAGATCGCGAGAGTAGTAGAGAAGTATATGCTTCTTATAATCTAATTAGTTATTTTTATTATATATAGACGTTAATAATATATAATATATAAAAGATATAGCGCGCTATTAGAAGGCGTAATTAGTCTAGCTTTTTATATATAAGTAGCTATATTTCTCTATAGAACTTATAAAAATTAGAAACACTACTATAATAATATAATAGGTCGCTCTAGAATTATAGTTGCTTTTATAGCTTTAAGAAACTAAGGCCTATAAACTAGCTTTAACTCTAGATCTAATAATAACTATATTCTTTCTAATTACTACTAAGACTAACTCTATACGCTAATTAAAGATATTACTTATTACATAATAGCTTAGAGTATAGAGAGCGTATAATAAATATAAAAGGTACTAACTACGTTATTCTTCTATTATTAACTTTCTAAAAGCTTTATTTATTAACGTTAAAGACTAAAAATAATAATAAGTTACTCTTAAAAGAGATTTGCTTAACTTAGTTATATTATACGTTTATAAATCTATTCTTATCTTAATTTATAAAGACTAGTCTATAAGAAATCTATATAGTAAGTCTACTTAGGTTAATAGATATAACTAAGTATAAAATAATATACGTAGTTTCTATAGATAAACTCTAGTTTATACTTTATAAAGATATTTAACGCTCTCTATTAATATTACTACTAACTCTTCTTAAATATCATAGTATTAATAAGGTATTATAAATTTATTAGTAGTTCTTTAGAAGTTAGTAGTAACTTAATAGTTAGATTCTATAGAGTAGCTTATTATATAAAGAGGTTTAATATTAGATAGATATATATAGCTTATAAATACTAACTACTACTATAGAACCTTTAATAAATATAAATAATCTATTATATTTAAAAGAAAAGAAATTAAAGTACTAATAGAGTAAGTATATTAAGAGTACTTCTATAATCTTCGCGTAGTATATTATAAAAGGTAAAAAAGTTACTATATTATTATCTCTACCTCTAAAATAATTTAATCCTTCTAGAATAACTACTTACTAAGTAATTAAAGAGCTAATTCTTAATTAGGCTATAGCTAGTAGAGCTAACTTATAAATTAAGATAGTATATTCTACTATAAAGAGAGTAGAGAACTTTATCTATAAGGTCTAGCCTATTAATTAAACTACTACCTAGGTTATAGTCTTTAGGTTAACGAATCTTTAAAAGCGTTAGTAAAGATTAATAAAGATAGATCTGCTATATATAGCTATAAAAAAAGCTATAGAATATAGTAAGGCTCTCTTAATTAATAAAAGACTAGTATATTAACCTAAAATTAGACCTAATATATATTTATTAACAATAAGAAGTATAGATATAGTAAGTAGATCTAAATTCTATTATTTCTTAACTATTATAATATAATTTTAAAGGCTGATAGTAGATAAAAGAGAAGCCTTAAAAAATAGAAGAAAATATATTAGAAATAACTAATATAGAAAGAAAGACTACTTAGAAGATTATATTAAATAGAAATATCTATATTTTTTTTAACTTTAGATTAGTATACTTATAAATCTTCTCTAAGAGATATATAGTAGTTATTTTAGTATATTTATTATAGAATCTAGTTAACTATTATAAAAGCTAAAGAAAACTCTAAATATATTAAATTAGATTAAGATAGAAGATCTTAAATTTTAGTATTTATTTTAATTATTAAATAGAGTAGACTAGATACTTCTACTTCTACTAGACTAGGCTTAATTAGATTAGATCGTTAATCTATGTTTAATTCTTAATATTAGTTATATTATTAAATTTACGTTAAATAGATTATAATATTCTATAAATAAGCTAGAGGTTTCTCTTTATTATATCTAGTTATAGTAAATATACTAATAGTTATTAGATTTTAGTATCTACTAGGCTTATTTTTAACTTTCTATTACTCTCTTAATTATAACTCTACTATTATTATATAACGTAAAGTTCTAATATAATATAAATTTTCTATCTTTTATTAAGAAAAACTTTATTTTCTTAGTATACTTTATATAGTTCTATATTAAGACTATATATTTTTTAGCTACTATAATTCTATTTATAATTAATTCTTATTACTTTTAATATTATTCTTATTAATAAATATAGTAGTACCTCTAGTATTACTAGCGTGCTTATTATATATAAATATACTCTTAATTTCTATTACTCTATTTAGAAGGTAAAGTCTAAATTCTATAGTAATAGAATTAATTAGCTCTTAGTCTATAGCTAAAAATATTATATTCTACTACTATATAATAGTTATTTATATTATAAGCTAGCTAAATAGAATACTATTAGAAGCTTTAAGTTATTATATTACTTAGGCTTTAAAGAAGGTTAGAAGTTAACTAGATACTTATAGTTTCTACTAGTTATTCTAGGTTCTATAAAGTAGATATAACCTACCTTATAATATACTTTTTTTCTATAGTCTATTATTAACTTTTTATTAGCTAGATAGTTACTATTCTCTTATCTTATACTACTATTATATTCTTATTATATCGTTATAAAGCTTTATAAATAGTATTAAGTTAGTTTCTTTCTAATCTTTATAGATTACTATTAATTTTCTCTATTACTAACTATAGTCTTAGTAGTTAGCGTTAGTATTATTTTCTCTCTAAGTTTAATTAGATATTATTTTATTTTTCTAGTATTACGTATTATATATAGGCTACCTCTACTATATAAATTTTTTTTTTAGTTAGGTTCTCTACTACTTTTATCTCTTTATTTACTATTTTTATTAATCTTTACCTCTATCTTCTTTATATGTTCTACTATATCTTATTTTTACCTCTTTTTAGTATTAATCTAAACTTTATTTCTCTTATATCTACTATTAACTTTAGCCTTAGTAGTATTACTATAAGTATAGGTAGAAATTCTCTTAGTAGTTCTCTCTACTAGTCTAGCTATAGCTCTAATAAACCTAGTATTAGTATTATATCTTTCTTATTTCTACTTAGTTTTTTAACTATTTCTTAAACTTCTATTAAGAAGCGCTATATTATTACTAGCTAGAATCTTAAGAGTAACTCTAATAATTCTAATATACTCTCTAAGAAGTATAAGCTTTCTTACCTTAAATATATTACTAAGAGAAGAATATATAGCTATATTAACTATAAGCTAAGTAGTACTAATACTTATTAGCTTTATTATAGAGATAAAAGTATCTATTACTAAAATATAGCTCTTTTTTATATATATTCTAAGCTCTATTATACTTTATATAATTTTTTTATATATACTTATAAAAAGAATAAAGAGATATTTATTTATAGTAAGACTAAGAAGTAGCCTAATTTTAGTAAGAAGATATACCTTTCTAGTCTCTTCTCTATTCTTTTACTAACTTCTTTTAGTTCTACTCTCTTTATTATTACTTAATAAATAAGCTTAAGTTTACTTAGAATGCTAGTTTCTATCTCTCTACTTCTACTACCTCTATCTCTAGCTCTATATTAGCTCTACTCTCTTTCTTTAGTATATCTACTTAATATTATTATTCTTAGAAGTTTATAATACTTAGTAACTATATTAGTTAAGCTTTCTAGTAGAATACTAAGGCTTTATAGCGCCTTTAGATTAGTTTAAGTTTTATTTTATTTTATTATATTACTTAGCTAACTTCTATAGGCTACTATTACGCGCTTAATACGTTAAGAGCTAGCTTCTAAGTATTGCTATCTTAAAGCTAAATAAGGTTACTTAGAGTCTCTTCTAAATTCTAATAAAGAAGAGCTTCTTTATTAGTATTATATTTTTCATTATTATTAAGTTGTTAATATAGTAGTAGTAGTATATCTTTATTTATATTTTTATTTCTTAGGCTAGCGTTATAACGTAATATTATAATAGCTATCTAGAGCTATTTTTATATATAGTAGATTTTATTTATTCTATAGAGTATACTTAGTATAAATAAAAAGTTCTTTTTTTTCTTTTTATTTAGTTAACTTATTTTTAAATTTCTATAAAGCTATTATATCTATAAAGTCTTCTTTTAAATACTATATTAGAGCTACTTAGCCTTTCTATTTTACTAAAACTTATATTTTATTATATCCTCTTACGTTCTTTTCTACTAAGATTTTCTCTACTTTCTATTCGCGTACAGTCTTATTCTTCTTTACTAAACTAGTAGTTAGGTCTAGATAATAGTTAGTTTATTCTTAGCTTAGTAGTAGGTTCTTTACTATACGTTCTATAAGATCTATATATATAGTCTTATATAGCCTCTCTAGAAGGTCTAGTATAACTATAAGTAAGAATAGTATTACTTATACTATATATTTTACTTATAGCTAGTCTAATTTCTTACTTAGTCTAACTATTTTTATATTATAAAAGTAGAACTATACCTTATTACTAGGTTAGAGTTTTTTAGTAGAGTAGCGCGTTTAGTTTAACGCGTCTTATTATTATTATTATATAAATATAATTACTACTTAGGCTAACTTTACTTCTATTTATAGATATTTAGTAAACTAAGTAGCTCTTCTTTTTAAAGTTCTTTTATCTATATTATCTTTTATATAGAGCTAAATTATAAGTACGTTATATCTATTTAGTAATAGATTTAGGCTTATCTCTATAACTAATAAGTCTCTATTATTTAAGGTAAGCTAGTAGGCTAGAAGATAGTTAGGCTAGTTATTCTAGCTAAAATTTATTACTATATATAGTATAGTCTACACCTTCTAGTTCGTACGTTCTATACTACTATCTATCTAGAGATAGTATACTATTAATAGAAGTTATTTAATAATAACTAGTTTATAAAGTATTTTCTAAAATTCTCTAAGCTAATCTAATTCTTAGTCTATAATAATCTATAATAGAAAGCTATAAAATTACTACTATACGTTTTAGAATTATTCTACGTAAGCTTTTACTACTATTAATATTATTATTTTTAACTATATAAACTTTAATAGCTAGTTTATAATTATAAGTAGAAAGTATAATAAGTTCTCTCTTTCTTATAGTAAGTATATTATAAAATCTATTAAGATTTAAAACTAAAATTAATCTACTATTAGTAGTAGTTATAGAAGATTTTATTATTTTAATCTTAATAAGTAAGCTATAAAGTAGTAATAGTTTTATATAAAACGCGTTATATCTATAGATATTCTATTCTAGTAGTAGTTACGTTAGAGAATTTAGAATATTTAGTTTTTACTAGAGTGCTCTACTATAGATACCTTATAGGTTCTCTATATTATAGCTATTATTAAAGTTTTCTATAAAGAGAGCTATATAACTCTATACTATATTAGTATTCTATATATTAATATTATATAGTCTCTAATTTATTATTTAGTATTAGCTTTAGAGAAAAAAAAATATATTTTTTCTTTTACTATATAGTATTTTATATAGTAGCTATTTAACTATTATATTACTTTATTTCATAGATTCTATAGGTAGCTATTTATAAATACTATAGGCTATAGTATAGCTAGAGAGATATTAAGCTAGAGCTAAACTAGACGCGTAGCGTAGATCTAGACTAAGACTATAATATATTCTTACTATTTTTATTTTAGTTCTACGTCTTAGTTATATTAGCTTAGCGCGTTAGGTCTTACGGCTAATTACTTTAGCCTAAAGTAGAGCTTAAACCTAAAGCGTAATAGAAATTTAGTCTAGTAGTATTACTATTTACTAAGTATCTATATTTTTATAAAATACTCTAAGTTTTTATAGTTAGTTAGTATTATAAATAGCTTTTTAATAGCTATTAGTTTAGCTATCTATATCTTAATATATTTTATAACTACTATTAGTTCTTTATTATAGATTAAGTAATTCCTATATTCTACTATTAAGAATATAGAGTAGTACGCGATAGAGTATAGAATACTATTATCTTATTATAAAAAGTAGCTATCTAGAGCTATACTAAAGTAGTTTAGTTCTATAACTATATTATAATTAGGGTTCTATTAGACTAGTATTAGGCTTACTATAAAGAATTACTTTAGTATTTAAAATATATATTTTTCTATTCTACTCTATTTAAACTCTATATCGCGCTTAGTTAGATTATATAATAAGGCTACTAATTTTAAAAAATAAAGAATAAAGTTATAGTAAAAATTTTTAAAACTTATAAACTCTTAGACTTCTTATACACTTATAGAAGACTTTTATTTCTATATAGTCTTAATTTTTATTAGGTCTAAATAGATTAATTATTTTATTTATATTATATAACCTAGATAGTATACTATTTTTGTCGCAAATACGCTCTTCTCTAGGTCTAAGTATAGGCTAGCTTTTTCTAAGCTTTATAGTACCTTTCTTATCTTTTCTAGGTAGTCTTTTTTTAATTTATATAAATAAGTTAGAACGTTATCTAAGTAGACTATTATATAGATGCTTAATAATTCTCTAAGTATACTATTAATATAGTATTAGAAAGTAGTAGATACTTTTATAAGTTTAAAGAAGTAGACTATTTACTTAAAGAGACTAAATTAAATATAGAACGTAGTAAGTAGCTTATTACTTAGAGTAATCTAAATTCTATAAAATACTTACTAAACGTCTACTTTTATAAACTATATAGCCTTTATAAGTTCTTATAAGGTTTTCTTAATTAGTAGTAAAGAATAGTAGTTAACCTAAGTAATTTTATTAAAGTCTTACTAGTCTATATAAAACTACTATTTTTTATTTACTTTTTTTACTAAGAGAACTAGAGCTCTTACTAAAGAGAAGCTTACTTAGATCTATTTTTTATTTATTAACTTTATAATTTAGTATCTAATTTTAAGAAGGTAGTTATATAGTATACTATATAGAGAGCTCTAGAGTAGTTCTAGTACGTATTTATTCTTATCTCTAGCTAACTTAATATAGTAATCTAGTATACCTCTATATAGTAGAAGTCTCTCTACCTTTATAGTATTAAATAGAGCCTTAAATTCTTTAAGTTCTAAGAGTAAATAGGTTACTAAGTTAGTTAGTACTCTTTCTTAATCTTTTTTAGTCTAGTTCTATTTTATTAGTATATAGTTAATTATTATAAGATTAGTCTAAAATTCTTTATCTCTCTTTATAATTTATACGTCTTTATTATAAGTTCTTATCTTTATACTTAGTTCTTTAAGATTAATTAAGTTAACTATATATTTACGCTATCTATATTTATAAACTTTTAATTCTTCTATCTTTCTTATTATTAAATAGCTCTAATCTATATTTAGAATTACTTTCTTCTAGTTTATCTATAGTCTCTTTAAGATAACCTTATATTCTAGGTTAGAGATTATATAAGCTACTACGTGTGCGGTCTATCTATCTAGGTTATATCTAAATATTACTAACTTAGTTATCTAGAAGCTAGAGCGTATCTCTATTACCTTACTTAGACTACGTAGCTAGATTTTTACTATACTTAGCTTAGCCTTCTTAGCTATCTAATCTTATACTATATAAAAGCTTTAGTAACTAGAGTCTACTAATATAGTAGTAAATATTATACTATTAAGAAGTATTAAAATAAGAAATAAAGATTTATTTATATTCTTTAGTATTAACTATTTATATATAGTCTATGTTTTACTCTTTACTATAGCTATATCTACTAGCCTCTACTCTTTAGCCTAAGTAGAGGCTATTAGTTTTCTAAGTAATCTTCTACGTTAGCTCTTTTAGTTAAATCTATAGCTACTACTTAGATATTTACTATATTTAAGTAATCTCTTATAAAGTACCTATTACGTCTATAGCATATATATATACTACTCTAGTAGCGCTTATAGAAAATTTTCTTAGAGATAAAAGTATTCTTATTCTTAGCTATTTATCTCTCTCTCTAGATTCTTAATAGTTTACCTCTATCTCTATCTAAGCTTAACCTATTTACTATAGTTATTAGAATATTTCTATTTTTATCTTTTATTAAAGCTTAAGTAAATACTTATTAGCGTTTAAATAAAGCTATTTTAATATCTACTATAATAAAGTAAAGTATAAAGACTACTATATTCTAGTTATTCTAAGATATCTTTTTATTTAAAGCAATCTTATATATTTTCTAGTTTAAGGCTTCTTAAAGCTTTAAAACCTTTAATAGAGTACTTTACTTATCTCTATTACTTTTAGTTAGAGTTTATATAAATTTTAAAAAAAAAATCTATAAATAACTTATTTTTTCTTTACTAGAGTCTTTCTAGCTATACTTAGGCTTTCTCTTAGCTATATTTATTTTTATAGTAGAAGTTAAGGTATTCTAAGAAAAGTCTTAAGTTAAACTTTTTATTAGTACTACTTTTCTTATAGTATACTACTATTCTAATCTAAACTTACGTACTTAAGTTTACCTAGATAAAGGTAAACTATTCTCTTAGTTCTTTAATAAACTTCTAGTTAACTTTAAGTTTATATATAATTATTACTAGCTAGGCTTTTAAAGATAGCTTATAGCTACTAAAAGGTTTCTTTATAGAAAGTAGTTTACGTTATACCCTTAGTAGTAAGAAGAGAGAGAGAGACGTTAGAGGTATAATTAGGTCTAACGTTATTAGCGTACTTATATTATTTATAAAGTTACCTATCTCTAGTCTAGTTTTACTATAGATATCTTATAATCTCTTATTATCTTTCTTTATTTATAGTATTATAGCTCTTTAGGCTTTAACCTATTACTATAAGCGTCTAAGTTCTTCTATTATAGACTCTAGGTTAGGTATTAGTTTATCTAGTATAGCTTCTAGTAGGTTCTCTTTTAGGGTTAGGTTTTTATATAAGGAAAGTAATATAATTATTATAGGCTAGCTAAATAGAATACTATTAGAAGCTTTAAGTTATTATATTACTTAGGCTATAAAGAAGGTTAGAAGTTAACTAGGTACTTATAGTTCCCGCTAGTTGTCCTAGGTTCTATAGAGTAGGTATAATCTACTTTATAATAGTTTATAGTATTAGCTCTAGCTAATTAACTCTATATTCTACTTCTTACTTTATTATATCTATATTATAGTCTATATTCTTAATCTACGTATCTACTCTTAAATATATAGTTTATAATTAATTCTTATACTTATTATCTTATAAGATTTTAGCTAGTATATATATAGAGTAGACTTGCTTTAGTAACTAAATAGAGGTAAGATATAGTTAATAAACTATAGTATAGCGTAATTAAGTAATAGATAGTAAGGTTTCTTTAAAATACTTTTTTTATTTAGTACTTATATAACTACTAAAAAGAATATCTAAATACTTCTTAATAATACGCACTTAGTTTATAAGCTTAACTATAGTTATATAAGCCTAGCTACGCTTTTTAAGTAAGAAAGAAAGCTACTACTATATAAATTAAAAGTATACTTCTTTAAGTATTTATTCGGATAGTAATAGTATATAATATTAAATATTATAAGAAAATATAAATAGTTATATAGTTATATAAAAGAGACTATTTTCTTAGCTATTAATAATAGAAATTCTTATATATAAGTATATAAGATATTATCTATTAGATAAGAGAATAGTTAAAGTATATACTAGCTACAGTACTAGTACTTAATTTATTAATAGCCTTAGTCTATAATACTTATCTAATATTAATTAACTTTCTAGAATATATCTTACCTTTCTTTAAGATATTTCTAGTTAGTCTTTCTAAGAGTTGTTCTATAATATAGTCTAGAAAGTATTTGCTTACTATCTTTTTAGATTAGAATATACTATTCTAAAGAAGAGACTTAAGAATAGAGATAACGTTATTAATATATAGGTTACTAGTAGACGCTTTTAAGTTAGGTAAGTGTTTTATAAGAATCTTTTATATAGCCTTTCTCTTTTGTATATTCTTACTAGTAAAGAGCTTATAATACTCTAAGAATACTTATTAATAAGTAGTAGACGCTTAAGTATCTATTTAGCTTTAAAGTATAGTAAATACTATATAAGTTATAGTTTTAGAATAAGATTTCTTTTTTAATTCTTACTTAGTATAGCTTTTTAGTTACGTATTTATATTTAATATTTATATTTAAAGTACTATGCGCTGCTATATATCGTTAACGATACTAGTAACGTAGATAACGCGCTAGTTAATTAGTAGTCTTAGTAGTGCTCTACTCTATAACGCGTAGTACGTGTTATAAAAGTTAATTATACTACTATATAGTAGCTCTAACGCTAGTAAGAGTAATATCTCTTAAAAGATAAGCTACGTAATAAACCCTAGAATTAGTTAATATATTTATAGGTTATAATAGAATACTATTTCTAGAAAGTTTAGAAGTTTTAGACTAAGTAGTATAATATCTATCTCTATATACTAGAACGTATAGTATAATAGAATACCTTTTCTTTTAGATACTTAGATTATACTTATTATATAGTAGTAACTATAATTAGTTTTTAGTTTCTATACTTATATTATTCTTAGTATATAGTCTCTTAAAAGATACTTATACTAGATATAGATATTAGTCTTTAGAAAGAGAGATTAATATAAGTACTAAAATAAAGAGTAAGTATATTACTATAGTAGAGAGATGTCTATAAAAGTATAGCTAATATCTCTATCTAGATAAGAAAATATAAACTATCTTAATAGATTATAGAAAGAGTAGTAACTTATTATTAGTAAATATAATAATAATATAGCTAACTATACGTTAAGAAAGTATATAATATAGCTACTAGTACTAGTAATATTTTAATTAAATAACTTAGGCTACCTATAAAAAACCTAATTACTATATTAATTCTTAGATTATCTTATAATCTAAGATAATAATCTAGATACTAGTAGTAATTATAAAACTATCTAGAGAATATAATTCTATAAATCTCTTTAGTATATAATTATAAGTAAATCTTATCTTCTACGGCTACTATATAAAGCTTATAGCTAAGGTATTTTCTACTTTAGATATTTCTTAAGTACTTATATCTAAAATATTTACTAAGATTACTTAAAGTATAGAAAGTATATATATATTATACTAGTAGTAGCTCTTTATTACTTAAGTAAAGAAAATATACTTTAAGCTTTTTTTTCTTATATATAAAAACTTTATCTAACTCTAATACTTTTTTTTTATATCTTAGTTAGCTTTTAGTAAGTAGAGTAGTATTTCTACTTTGCTTTTCTTTTTAGATAGAGTTTATCTCTCTCTCTTTAATACTATAATATAGAGTAACTATATAGATAGCGTAATTACGTCTAGTAACCTTCTCTTCTATAGTAGCTTCTAGTCTTAATAGAACTAAGTTATATAGCTTTTCTTAGACTAAGAGTATAATATTATAAACTAGCTCTAGATTATTATTAGTTTCTAGTCTAGTAAGCTACTACTTAATATTAGGTATAGGCTACTTAAACTTCTACTATTCTTTAATATTTTTAAGAAGAGCGTACTATTAATACTATCTCTTTTAGTTAATCTTAGAGATAAGCGCTTTATACTTAGACTATTTTATTATATTATAAATAGTCTATTTAAGATACTCTTATTACTTAAGAAGAGAATATATAAAGAGATTATTATCTATAGATATAGACTACTTCTCTATTAATCTTTATAGCTAATAATAATTAATTAAGTAGCTTATAGTATAAGCTAACTATATAAGAGCTACTTATAGCTAAATATTTCTTATAATAGCCTATATATTAACTATAATACGTTATAAAAAGTAATACTTTAAAAATATTATAATACTAGTATAATTTATTATTAAGTTTTATATAGCTTTACTAACGTTATCTATATAGTACGTTAAGACTATATTCTATATTATATAACTTAGATTAAATATATAGACTTACTATTCTTATTAAATACTTTCTCTCTAGTATATCTTAGTAAATAAAAATAAGTAACTTAAGAAAATCTTATAATCTTATCTAAAGTCTAGATCTATAGAAGTAATATAGAGTAGAGAAAAGATTTAGTAAGAGAGATATCCTAGCTATTTAGAGTCTATATTACTTTCTAAAATATAAAAATATTATCTAATATCTAATTTAGACATAATAGAAGCTTATTATAGCGTATTAGAATCTGAAGTCTACTTAATTTCTTTAGTAAAGTTAGATTATAGACTATAAATACTTAATTATAGAAAAGTAGACTAAAAAGAAAGATATAAGAACTAAAAAGAAGTGTTTAATTAAATATAATCTTAAAAAAAAAAAGTATTTCTTAAAAAAAAGTTTATTAGCGTATAACGTTGTTATATATAATAATAATATATAGGTCTTTAATACTAAGAAACTTCTTAGTAAATTTAAAAGTAAACTTTAGTAATACTTTATAAAGTCTACTTTTAGAATTACGTACAAGAGTAACTTATATATAGTAATAATAGAGACTAAGAAGAGTTTAGAGCTAGTTTACTATAAACTTACTAAGTTATAAATAGAGCTAGGCTTATATTCTATAGTATCTATAAAGATATCTCTTTTTAGTTATTACTAGATTTATTTATAGAACTTAAGCTAGATTCTTAATATATATATAGGCTTTATCTTAACTAATTTTCTTTAAATTATATTTTTTTACTAGCTTTCTTAATATCTAGTAGTTACGTTAGATATATATATCTACGTAAGAATATAATTAGAAAGCTAGATTACTATACTTTATATATACTTTAATTTATCTTTTTATTTAGTTTTATACTAGTTACTCTTTTATATATAAGCTAGAAAACCTTTTAATACGTTTTTAGTAAGCTAAAGAACTTAGTTTCTTAACGTTTTCTTCTACTTTTTCTTTAGCGCTAACTAAGTAGCTAGTTAAAGAATATATATAAAGTGCTAACTAATATAGTTACGTAAGTATAGTAATAGTCTTTCTTAAGGTACGTCTAATATCTATACTAAGTTAGTTATTAGAATCTAGCGTAAGCTCTAGAGAGATAGAAGATCTACTAGTTCTACTAATCTTCTATATAATTAAGTAACTAAGTACTACTATCTTTATAGTTCTTTTTAATATATTCTTATTTATTAAAATTCTTAAGTTATTAAAGATAGTATTTAAGTAGATAATTGCTGTTAAAGAAGACCTATATTTTATTTTTTTTATTTTTATTAGTAAATTTATCTATATCTATTAGATCTATATCTAGCTCTATACTATAGTCTATATAAGACCTAGTATAATTACTATTATTAAAGAAACTTCTAATAGATAAGTATTATAGTATATTACGTAATATATATATAAAAAGCGTAAGAGAGAGATACTAAAAGTAATATAATAAGACTTTAAGTTTAAAAAAAAATATAGGCTATAAAAGAAATAAAAAAAGAAAAAGAAAAGCTAGTTTATATTACTATAGATAAAGAGTAGAGGGCTTTTAGTACTCTACTAGTAGTTTAATTCTAAATTTAGTTAATATTTACTTATAACTAGTGTTTAAAAAAATAAGTTAGGTTATAAGTATACTATAGTATATCTAATAAGAAAATAAATTAGCCCTTATAGTTACTTATTTAACGCCTACGCTAGCTAAGATAGAAAAGCTAGAGAGGATTCTACTTAGGCTACTGCCTATATAATTAGAGAGGTTTTATAGTAAGTTAGCATCTATAAATAGTATTATAAGCTACTAAATTTAGTAGCGAATTTGCTATTAGATTATTTAAGTTAGTTATCTTTTAGTAGTTATTAAGCTTTATATTAATAGGCTTTCTTTAGTATTATAAGTCTAATTAGGCTTAATTAATATTTTCTAAATTATAGCTAGCTTTAAGTAGCTTTAGTAAAATAAATCTTTTTCTAATTACTATCTATAGTTCTTTCTATAATAATAATTTAATATTTTTTTCTTTATTTTTTTTATACTTAGGATAATAATTTTATAGTATCTTTTACTTTTAATAATCTACTATTACGCTTTACTATACTTACGCGTCTCTCTCTTCTCTTTACTCTTTTTTTTAGATTTTACTTAAGTATACTAATAGTCTTTTATTAAGTACTCTTAAGTATTTCTTAGCTTATAAGTTTTACTATAGTAAAGTTTTTAGTTATAAGATATAGTCTTAGCTAACCTTATAAGATACTATCTATAATACTCTTAGATAGCTCTTTAAAGAGTTTTATTTAATTAGCTTTTATTATACTTATAAATATAACTTTATTTAAGTTCTTTAGCTAATAGAATCTCTTAGTTAGTTTAGCTTATTGTATATAATATAAGCTAAGCTACCTATTATTAAGCTTTTTACTTAAACTTTTATTAATTTACTTAATTATATTCTAAATAAGTACTAAATCTTTTTTTTAAAAAGCTTTTACTAATTACTTTTTCTTATTTCTACTCTCTACTATCGCACTATAAAGTGTTCTTATATAATAGACTATCTCTTTAAGATTTTTCTACTAAAACTATAGCTAGATAGCCTAAACTATAATTAAGTCTACTTATAATTAAACTTTTATTTATAGTAAGCTTTACTAAGTAGATATAACTATTTTAATAAGTAATATTAGGTTTTATCTAAGTACTAACTAAGTAAGTAAATAACTAAGTAGTCTTTATAACAATACTCTTTCTACTTATATTACTACTATAAAGTTACTTATCTATAATCTTAGTAGCTTTACTAATCTATAGATAAATTCTAAGTATCTTTACTTAATAAGTTCTTAGATATAAAAGTTATAAGCTAAAGCTTATACTTAATAGATACTAAACTATTTTATTAATACTTTAATAACTAACTTATTCTCTATATCTTTATCTACTAATAACTTTATAAGTATACTCTACTTATAATAGATCTCTTTAAATATAAATTATACTACTATCTTTAAGCTAGCTATTAAAAGATCTTTAGTCTTAGGTTATCTTAATAGATACTTATAAGTAATAAGTAAGTAAGTTTACTTTTAAGCTCTTAGTATATAAGTAATATTAATAGTTTACTAGAACTATAAAGCTTAAAAGTATATTATATTTAACTTAGCTTCTTATTAGGCTCTATATATCTTTTAGTAAGTAGAGTAAAAGCTAAGCTACTTAGTTATTTACTAATATATTCTTTCTTACTAATACTATTAGCTAATTAGTATAAAAGTTATCTAGATTCTTTTATATCTAAGCTACTTATATAACTCTTAGATAAGTACTACTTAAAGATACTTCTTATTAACTACTTATTAGACTAGCTTTATTTTTATTACTTTCTTAAAGAGATACTACTCTCTTATAAAGTATTTTATAGCTACTTTTATTTAACGCTATAATAGCTCTTTTTAAAGATATCTTAGCCTTTATAGTATATATAGGTATAGTATAACTTCTTTCTACTAGTTACTATACTTATTAAAAAGTATTTAAATCTAACTCTTTTCTACTATAGTAATAAAACTCTTTTCCTTATACTTTTCTAGAATCTTTTTAATAAATAGATCTAGCTTCTCTTTATTCTTCTTTAGCGCTATCTATCTTTTAGATTTTAAGTATCTTAATAACGTATTAAGAATAATATTTTTTTTTATTTAGTATATAGATAATCTTAAAGTTATACTAAAGTATTATAGTAAGCTATTAGTTTATAATTAATCTTAGTAGATTTACTAAGGATTAATTAAGCGATATAATAAGAACTTTTATATCTATTTTAACTATAAAGAAGTAGCTATATAAGTATATCTAAAAGATCTTTAATACTTAAACTAATACTTTATACTCTAGTTTTATTAAGTACTATTTTAACTCTACTTTAAACTATAATATACTTTTAACCTAAAGTATATACTAATAGCTATCTATACTTACTTATTTTAAGATAGTCTTTTCTCTAATTTATAAAACGTCTATACTAATAATAAGCTAGAGTTCTAATTAATAGTTAATTATAACTAAAATAAAAAAGATTATAATTACTTTCTTAATACTCTTTATTACTTTTTACTACTTCTCTCTCTATATCTATTTAGTATTCTTTTAAAGTAACTAAAAAAGAGACTCTACTCTTAGTAAAAAATAAAAAATCTATTATTAATAGTATACTATAATTCTAATAAACTACTAAACTTTCTTTACTATTCTATACTTAAGCTATACTAAAATTCTTTCTACTCTTTCTTTTAATAAGTATCTATCTTTATAGTCTACTTTATATTTTATAATAAATATTTAGACTATAGTTTAGTATAATTTCTTTATAGATACTATAGTCTTTACTTAAGTAAAATTCTATAGAACTTTATTAGTTTAGATTATATATTTAAGAATAAATTAATAGACTCTTAGTAGTACTTTTTTTTATTTATAATTCTTTTAAGATTCTACTACTATAATATTGTCTAAGAAGAGTACTACTTTTAGAAAATAATTAGTAAAGATCTTTATTACTATATAAATAAAGACTATAACTAAGTTAGTTATACTTTATAGTAGTGTATACTACTATATAAGTCTAATTAGAGTCTAGAATATAGTAATATTATAGCTTAACGTATATAGTAGTATTTAATTATATTCTAAAAAGAGATTAAAATAAAAATACACTATTTTACCTTTAAAGCACTCTAAGAACTTATTAGCTAATAAAAAAATATAACTATTATACTTTATTACTATATTATACTTTACTATATTATTAATTAGATAGAAGTTATTTATAGTTAATAGCTATTTAACTTTTAGAATAAAAAAGTATAGGTTATAATACTATCTATTATATCTTTTAGGTATACTTTAATTAAGCCTTATAGTAATTATTTTAATTATAATTAGCTTAAGCTTCTTTAGGTACTAAAATTCTCTTACTTACTATACTTTATATAGAATTATTTAGATCTTATATAGTAGCTAAACGTTAGTGTATACTATTAATATATCTTTAAAGCTTTAAGCTAGCGCGTCTTCTTACTAAAATATTATCTCTTAAAAAAGTTATACTTTATTTAGCTATAGTTTCTTCTCTAATTTTATATTTATAGCCTTATTACTATTAGCTAAGCTTCTCTTAAAAAGAGTATAGTTCTACTTTCTAGTACGTAATTAAAAAGCCTAATATCTAGTTTATAAAGAGTAATCTTTATAGCTTAATATATAATAGCTTTCTACTTCTAATTTTTATACCTAAAATCTATTAGCTAATTCTATCTTACTATATTAATAAGTTATACTTTCTTATCTACTCTTTTATATAGCGTATTAACTTCTTTAAAAGTTCTTTACTATACTTTTCTAAGCTATTATAGCTATAACCTATTAAATAATTATCTCTTATTATTTTTTTTCTCTTTAGCTTTTTAATTTCTTTTTATTTAAAAACAATTATATAATTCTTATAAATTTTTAAATATCTATAGTAGTAATAACTACTTAGATATAGCTTTTAGATTATTATATTCTATTAAGTATATTTTTTTAGTAGATACTTTTACTACTTATTTCTTTTATTACTTACTAAAAGTATATTTACTATAGGCGTAAGATTATACTCTATAAATAAGATTTCTTTTTAACTATTTATTAACTTAATATAGTAAAGAGTTTAGCTAAAAGTATTAAACTTAATTTAGAGTTATTCTACTATATACTAAGATATACTAAGTAGAATTAATAACTAAAGTTTTTTTATAATATAAAAGTAAGTTAGTACTAGTATACTACTAAATTATAACTAGTATACTATATATAGTTCTAATATAAAGATTTATACTTTTATTAGCTATAATTATTCTTTACTAAAACTTAATTAAGAGTATAGTCTAATATATTTTAGTAATATATATATTTAATACTTATATACTTATTAATTATATTATATTTAGCTATAAGCTTATATTAATAAGTATATACTTTATTTCTCTTTATAGAGTAATCTAGTAGATTAGTAGTTATCTTTTAAGTAAGTATTACTAATACTAAGCTTTACTTTTTATTTAAATCTTTATTAAAACTAAAGCTTACTTTTTTATATACTTATTATTCTTCTTACTTAGATTATAATTTTAGAACTTATTAAGGTTATTTACTTTATTTTCTTAAAGTATTCTTAGTACGCTTTTATTAGTAAAACTTAGATATAGCTAATAAAGAAGACTATCTATTAAAATATTTTTAACGTTTAAACTATCTTTTATAACTAGAGTGTCTTTTAAATAGCTTTTAAAGCTTTATTAATATATCTCTTATAATACTTTATTTAGTTCTAAATTCTACTATTTAATAAAGTTAATAATCTTTATTACTTTACTTAAATATTACTTACTATCTAAAAACTATATTTTCTTTTTATTCTCTTTACTTACTACTTTTAAAAAGATTATAGCTAATTTAGGTATTAAGAGAAGATTAGACTACTAGCTACTTTTTATTTTTTAGTTAACTATTACTTAAGCTACTATTGTACGTAAACTATAAGTAGCTATTACTATAAGATTATCTTATAAAGAAGTAGTTATTATAGTGTATAGTTAAATAGTTCTTAGTTATATAATTAGTATTATATTAAGATTCTAAAGTATAGTTTAAAAATAATCTAGCTATATTATCTTTTAGCTAGACTAGCTAGTAACTAGTTCTTATTTAGCCTATATTATATTCTATATAACGTGGTTCACAAGCGAGTCGGTCACCTAAGTGAGTTGGTCACGCCCCACCAGCGCGTTAACGTCGACACTATAACGCGTTATGTCTCAACAACGCAATTATTAATTAACGTATCCTGAATTAGATCTTTAGCTTGCTCTTTTTGATATCTAATTGTAACGTGTTTAAAGCCAAAGACGTGCTGCCTCTATCTATAACGTGCCTTAAAGTACAATATCTGATTGACGCGCTGGAAAGCTCCCCCGACGCGACTGCGAGCCGAATTCGAAGCGCCTAAATAAGCTAGAAGAGGAGGCTATAGTTAAGCGTATTCTTGAAGAGTCTGCGCGAGGATTTGCGCCTATAAAGACTAACGTTCAAGCAATGGCTGATAAACTATTGCATGAGCGGGAGAGCAACCCTACTAGTAAGAACTGGGTTAACAACTTTGTTAAGCGAACTCTTAAGCTCTGTACGCGCTGGAGCCGTCTCTACGATCACTAGCGAGCCGTCTGCGAGGACTTAGTGGCTATCTAGCGCTGGTTCGACTTAGTCTAGGCGATGAAGCAGAAGTGGGGTATTGTAGACGATGATATCTATAACTTTGACGAGACTGGCTTTATAATAGGTAAGATTTTATTATAGTTAGTTATTATAGGCTTAGAGGGATATGGTAAAAAGAAGCGCGTCTAGCTAGGCAACCGTGAGTGGGTTACTATGATCTAAGGCGTGGGCGCGTTAGGTCGCCGGATACTACCCTTCGTTGTCTTTGCGGGCAAGGTGCTTATTAACGTCTGGTTTAAGAACCTGCCTGCCGACTGGGTGCTTGAAGTTAGTCCCAATGGCTGGACGAATAACTAGCTTGCTCTTACCTGGCTAGAGCACTTTGATACCTATACAAAGAGGCATACTGTGGGTGGGTATCGACTGCTGATTATCGACAGCCATAAGAGCCACTGCTCCGTTGAATTTTAAGATCTTTGCAAAGAGAAGAATATTATCCTTCTCTGCATGCCTGCGCACTTGTCTTATCTGTTGTAGCCTCTTGACGTCGCCTGCTTCTCGCCGTTGAAGCGCAAGTATGGCGACGCTGTTTCGGGCTTGGCACGCAACCGCACCCACTATATCAGCAAGGAGACCTTCCTACCAGCCTTTAAGGCTACTTTTAAGTAGTCTATCACAAAGGAGAATATCCAAGCTAGCTTTAGAGGCGCTAGACTAGTCCCACATAACCCACAGGCTGTGCTATCTAAGCTTGATGTGGTGGTGCAGACGCCAGTACAATCACCGCGACGGGCAGCCGCCTAGGAGGCTTAGACACCACGCAACGCGCGCGAGGTTAAGGCTCAAAGTACTCTTATTCAATAGAGAGTAAGAAACCGCCCTAGGTCTTCTACAAATTCTCTCGACGAGAAGGTTATACAGCTAAGTAAAGGGGCTCAGCAAATAGCACATGAGATGACGCTTATGAGAGAGGAAGTAGCTACCCTTCAAGAGGCTCTAGACATAGCAAATAAGCGTAAGAGCCGCAAGCGGCGATATATACGGACAGAAGAGACTCTTACTATAGGCAAAGTACAAGAAGTATTAGCTAAACAGGCAGGTAGTAGTCGTAGTAATAGTAAAAGTGCGTCGAAGAGGGTGCGAGGAGAGCGGCGGTGCGGGCGTTGCAAGCAGACTAGACATAACGCTCGTACCTGCGTAGTTAAGATAGATAGTGCAAGTAATAGTAGTAATTCTAATAATTAATTTGGTATATCGCAATAGTTTACTAACTATAATAAAAGTCTATAATAACGCGTTGACGTTGACGCGCTGGTAGAGCGTGACCAACTCACTTAGGTGACCGACTCGCTTATAAACCACGTTATTAATAATAGTATAGTATTATAGTAGTTCTAGATCTTCTTAAAGTTCTTCTTAAATAGCTCTAGTTCTTATAGCCTAACTGCTCTTTATTATAGGTATAGTAAGCTTTTAATTAAAAAGCTTTTTATTTTTCTAGTAAAGCTTTATAGCTTTCTTTAGTAGTCTTTTTTACTTCTTTACTATATTTATACTAGGCTTTATATAGTATACTTTACTAGCTTCTAAGACGCTTTTAAGAAATTTTATAGTAGACTAAAGTATAATTATTTATTTTACTAAGATAGTATTAGTCTTACTTACCTCTACTATATAGCTTTTACTACTAGGCGTAAAGAGTTATTTAATAATTAGCTTTTCTAAGTTATTAAATAACTTAGAGAGCGCTATCTATATTAGCTTCTTTAATTACTTATTAGAGACCTTAAATTAATTCTTAATTAACTATAGTATCTAGTCTAGTATCTCTATATAAAGTAGCTTTAGGCTCTAATCTTCTTCTAGAAAAACTTCTTAAATATCTATTAGATATAGTCTAAAGTAGTAGATAGTATTTTTCTAACTACTTAAGCTTTTCTTAGTATAGATATAGAACTAGCTATTCTTTTAAAGTAAGATTAAGTAAGAGTATTTTATAATTAGATATAGTTCTTTATAAGCTTAATACTCTACTAGCTAATTATTTTTACTTACGTCTATATAATATACTTATAGGTTTATTATAAATAGATATATTAACTTAAAACTCTTATTATTTCTTTTAAGTATAAAAAAATCTTACTTTTTTACTTTAATAATAAGTTACTTATAAGCCTCTATATAGTTTTTAAGTTTTTTAAGTATTTTCTATATTACTTAAGAATACTTTAAAATATACTTAAACTATTCTATACTTAATATTAGTTTAATAAACTTTTTAATAAAGCTTATAACTACTAAATTAATCTTTAGAGTAGTAATTTTTAATTACTACTTTAACTTTTAAACTTCTTTTAGCGTAGATTTTAGCTAGTAAGTATAAGTATACTTCTCTATATAAACTTTCTTCTTAAGCGTCTCTATATCTTTTTAAGCTTATACTATACTTACTAATAAGTAGTTAGTAATTATTATATTTAAGTTTTTTTTTTACTTATACTACTCTTAGATAAACTTATAGATTTTTAATAGCTTAAAGCTTATAAGATTATTAAACTTTAGATAATCTTTTTTTAATATTAAATATATTACTTTCTCTATATTCTTCTAAGTAAGGCTCTAAAAGAATAGTACTCTCTTTTTATAGATAGTAACCTAGTTTTAGCTTTTAGCTACTATAAAGTAGATTATAAAGTTTTAATAGTACTCTAAAATTCTTATAACTAGCTATTATTAGTAAACTTTACTAACGTAGTTCTTAATAAAAGCTTAAGTACTTCTTTTTCTATTTTTATTTTAGCTTAAGTAAAGACTCTTTAGCTCTACTTAATAATTAGTTTATAATACTTCTGGATCTAAGTAGCTAAAAAGCTTTTAAGTAAAAGCTTTATAGTATTACTTATAGAAGTATAGTAGCTATTTTTCTTAAATATCTTTTAACTATAATACTCTATTATACTTAAAGTTATATTTTTTAAGAAAGTTAGTAATATTCTATCTATTAAACCTTAGTATATTAGTATTAGTAGGCTTAAACCTTCTCTAACATTCTATTAGAGTACTTATTATAGAGCTTTCTAATAGGTCTTTATAATTATTTTCTCTTAAATATTTCTTAAGCTATATTTACTTTACTTTTTTTTTAATCTTAGCTTAACTTCTAATTAATATTAGCTCTAGTAATACTTTTAGAGGTACTATACTACTCTCTATTTAGAGTATCTATATTTAAACCTTATTCTTTACTAAGTCTTTTTTTTATTATTAAATAATTTTAACCTTCTTCTTTAATAGTGTAACGGGCTGAACGCCCTTTGGATAGCTTCTCGATGGAATCTTGGTTCAAGCTGCACGCGCGCTATCCGAACTACGTTCAGACGACGAACGTAGAATCTGGGTGTTACTATAAGCACCTGGATTCTGCTTACTATCTGAGCAGCGCTTAGATAACGCGCTTAGACACTTCGGCATAACCTTTCTCTGATAAGTAAATAAACACTACGTAAGTAGAGTAGATAGCTCTTTATCGAATACAACCTTTTGTATACCTCGCGATTGCTCCCTGGAGCGCAGCCCCTTACAAATAGCTCGCTTTTAAGCTGCTTAACCTTATAATACTCTTTTAACTTTTCTTTTTTTCTTAATAGACTATTATAGCTCCCTAATTAGATTACTAAAAATATAGTATAATACGTAATTAAGCTTAAAAGATTAGAGAGACAATCTATAATTAAGTAGATAGAAATAAGCTAATATTTAATTACTATAAAAGATTAATTAGAGAAGATGCCTATCTATTTATAAAAGAAAATTATAATATATACTATAAGTTAGTTACGTAATACTATACTATAATATAAGATTAAGTCTTATATAGAAACTATATAAGTCTTAGAAATATAAATATATAGAAATTAAAGAAATAGTTAGATAACTATCTAAGGTATTTATAATACTATATATACGTATAAAGATATAGAAAATACTAAGTAACTATTTAGTATATCACTAGAATAAGTCTAGGAGATATAAGCTTTATAGCCTATTATAATTCTTATAGCTACTAACTAGACTATAAATAAGTATAATAATAAACTTTATAGTAAAGCTTCGAAGATTATTAGAACTAGAATTAGCTTAATTTTATAATATAATTCTAGTAATTATAGACTAATTAACTAAGGTATTAAAGTTTATACTTATAGAAGAGACTATTATAGTAGATAAATATGCGTACGAAGTTATTAAAGTACTAGTATTAAAGTATAAGATACTTAAAGAGTTTATTACTAACTATAATAAACTATCTACGTCTAAATACTAGAATATATTCTTAGTAAAGTTAGGTATTAAGAAGAAGATTTTCATAAGCTTTTACTTAGAAATAGATAGCTAGATAGAAAGAATAAACTAAATATTAGAATAGTACTTATAGATATACGCTAATAAATTATAAGATAACTAGGTAGAGTTACTACTAATAGCGTAACTAGCCTATAATAGTATAAAATCTATAATAATAAAGTATTCGCTATACTACGTGAACTATAGATATAAGCTAGTTACTTATAAAGATCTAAGAGATATTATAAGTGTTATAATAGAAGTAAATAATAAAGTAAAGCTTATATATAAATTATATAAGAAATTAAATAAAAATATAGCTAAATAGAACCTTATAATATCTAAAGTAGTAAATAAATTAAGAATTAAAAAACTAACCTTTAAGAAGAGAGATAAAGTTTTCTTATTATAATAAAACTTAAAAACTAAATAACTATATAGAAAATTAGATAACCTCTAAGTAAAATTATCTAAAGTTGTAGAGGTAATAGAAAAAGTAAACTATAAGTTAAAACTTCTATAAAGTATATAAATTTACTCTATCTTTTATAAGAAACTTCTAAAGCTAGTATCTCTAGATACTAAGCTAGTAATAGATATAAAGCTTAAAGATAATAAGTATAAGATTAAAGAGATTAAGAACCTATAGAAAATTAGTAGTTAGTAAAAGTACTTAGTTAAGTAGTAAAAATAGCTTAAGAGCTATGATATTTAGAAATCTAAAGGAAATCTAATAAACTATAAGTTACTAGTACGTAAATACTACTAGAAGCACCTAGAGAAGCAAGAAGAAGCCTCTTAAAGAGAAAGGAATAATTAAAAGAAGGATTATAGTAATTAGCCTATAACCTACCTAGATTAGCTAATAGTCTAGATAGCGATAGTTTAATAATAGAAGGATTAGTACTAGAGGCTAAGTTTCTCTTAACCTATTTCTTTACGCGATCTAACTCCTTTAGTATAGCTAAATCGCAATAAGTATAAGAGTACTCTTACTTCTTAGCCTCTAGAAGCTTAACTCTCCTTTAAGCTAATTACGCCTCTAATTAGGCGATCTTAAGACGCTTCTAACGCTTTTCTTACTAAACCTTTTTCTAATCTTTATTAGAAACGAAAAAGCTATACTCTACCTTTATAGCGATATAACCTATATACTATCTT
Organism: Bipolaris bicolor; assembly: GCA_026262445.1. Taxonomy (NCBI): domain Eukaryota; kingdom Fungi; phylum Ascomycota; class Dothideomycetes; order Pleosporales; family Pleosporaceae; genus Bipolaris; species Bipolaris bicolor. Next base: position 95,062 of record JAODYD010000003.1, read on the forward strand.
AATACTATATTAATAAAGTAGCAAAGACCCTTCTCTTTATAATAATTATACTTAGTAACTATTTCTAGACTAGCGCTTTCTATTTTTATAGTACGAAACTAGCGCTCTTTAGTTAAAGTATACTTTTAAGATTAGTAAAGAGACTAGACCTTAGATATAGTTAGAAAGACTATAAGATAGAGATAGCTATAATAAGTAGATAGGCTCTAATCTTATATATAGCTAGCGTCTTAACACGTAGTATAGAAAAATAATATTCTAGGGTATTAGAATAATAGCTCTAAAAGAGAAGATAATATTATAAGTAATAAGAAGGATTCTTTTCTTAATAAGTAATAAGATAGCTAAAGGCCTATAGACGTCTACGTTAGAAGGTAATAATTATTGTAGGGCTAGGTTACATAATATGCTATCTTGCTAAGAGTAACTATCTAAGAGATAGTAGAACTAGGCTGGTAAATGGGTCTCCACATCGGGATCTCTTTTTCTTAGATTTCTCTATTAGCTCTTACCCAATTCGGAAGTTTAGTAGTTCATTTTATAGCCCTAGCTTAGATCTTTATTTCTACCCAAGATAGTAGTAGGCTAACTCTCATAGGTAGTAAAATATCTAAGATCGGAGTAAAATGTGGAGACCTGACTCTTGGCACGACGGGTTGCTAAATATCTCCTTGCCTATTAGAGCTAGCCTACTACTATATTAAGTAAAGATAAAGGGCTACAATAGGGCTATAGAACGAGCTATTAAACTTTCTAATTGAGTAATCTTTGACTGAGATAATTAGAAAAAACGATCCCGAGGGTGGAGACCCGTTTACCACCCTAAGTAGAACGCCTTAGGATAGCAGCCATCCCTAACATCACGACCATCTCTAGGATAGTAGGGAAGGAAGGGATGGCAGGACTAGAAATAATAAGGATATAAGGATAGATAGATTTTATTATTACTCTTATTATAGTTAACTTAAATTATACTTTCTTACTAGTTACTTTACTTAATAAGATTGTTACCTATTAGTCTATAGTAATATAGATTAGGTATTTGTTAACCCTTTGTTATCTTCTACTAAAGCACACTAATCCACTGTCTCGCCAGACAAACCTCACGGAACACTAACGTAAAGCTTACCAGCCTTAGTGTGGGACCCAGCAAGAGAAGTATAGATCCTAACCCCGTGTAATAACCATGACCCGACCCGAGGTCCGTGCAACCTAACTCTAACCCCCACCCGAGGTCCGTGCGACCACAACCCAACCCCTACCCAACCCTATGGTTGGGGGTACCCGTTTGCCAGCCTAGCTTAGGGTTAGAGTAGGGTTATAAGCTAAGCTAATTAGCGATTATTCTAGTGAGCCCCCGCTAATCACTCTAGTGAGCCCCCTCGGTTATGCGCACGGAACACTAACGGGCCTCAGCATAGTTCTAGTGACCCCCCGGGGGCTCACTAGAGGTGTACTTAGGGGTTAGTGTTTCTATAGCTCTTTTCTCTCTTAAATAGATAGCTTATAATAGCGTTTTAGATGCTCGTTAAGGCTATAGACAGCGTACTAGTGCTTATTATAGATAAGAACATAATAAGTAGGTAGATAAGTAAACATAGTAGAATAAGCTACTTTCGTATTAATAGTATAATTAGCTAGTTACCTAGATCTCTATATAGCAAATAATAAACAATAACCTATAAGCTAGTTACCTTAGTAGCAATTGGACCGGCGTTAGGGTTAGGGTTAGAGCTGTTAGCATTGCGCGAGTATGGTCGCGCGAGTATAACCCCGATATTTATGCGCTAGCCAGTCAGCTTGCGCGAGTATGGACCCGGGGTGCATACTCGGGCGATACTTAGGGGTTAGGGCCTAGGGTATCTAGTATCTATAATAGACTATAAAAGGCTTAAACAACAGTCGACCAAGCTACTATAGCTTAGCCCTTGTAGAGCAGGTATTAGATACTTATTGAAAATTAGGTTGAGCGCACCAATGCCTATGTACTCAAAATTGAGATCTAACCATAACTACACCTTTACTACATCCTCGTCATGCTACGATAGAATACCTACAGCTTATTCAACAATGTATGATTAGCTGAACTTTAGTTCGGTTTGTAGCTTCCAATGCGTTTTGTCATATTGTTGTGGCCATATTCCCGATTTCCCTGGTGCAAAAATCCCGTTGGGATCTAGCGCATTCTTGATTTGTTCGTTGAAGCGCCGAAGGACATGGTTATTGAATGAATAAGTATCCATGATCTGATCCATGAATGCAAGGTGCGTGCGATACTCTCCCCATCCGCGCTCTGCACAATCCTTGATGAGCAGCTTGATCAAGTTGTGCACAGCCTTCTTCTGCTCTTGATTGGTGCGATCAAACACGATGCACACAATATGGTGCATCTCGCGCATCCCGATTGTGAATGTGCATATAAAATCAAATCCTGCCTCCTTACAACGCCGCTTAGTGAGAGAAACTTGCGCCATAGCAGCCTGACCCTTGACTGGAGCGATCGGGGAGAAGCAGACGTGGGCACCATTCGGTAGCCAGTCTACCCATCGGAGTTCGTCATATGTGGGTATTCCTTGCATCGTCTTGTGGCGCATGTGCAAGACACTATTTTCTTCCGTCCGATCTTCAGGGAAATAAAATCGGGCACCAGGAATAGCGGAAAAAGCATTCTTTACTGCTGTCCACATTGCGGTACGAATAGGTTCAGGACCATAGAGCGCTCCATAGAAGTTCCAGCGCCCGAGTTGAAGCTTTGCTGCTATAGTGTCAAGTTCATCATCATTTAATGGCGTATTGATGTTTGACGTGTAATCAGACTTGTGGCCCATGACTGCCGCGTCTAACAAGAGGTGTCGAATTGTCGGCACATTCTGTAACACCATTCCCAAGCGAAGGGGCCGAATAATCTCAACAGCTTGCTCAAGATCTTCTTCTCGAGGAATAGTGATCAAATATGATTGAAACCCTCCTGGATTTGGCATTAGCCACATTCCAATTTTGGTTACAATGCCCAGATTAGATTGCGTGAAAAGCCCATCGACGTAAGGGCCAAAGCCATAGTTGAATAGCTGTGACGTCTCGTTCCATGGCTGGTGTTCTGGTCATGCATCGTCCGTTTGATGTGGGTGAGGTAAGGCTCCCATCCCGGTTCGCATCAGATCACCGTTAGGCAATACAATCTCCATACCGCAGTGCATCATGAAATGATCTATTGTTTTTTTAGCCAAAGTTTTCTAATTTTCTTTTAGAGCTTTCGACCAATTCAACAGTGCTCAACTTGAGGAGCCGAGAACTCATTATGGGTGTTTTCATGCCTTCTTCAGTTTGCAAAACAACTAGTGACGAATGTGACATACCTCCGTACGGTGTGTATCCTACTCCTCTGTCGAGTGTATTCCCAAGAACTGAGCCTCCTCCCAAATCTGGTGTATCTAACCACAGTTTATCCGTCAAGTCGTGCTCAACAAGGTACTCATAAAGTGCATGGTATGTAACACCTTTTTGACATATAAGCTTTTCCAAAGTCACGAGTACTGGCTGAAGGACTCACCTGGCTCTACAAGGCAGTAGGCGCTCTCAGTATTAACTTCGAGAACTTTGTTCATATGCTTGCCCATGTTAATCACCACACTACCAGAAACACGTGGGCCAGCTCCGCCATAGCCCAAATTTCTCCCAATACTAATTGGCCATAGCGGCACCTTATGTTCATTTGTAGCTCGGACGATAGCTTGCACCTCGGCGACGTTGCGTGGAGAGATGACAGCGGAAGCCAGGAAAATGTCTTTTTCGACCACATGATATGTGTCGTGCGTATAATTTGGATTCATATAATCTCCATCGATAGTTTGCGCTGTAGAGGAAATGACTTCAACATTATCACCCACAGTATCGCGACAAAGAGAGATGAATTTTGTAAATTCTTGTGCAGTGACATTAGGAGGAAGAGCAAGAGGACCTTCTGGCGTGGCCATGATTCGATGCCAAAATGATTGAAATCATCCAAATAACCATCTCATTTTGCATTGCTCCAAATATATATATGGTAGCAATCAAGATAGCTGTCCTGTTAGAGTTTTGTGCATAGTGATAATTGCCGATGCCCCCGCAGCATAATTGTGGGACACCCCCGCAGTACAAGTGCGGGACCCCCACAGTACGGAGGTGCCCTTCAAAAGTTCTGTTCTACGCTAGTCTCGGCGCTTTGGTACAACTTATCTTGGCACAAATCTTACCTCCAAGCTAAGTAGCTATACGATTAGTCTATATTCTTACTATGTCTTGTTGGAGATATAAGCTATTCAGCTGACCTCCGACCTTATTCAACAACGTTACCCTGAACCATATCAACGATCAATCCCTGATCTAAACTATCTATCTATTACGTCTCCAATTACGCAATCTACTACTAGATAGATTCTTCTAGAATCAATCATTGTCAATATAAATAGTAGTAGAATAACTAAGTAGATAGAAAGTAGAGCAGTCCTACGACAATTCAAGATCAATCAACTTCTCTCACTAATCCCTCTTTTCATCATCGCTAGTATCTTCGATAAGCTGCCTCTGAGTCTATTACTAGACAAGTAGCATTAAAGACTACCGCTGAGCTACTAGTAGAACAAGCAGCTACTTCCGCATTATTATATTCTAACACTTTAGACTAGCTTTATATTTCCTTTAAAGCACTACGTTGTCTTAAGTAATCTAGACTTAGTATTACTTAGGGTTGAGTCTGGTTGGGCATATATTTCTAGCGTGTGCTCGAACAAGGCTGCAAAATCCAACTTCCGATACTTCCCACTCCAGGAAACATCAGCACCGAAGCAGTCACAGAAGCCTGAGCTGCAACAGGAGTTCCGGTCCAGGATTCAAGCAGGAGTCTACAACTCGTCGCGACCAATGCAGTAATGAAGGACTTCACGGCTCGGCGTTTCATATCTCATCCCCATTCTACCTCCCCCAATGTAGCACTCCGAGCTTGCCTAGATATAGCGCTACATGCAACCACTACTCGTATAACCGCGAACGGTAAGTGGAGTAGGAATGGCTCACTCCAAGAGGAGAACGGGCGCCTGAGGACTGGCGTGGCGCGGAACCAGGGCCGGTCCACCAACAGGACAAGACCCTCGCCTAAATCTATCAGGGTTTCTAAGAGGCAATTCGGAGGACGATCGCGCTGCACCAAGCCAATCATTAGCATGTGTTCCAAGGTTCTCTTAACGTGTCGTGAGTGCTCTCACAAGAAAAGCAGGCCTGTGACAAGGGATTAGGTAAGCGCGGGAGCGGGCGTGCATGCTAAATGCCGGACAGCCGAAGATAGCTGATGATTGTTCTTTGGCCTCCATACCACATTCAGATTACATCACGCTTTTACAACAGCGACACCAAAGATAAAAGACGTGTAGCAGTTGGCGGATATTATAGAAGAAACCTTTGCAACCGTAGCATCACTGTTCGCCTATCAGACTCAGCACGAGTCTGCGTACTGCCTTTCTATTACGCTCCCACACCATCAACTTCCGGCTAAGAACGAAGGACTTAAAGAGTGCCATTGCGCATTGTTGAGGCGGCTGCAGACCTGGCTTCGCTCGTGCTGTTTGACTCTTTGAGAAACGAAGAAGCTCGAAGAGCATCAGCTTGGATCTTCCAAAGTGGCGTGGCAAGATCGATAAGCTGTGGTCCGAAGTCTGCCAGCATCTCGCGAACTTGATCTTCAGATGCGCGGGGACAAGTCGAGAGCGCTTCATGAGACTGGAACGTTGCATCCTCCCATTGTTTCTTCCATTTAACAATAGCTGATTGCATCTCTTCACTCTGCGTATCTACCTCCACTGCCACCATATAGAAGGAGGAAGTGATTGCATGCTTCGTTTTTGACTTGAAAAGGCGTACACTTGAGCACTTTGTGAACGTGCGGATGACCTCAGCAGTATCGAATGATTCTGGCTTATGCATGACTAGGACCAGTGACCCTTGATTGCGTAGACGCTGAAGTGCGAACACTAACTGGCTTGTGGCTAACCGTAGCCTCTTATGCAACTCATGATGTTCGGCACCAATATACTCACGCCGAGTCGTTGCGCCTGTCGCGCCACAGAACACAAGGTCGAAATTCTCGTTCTGGAACGGTCTTTTTGAAGAGAACTTTGAGATGTCCGGCTGTTCAGTCGGTATGGACGTTGCTGGCCGTCCCATCTCGTTTGCTAGCATCGTGATATCGGCGAATTCTATACGAACCTTTAAATTGTCCCTCCATCCTGGCAGCATAATTCGCAGACCTCCCATCTCTGATGGCAATGTGATGCCCCGTATCCTGGCGTCGCGATGTTTACGGAGCACAGTTTGGGCGAACCCACCCGGGGCCATACCGATATCGAGAACTCTTGGGGACTGATTCCCATCAGCTGCCGCGAGTGTAATGACTGATGTGCTCTCATCCATTTCCTTCCCGATCTCACATGTCATTTTGAAGAAGCTTTGCAATCGCTTCTGTGTTTTATTGGCGTTGTCGGATTGTGCACGACGAGCTTGGAAAAACCGATCGCCCTCGGAGGTATTCCAACCCTAACAGTATGTAAGTGAAGGTTTTGATATCTTTTCTTCCTAGATACCTTCAATCAGAGACCAGCCAGTTCTTTGAAAATCTGACTGTTCTCTGCTAGATACTGTGCGATGATCACCGACACCGAAATTTCCTCAGGTGGCAAGGTGCTGCGCATCATCTCCTCTAGGTCTGGGTTCATGGCTAGAGTGTTGCTGAATTGAAGGTTGGGAAACTAAATGAGAAATATCTAGCGGTCAAGGCCGGAGGAAGGTTGTCAAAGGATGACAAAAGTATGGAAGTGCCTACTTCTCCAGCAATTCCACAGTATCTTGGGTGTTGTGCTTCGAACAACGTTGTCGCAAGGGCCCCGTCTTCATTTATAGTACTTTACGTCCAGCTGCGGGGTATGCATGAGGCTGTACGACGTGAGGATCCCTAAGAGACCGTGTGCAGCGCATGCATGAATAACGCCTCCCTGGCGTGACTACGAAAGGCAACCTAATAGACTAAGCATATCTATTGGCGCGTGAGCCTGATGGATGATACCCTAGCAGCACTCCGAACGATGCAAAATGCATAAGTGACGGAATACTCGCTGAACATGAAGTGGGGTTGCCGTGCCCTGGAACACCTCCAACCCAATCGATCTCACACTTTACCTTTGACACGACCTCGACGAGCCTGTTAAGACGCCATGGCACTGAACTTTTCTTCTGGTAAGATTATACACCAACTTTTCGCAAGCTCTTTAGCCAGTATGTCGCTAAGGCACGTCCTGCCAATGCCCAGACTTTTCAATCGTTGAACGAGACCAAAGGAGAGCAGAGGCCGTACTAGTAAATACGAGACCCAGCGCAAGTTGTTCTAGTTGCCTAATAAAGGACACTATAAGCCAAATATAATAGACAAGGAGCTCGCTAACCTTAGGCGGTAGGTAGCGGTGGATAAGCTACTTCTTAACTACTTTAGCTATTAAAGTAGGTATATCAATATATATGAAGTATAATACATAGACTTTGCAATTATATTGAAAAGACAATCTTCATTCTAATATATTCACATATGATAGTATCAATTAGTAAAGTGGAGAATAAGTAGATTCAGTTACTACTTCCTTTTTATAATAGATATCAGAATCTTTTCTTTCAGAAACTCTACTTAGAAAGACTAAAGCTAAATTTCTTAAATATTAAGTACTTTGAAGAAGAAAGTATTCTCGCAGTAGGCGCGGGAAGTTATTACGTGCATTGTTCACGGTGTAGCCTCTTGTACCTTTAAATAGTGACCGTACTCTGTAATGGTAGATCACGAGAGCTGAAGCCTACACTGACAGTAATGCCACCCGAAGGAATCGTCCACTTTTGCGAGGTGACATCCCAATAACTCAAATCACGCCGCGCTAAGTTGAATAGTATAGGTGTGGACTCGTTAGAGTTTAGAAAGATCTTCTCAAAGCCTCGTAAACTGCGCACTGGCATTCCCGCCTCATTCGGATACGAGAGATAGAGTTGGGGGACAGCAGCTCCCCGCTTTCGACCCGTGTTGCTGACGGTGACCTCAACTGTTACAAGAGTCGCCCAAAGCTCCACACTGCCACCGGGATATATCGGCGCATTAGGATCCGGAGTACGCGAAGCGTTGGCTACCACAATGTTCGTCTTCAGGTTTGAAACCTCGAAGGTGGTGTAGCTGAGCCCGAAGCCGAAGGGGAATGCGACACTCTTGTTCTCGGCATCGAATTCCTTGTAGTCTATCAAGTTTCCTTCTACAAAATCTGCTTGCCAAGCAATAGGATCATTCGCCTCTTGCAGAGTCGTGCTGTTTTCGATGTTATGTCGATAATCCGTCTCGTTGTTCGCAATAGTATATGGAAGCTTCCCAGAAGGATTCACGTCTCCCCAAAGAATGTCGACGATAGAGTTGCCTGTTTCCTCTCCAGGCATGTGCGCTACAAGAATAGCGGTGATGTTTACGTTATCTCGCCAGGGCATGGTATTCGGCGATGCACCGTGAAGAACAACAACCGTGTTGTTACATACACTAGTGACACGTTCCACGACCGTTGTGGAATTCCACTCCGGGATCAAAGTCGTGCGGTCGGAGCCTTCGCTCGCCCACGACTTAAGGAAGACGATGCAGACGTCTATTGTCACTGGTCCTAACGATGACAGTCCAATCTGCGATACAAACTTGTTATCCGTAATGTATTGGACATGAGCGCCGTATGATTGACCCCGAGACTTAATGGCGTCCAGTGGAGGGATGACCTGGTAGAAACGCCCAGTGCCACTGCCACCACCAACAGGAAGGGTTCCAATGTCGAAATCATCACTGTAATACTGGCCAGTGGTGAGATCCGCAGCATCGTTTCCGAAGACAGCAATCTTCATTGGCTGCTGGAGTGGCAGTGTGTTGTTAGTATTCTTTAAAAGGACAGTACCCGCAGCACCTAGTTCTCTAATTAGCTGAGTGGATGCTGCGCTCCGGACGTTTACCTCGGGGCCATAGGTGTATTTGTAGAGGTACGCCGACTCTGGGAAAAAGTTAAGCTTTGGTGTAAAAGCATCGATCCGAGGATAGTCGTTGTCTTGACCGAGATAGTAATATGGCGTCATGATGCGAAGAATCATATCGTCAAGGCGTCCAAGGGGGAGGGAACCATTATTTCTGTTATTATGGTTAGTTAAAACAAGACTACGATATTTCGCGTAAGCCATACACTGCCATGGTAACATTGGCACCAAAGTAAGTTGGCGTCCCAGATGTGAAACCGATGCCTCCTGGCATGTCCATGTCGAGTCCAGCTTCAATTGCCGCAACACCAGTATGAGTCGCAAGCCAATCAGACATTACATAACCTTGGAATCCAAGCTCTTCCTTCAACAGGCCGTTGAGTGTCTTGGAGTTTTGGCATCCATAGCTTAACTCGTTATCAGCGGGAAAACATCAATAAAAATCCCAGTATACTCACCTTCCATTGATACGGTTGTAGGAGCACATCACAGACGCAGATCCAGCTCTAACTGCGTTCGCAAAAGGCCAAAGATATGTCTCGTGCATAGCCTTCTTGAATTAGCAGGCTTCGAGATTTCTGTAGACAATACTTACCTTGTCATCAACATTAGAGCTAACAGCTTCGATAGTAGCACCGTTCTTGTTCATGGAGGGATTTCTCTGTGTTTCTTGCTCATTTAGAATGAAGTGCTTGACGCAAGCTTGAACTCCCACGCTCTGCATGCCGTCAATCGTATCTTCGACAAGTGCACCAGAAAGGTAGGAATCTGGGCTGAAACCCTCCCAGTTGCGGCCTCCGAAGGGAGAACGGCCTAGCGGTCCAATAACGGGCCCGAGGGCCACATGTGAGCCCTTTCCGCGGAACTCACTAGCCATATGAACCCCACGTTCCCGAGCGAGCGCACGGTCCCATGAAGCAGCGACAGTGAGGCCAGCAGGAAACACAGATGCATCGATAGCTTGGCGAATAGCGAGAGGGCCATCTTGAAGACATAGGCCGCTGAAATTGAGGCGAGGTATCGGGCTGATATTTCCCACGCAAGGACCCGGGGTACCTGTTGACGATAGATTAGCAGTAAGCCCAATTGTGGATCTGTGTGTGATATCAACGTACCAGTCACCATCTGAGCCTTTTCTTCAAGATTAAGGTGGCTCAAGAACGTCTTTGCCTTGCTCAATGCTGCTTCCCATCCCCCAATTCCTGTGATGTTTGCTGAGAGAACGTTAGTTTTTATACAACGAGAGGGACAAACAGCCAACTTGCGAGAAGGATATACCGCTGGGCTGCCTCCATATTGACTATAGTTTCCATGCTGAGCACTGTTGGACTGTGCGCCCGCGAGTGCGACGAAGAAGAGTGTCAAAGAACCTTGCATCATGTTAGCATGTGGATATCATGAACACATGCATCTCGCTTGTCTTTTGTACTTACAACAACCCCCTCATCTCCACCTTACGAACATAAGCTAGTTTACACCGGGTCTTCAACCGGGATAGACTTTTATTCTGCACATGATCCGATTGCGGGGTTAATAGACCCGAAAAGCCATTGTCGTTGCGCGCAGCACGTCAACATTTCCAGGGTGTCTTCGTTCCCCGGCAGATTTTCGGGAGGCGCTTTGCGGAACGTCACCAAGATGCGGGGAAAAGCCAAGCGTCGAAAAGCTTCCTAGCGTTTGTCCGTCACAGAAAGCGTAGAAGAATTAAGGCTTTTAGCCTCGGCGGCTAAGATACAAGCAGCATGGCATACTGACATCGTCCTGCGGCGGCCAGGTTTCCGTGCGTGTGCGGAGATGCGCATACCTTGGGGATCATAATTGCATTGGTTCTTTTGCCTCTTTTACTCATGTGAATGTGGTTTATGAGGGAAGGGCGTTGCGTTGGTACGATTGCGATATCGGTAGCGAGGCACATACGTGGATGGCAGGCCATGAACAAGGATCGTAAACGTCACGAGCAACATGGAAAGCAGGAACACTACTGTGGGTAGCGCTCTTGCATGAGCGGAGTATGTACTGCCGAGGATCAAAAAAAAATGGTGCGTCATTATCTTGATGCGGGGAAGGGCTGCGACTAAATAGCCACACGAGGTATGTACGCATCCCGATATCCCGGAGATAAAATTGCAATATCTGCGTTTACACTCAATACACACTCTTTTCAACCAAGCAAATGAGCCGAAGGGAAGCATTTAAATGTCTTTACTATTCCCATATTCAAACGTCAAGGTACTAATGTCGACATTTTCAATCGTCCGAGCCTATATGTTCAGCTCAGTATTAAACGCCGTCTCGAGCATGCCTCACTCACGTTGACCGCCATTACATCGTAATTCTCATATATACCATTGAAATCAATCAACAAGCTCGTGCCACAGTGGCGGCAGAACCAGTGATCTTTCTTCTTGGTGTGAAACTGATACTTATGCACATGGTCTTTCGAATCTCCATGGAAGACAACATCTGAACGATTTGGGTAAACCAAGAGGTAGCCGTGTATAACACAGATAGAGCAGTTACATTGCATGACTGTGTAGTCTGCCAGATGCGGAGACAGTGTTATAGTAAACCTTACTTCCCCACAGCTAAGGAAAGGGGTTAGAACAAATGCGCAGGGGAACTTCGGATACCACAGTGCCACTGAACTGTCTACGACTCCGCGCGCGCCTTGTACGTGTTTGGAGGACTATAGGTTTCGGTGAACGACGCTGACGCCATGACGTTCAGGTGCGGTATTAAGAAGAACGAGAGCTCGACTTACTGGCATTTGCAGGGGTATGCTTGAGGTGATTTGCTGGTATTTTCTTCGGACATCTTAACGACAAAAAATCGAGTCAAGATGTAGGCGCGACTTGGTCCGTCAAGGGCGGCATTGCCTTAAATCCCGGGGGTCATTTAGCCTTCGCCGCTAGTACTACGCGATAGCAACCGGCATGTTCCGTCTGTGCCGGTTGGCTTCCCACGCCGCCGTGTAGGAACTAGTGCGCGGGTTATACGGCAATAGAAAATCCTGCCTCCATCTGCGTACGTACCGCGCTATCGAAGCTTCACGTAGCTTGGCGAATTCACCTCAAGCTTCCCATGTCGATCTAGCATCGTTGGTTTCTATCTACACCCCACAGCATGACCCCAAGGAACGCGTGCTCAGTCGGCTCCCTTACTCGACTTCGTTCTGATACACTTTCCGTTGTCAAAGTCTCTCACAATCATCATCTCACTCTCGACACTACACGATAGATCCATTGAAACATTCAATAATTCATCTTTTCTGGACGCAGCGACTGGGTAATTGGTCGCAGCGACGATCTTGATAGGCATTATCTCTTCAGTATTGTCGTGGTGACGAATCTTTGTGGACGAATCGATGGCTTGCACTAGCATTTATAGCTTACGCTACTATTATCTAGTTATGTCCGCAGATTTCCAAAATCGAAAGGGTTATGCCACGTTTGGCACCCGCTCGAGACGGACATGTCATCAATGTTCGTAGAGTACCTAGGAGCACAGGATAAAGGGTTGGCCCAGTGCAATGAATATCCGAATATATAAATAATACAAGGAGACGTCACTATTAGCATTTGGACGACCAATTGAGTAGGCACACTGGAATGTAACATGAGATTTGGCTCACAAAGACTTCAATAGTTACCGCTGCCAACCTCAGCCACCAGATGACACGCCAGAACACCGAATCATCAAGACGTGGGTGGAGGGAGACTACCACAATGCCCAATATGTTTGTTATGGCTGCGAGGCATGTCATCGTAACAGTGCCAACGTGATGTCGAAGAAACAGCGCTGGATGTTTTCCAATCAATGCGATTATATGATTTGAAACAGCTATCGGAAAAAAGCTAATAAGTCTTCATGCCAATTACAGCATGTTTTCTCAATGGTGAACAAACAAAAAAGAACAGATCCTGGAAAGTTTCAGATACATCTGCACTTGACATGAGAATAAGTCATTTTGTAAACGAAATACCTCCTAGACTGGAGCTGGTCGGCGATAGTAGAAATTAGGCTGGTGTAGGGAAGGATGACTATTGGGATCCGGGCTAGCTTTTTGATATTCATAGCTTTCTGTTAGCATATGTACTAGTTATCATGATGCCGTTAGGTGTCACTGAAATTCAAAGCGGACATACTAAGGCGTTCAGGGTCCATTGAATCATCCAGCGCACCTTGGTAGCAGTTGCCACCTTGCCATGATAAGGGAAATATATCGGGCTTAGAGACATCCCATTACCACAAGGATATACTAGTACCAGTCATGGAATATGCCGACCTAACTGATAAATGATGACATTGGATAGTATTCACATGACACTTGGCATTACACTGCCGGCCTCGATCGTTCTGACGCCAATGCGTGGTTATCCACATCACGTGCGATATCTCGAATCTGGACGCGCAACTAGAGTCACTGTCTGGTATCTCCAATTTGGTGCATTGAGTATGTCTAGCGCTTGGATGAACCTCCTTCTCTTAGTAGTGGCCTTCTTACGCTCATTGAGCTTCCTACTAACAGACGATGAGGAAGGTCTGGAACAAGGACTTTTGAGAGTAAAGCACCACATGTAACTGTATGGTACCTGAAGAGGAATAGAATAGTTGCATTAAAGGTGGCATGCGCTTTTACAATCTTGTCAGGATCACGATATCACCGCTGCAGCATTTTTTCGAATATGCTCTTTGCCTCATTGGACTAGACTGTTGCTAGGATTGCAGCCCTTATATTTGTTCAGCCGCACTCCCAGTAGCCTGTTTGTCCGAATGCTAGGATCTGGTAAAGATATTAGGCATTGACATGGACCGCAATTCTTATGCCGAAGCGCTTGTTGTGGAGCTTTTTATGCCCCCCTGTAGGGTTTTCGACCATCATCTTACGTCCTCTTTTCTGCAGAGCGCTAGAGATTGACGTGGCAGGGAACCTCACCCATAGTCACCTCCCCTAGTGCTTTGTGTGTAAAAAGTGCTATTTATATTTGTTGGCGCCCTGCCGCGCACCAGAGTGTGGCACACTACTGCGAAGATGGAGATGATCAAGGTAGCCGTGAGGTATGTATCGAATAACTATAAAAGTAAGCTGGGTACGAGCGCAGGCTGCTTCGGGGCGCATCATCCGTTGGCTTGGAGGATGGAACCCTTGGGTCTTGCTTTAGGATTTAGATTTACCGCTGGCTTTCCTGCGCCGCTCGCTTGCCACATACGTTACACTGAAGTTGCGGCTGTCTTCCATCAAGGATCAAGGATAAGGGTTTGTTCCAAACCTCAGGGGGTGAGCCCTGCGGATCAAAAGCACAGGTCACAAGAATGGAACAACGGCTTCTTCTGCATGGAATAAGTGTCAGGGAAGAGCATGCCGGCCTATAGGAGGACAGTGCTTCAATCTAACAGTACGCCAATTCCACCCTGGTGTTATTGTGCTTTGACAATATTCTCCAAGCAGTTGTCCAAGCATTGCTGCAAACACTGTCAGCTGTTAGAACCCACTCTTACGAGCGAAGAGTAACATCGTCTTGTGATGTGCCATGGTGTTCAACTATAGGCGACGGTCTCTTAACGTAAACGTATAGGTAGGCGGCATAACCTCGGCATAATTGTTTTGTGGAGGCGACATTAGTACTGTTTCTATTTTGAGCGCCGGCCGAGACGAGGACCAATCAGAATACCAGAAAGTAGTGCGCGTTACCTTTCTCGGCTTATTGCCAAGCGCTCCGGGTACATCCAGTGGCAATGATGCGTCATTTCCGCCCGAAACGCTCTTAGAGTGTCATGGGTGGGGTGGCACGCTATAACCGGTGCTGGCCATTCTAGGGTCATAAAACTGGGGATACAATAATTCATCGCTAGATGAAGTCATACCGTTGCACTTTGTTGGTCGACGCCGAGCGTGGGCACTGTTCAGCCTCGCTAGGTACGAGCTTTGATTGTAACGTGATGTAATAAAAAAGGAGGAAATACGAGAGGGCATTGGTATATATGAGAGATGGGATGCTGCCCTCTGTCGGACTCTATCCAAACATCAACTCATCAACTCTACACTAATACTTAATCACTACAATTACTACTTCCACCACACTTCAACAACACCACCACCAAGCCATCAACATGAAGTTCACCACCGCCGCCGCCGTCGCCTCCATGGCCGCCATCTCCTCCGCTCTTCCCCAGGCTTCTACTCCCTTCCCTCGCCCCGAGGCCGGCGACGTCTTCCGTCTGATGTCTCTGCGCACCGGCACTGAAATCCAGTACGGCAACGTCCAGGCCAAGGATGGCGGCCTCGTCATCAATTCGCCCGACCAGAACAACAAGACCTGTGCCATCAACGGCGACCGCGAAAACGTCACCAGCGGCATCAACTACGCCTCCTTTACGCTCGACCAGAATGATGGCAGCGTCTACCTCTACACATTCAACCCCCCTCTCCAGCTGTATGTCGACCGCAGCGGCATGGGCCAGGGCAACGTCCGCTACACCACTGGTGTTCAGCCCATCGGCAAGAACCAGGAGCGCGGCCCCTTCAAGATCAATGACGATGGTGACCTCGTCTTCGCTGCTGGTGGTCTGACCGGCGACGTTGGCTTCCAGGCTTGCCCCGGTGCTGTTGGCGGAGGCTGGAAAATCTGGCTCTCTGGTGTAGACAAGCCTGCTGATTCTGAGGGATGCACTCCCTTCACCATGAAGGCCCTTAAGGAGACCGAGACCAAGAA
This sequence comes from Bipolaris bicolor, assembly GCA_026262445.1. Lineage (NCBI taxonomy): Eukaryota > Fungi > Ascomycota > Dothideomycetes > Pleosporales > Pleosporaceae > Bipolaris > Bipolaris bicolor. The sequence goes on from JAODYD010000003.1 coordinate 110,835, forward strand.
GTGCCTCTACTCTTCTGCTCCTGCTTAAATCCTGAGCTGGTGGAGATCTTCAAAGTGTACAAATTGACAATCTTGAAGACGGGACTTTTGTCTTCTAATGTATATGAATTATCATATTTGAGCGTCTGCGTAGCTTTTCGTTTATGATAATTAGAATTGGAAATGATAACGTTTATCTTTACACTGCGTTCTTCCTTGCTGTATTTCTGTTCTGGGCCTAATGCGAGGGATTTGGGATAAAACCCGGACGTTAGCTAGCACCCGCACAAGAACCCCAAGATTAATTATTTGATCCACATGCAAGCTATAAACAAGTATCCGCTCCTGCTGTGCCGTCTCCAAGACACAATAATGGCTCTAATGTCGATTTTTCCTGGCGCATCCGGCCCATGATGCTGGGGAAGCAGTGCACAACACTCGGAACATCGGGTGCACGCTCCAGCATTATTTCACCCATCCACTTATTAGCAGCATATCCAATAGCATTATTCGTTAGCGATTCAACGTTGGCTGATGGCCGGAAGGCGGATGGTGGCACCTCAGCCAGGTGGTCAGTATTCTTTTCGAGCATGGCTACCGGTGATGACGGGACGAAGCGTGTAGGGACGTGGCGTGTCGTGGCCATGGCGAGTAAGGTCGGCCGTCTGGTAGAGGCATGAAAAGTCGGTCGCAGAGAGCCCCAGCAAAAGCTTGGCGGGATCGCCCTTGTATTCCAGCATTTTCGCGTCCTTGACGCGCAAAGGACAGGAACAAAGGAAAAGACAGTACACCTCTCGGGATCTGCATGTCAACCCCAAGCTCTTTCAGGAAACTAGTTGCGGATGTGAACGGAAACGACCGAGTCAGCCCCGTGTTCATTTATGGCTATATCCGCATTCATCCGGGTAGGCTCAAGCTGAAGCATGTTGCCCAGGGCGTGCGTAGGATTCTTCATCAAGATTGCTAGACCTTTTTTTGGATCTCGGGTGGCCGCCAACTCCACCCAAACTTCGATTTTCCCGTCGGCTCACTCCTGAATGTTGCCCTTTTCTTGCGCACGTTCTTGCTGAAGGTTACCTGATAGCCGTGAGTCTTCGTCTCTCTGCTTGCCTATTCAGTCGTGGTAAAGGAAATCTCCGAATGGTAGAGCAGTGTTTTGCTTTTGAACGGAAAATGTAGCCTAGTTATATTAGGAAACTGATGACGACGATGGAGTCCCAGTTCACGACTACGGCGATTTCGCACGAGGCTTGACATGTAATGGTTCGCTGCGCTGTAAAGTGGACTGGCCATTAGTTTCAAAAATCGATGTTGCAAACGAAAACATTTTTAAAAAGTCCAACGCCTCATCCTCACCGAAGAGCTCATCAAGATTGCAAGTTTAGGCCACCTTCGATACTAGCACCACTTTAAAGTCGCTTCAGGGCATGTCGTCGAAGGGGCAGTCCCGAAGCACCATTGCACCATTGATGATACCTCTAATGGACGGTTGAGTAGATTTGACCTCTCTGTATACTTCTTCCGAGCCCTCCTTGCTTATGATATCCACTGATACAGCGCGTAGCAAAAGTCTCTACTGAGACATGAACTCGAACACTCCGGCCGAGATGTTGGGATATGGGCTGGTTGACACGACGTTTCGAGCCCCGTTTTCCACCATCCATCGAGAAACAGAGATCTCATGGCTGCCTTTCATTCCGAAACGAATCTCCCTCTTATCAGGAGCGAACACATCTTTCTGTCCCTTGATACTAGCTTTAGTGGTGACTTGACTGGTGGTGACTTAGTCTGTCACCTCGGTGGCTTGGCTGCCTTTGGCTGCGGACAGAGCATTGAAGCTATCCAGAGGAAGCACTCTGGGAAAGAAGAACGCACCGTCTCTGAGTGCGAGGAGCAATTCGTGAACTCGGATTATTTCGCTCTAATTGGGCTGATCCGTGACGGTGAGTCTAAGAAGAAGGTTTACCAGCAAAGATGGTTCAAGCAATGTTGAGTAAGCAACATCAAGTAATTAAAGCTGTAGTCCCTGTATTCAGCTAACAGCGTACGTGCAATCCCACGACGACATTAGCTAGTAGATTTTGGCCTGAATTCACGCCCGGAACCACTCATAGAATAGTACTAGCGTTGCATAATACAAACTGCATGGATCAGAATCTCGCTCCAGTCATATAGTCGAACACAGCACTATCCAGGTCGCAAAGACAGATCATAGTTGCTCCGAAGGACACTGTATGTCCTGAAAGGCTACAAGATCGCATTGGGTAACACTCCCATGGGAAGAATGAAGCGTCTGCGATCTGGTTGCAGGCTCTGACGCCATATCACTAGCGACCAACACTTGGCCAATTGGCCCGCCTGCTAGATGTGAGTTGACAGAAAGTGGCCCTCAGAGTGCCTTGAAGGTCTCTTTAACTGCCTGCGACATGATGGCAGAATAGAAGGACGCGGTTGTTGAGCTTGTTTTGACAGCTGAAAACCAAGTTTTTTCGAGAACTTTATCCTATTCCTCCAGACTCAGCGTGAGTTGCCAAATGCGACCTTCATCAATGCCAGGTATCCGCCAGATGGAAGCAAGCTGCGACAGTAATTGAGTGCATCTTTTATTCCTCGAGTCGCGTGCACATGGTTAGAAGTTAAAATCATGTCCAATGATCCGCGTTCCTATTTTTTCTCACTTAGATCTTTTTCCATGTTTAATATCCTGAATGAGAGTTTTCTGGCGTGCTGGATCAATTTTGTCTTCGCTGGCTCAAGAAAGAAAAATGCCGGCTGAGATGTCAGTATGGAGGTACTATGCGTATTCATCACCCATAGCCTTACGCACACTCCGAGTGGTACTCCCGGTTTCAGCTCCAATCTCAGCAGTATTCATACGCGGTTATCGGTGTGCGAGTTGCTTTATCAGGATCGCTAGTTCAAGGTTGCCGTCAGCAAAGCCAACTCCTTCCACATAAAAGCGGTCGAGAATGTGGTCCTGTGAGAGAACCTGGAAAGCAGGCATGGAGTACCGTGAAGAATTGGTATCAAGTTCTTTCCCGCAGCATTCAGTACCCAACTCATCTATATGGGGCCACGTAGGTGGTGACCTTTTCGGAGACGTGCAGCTGTGTTCACAGGACCCCTTTCTCCGTCTGGAAAGGCCCACTCATCCATGGAGTCTAGACAGGGCTTCATATGTCTCTAGGGCAGATGTGCGTTCAAGTCTCCTTCGCCAACCATGATCGTCTCAAAGCCCAAACACAGTGCGCCATATGAAACTGCTTGTCAGAACGTGCCTGGATTTGATTAAGGTAGCCGAGGAACGATTCCTTGATGAAATCCTGATTAAGATGAATTTTCTCTTTCTCGAGTCAGCGCTTCCGGAACCAGAGTTGATAAAGTTCTTCTTCTTCGTCCATGAGATGAACTGGTATCACCCCTTGATCGTCGATTCTGAATGCCCATTCATCATTATCGTGAGGATTGTCGGCTGCCTGGGTGGAAGCGTTGTGATGTATAAATTGTAGTTGGTATTTTAGCACTTCGCTAGCTCGAAGGTCGTGGTGGACCCAGATACATAGCGTTTTCGAAATGTTAGTGAAAGCCTTGAAAGAAGACTTTGTGACCCATAGCAGTGACGACTAAGAATACTCCGCTATTTGCTATCCCAAATGAAACCCACACTACGATACGATCCTTCCAGGCATTACTAGAAGAATAAACGTTCTTATTCACTGAATCGGATATGCGTTGTTGCCTTGCTGCACCTGAAGGGCCACTTGGTAGCTCCAGATCCGCAGTCGATAATGACAGAGAGTCGAAGAAAGGTCCTCACGCATGGAATATGGTAATCGAATGACTGTGGATGGATTTCTGGTCGAGAAGGGACGAAAGACTATTCATAGGTTTACAAAAGGTCTATATGGAAGTGCCGCTCTCTGATCGCACGAATTGATTGAGGATCGAGACTGCGTCCTCTATCTCTGATACGAAAGTATCTGCGACACGAGCTACATGGAATATATAACGTTCATTTTCGATAGCTACAACGAACCTCGAGTCCATGGCATGGCTCGCTCTAATTAAAATATCTTGGAGATAGCATTCTTTATCTTGCAGTCCATTTGGGTTCAAGATCCACCATAGACTACTAGATACTAGACCAAGCATTCCTAGTTCCAAGAATCGCAGTTGGATGCATTTATAGCATAGAAAAGGTTATGAGTGAGTTTTTAACGCCAGGCTACTTCCGGTTCCAAGTACTGCGGCTCAGTGTAAAATACAAGAAGAGTACCAAGTAATCAAATCATCGACGGCCGTTTCCGATTCTTCGTAACGCGGCTCGGTGTATATTTTAAGAACAGTAGACAGTAAGCAATTGATTGACGATCGTTGCTAGTTCTAGGTATCACGGCTCGGTGTATGATCCAAGAAGGCTAACACGTAAGCAAGAAATTGCCGATTGCTTCCGGCACTAGGTGTACAACCTCCAACGAACCAATCTAAGGCCTCATCGCAGCTTGGTTCTCCGCATTGTGGCGTTGAGTAATGTAAGTGCTTATTGCTAAGCACTAAGCGTGCGGAGTGATTCAACGCCCAGTGACAAGCACAACAGTCCTCTCATGTCAATTCCATCGCCGCTCAGAAAACCAATCCGTGTGAATCCTCTCATTTTTTACAATAACTATCGTCACTCTCTGCTTTACTTCATTGATTTTCTTAAGTATTTTAGCTTTAATAGAACAATACAAATACTAAAAAGGTCTTATAACTAATATTTCTTCATAAACTCTTCTCCATGCCAATTTTGGATCTGTATTGATGATGACTGAATTCGGACCGAGAGTCATACTTGTTGACCGACAATAATACGATGATTCAAAAACCATGTCCGCATGTATAAAAATTGCGGGGGTACGGTTTCGTTTGTATCTTACCTAGCATCTTGAACCTATGGATTCCATCAACCTAAACCAGCTCTCTATTTTAAAACATCAAGAATCTTCTCAAATGCGTTTCTTTACAATTGTGTCCTCTCTGGCTTTTGCCTCAACGATTGCAGCTCAATGTGGAGTTATTGGAGGTAATGATCTCAATTATTTAACAAGAGAATAAATAACCAACGTGAAGTTAGCTGCATGCATGTCGGGCAGTAGTTGCGTATCAAATCGATGTAGTAAGTTGAATCGTGTGTTCGAGGTAGTGAAATCCATGCTAACGATTTGTAAGCTGGCGGAAGATGCGTTGGCTGTTTGAGCGTTGGAGCGCCTGGTCTTCAGATAGGACGTGAGTTACCATATATGATTTTAGAATTATTCTCTGAATCTATTATGGATCATACAAGAATATAAACTATAGGATATCGAAACAGCTAACATTGTTTAGAGGAGTGCCCGGGAGTTGGTCGTGATATTTGCTGCAGTAGCCGTTGCCGAAGTAAGCCGACAGATGTTACTAGACTACCGCATCTTTTATTAACCAACTCAATCGCAGGGGATAGTTCTGCTTCCAGTGGCTTTAAATGCCAGCGTATCTGTTAAAGCTCGCAATGTATATTTGTATATTGGTAGCAAGACCGAAGGGGGTTGGGTTTGGGGTTAGGGTACAAACAAAAGTACTAGGGCTATGTCTCAGAGTAGTGCAGAGAAAAATAGACCTTTGTAGTCTTCCTTACTACCTATTATTTATGCAGGTATTAATAAGGTAGGTCGGGACTAGGCTATGCCACATTCATTTGATCTTCCCAAGCTTGTTGGTATGTCAGACAAATATCCAACCAGGCAACAGTAAGAACATATAATCACCCAAGCTTTGCCCAACTTTACTTATGACGTAGTGTGTGCCATAAACAGCTGCTTAATCACTCTACCTATGTGGAAATCCAAGAACAAGATCCGTGGCTGCAAGGTCACAACTTCCACACCAGCACCTTTCACCAGCATAACTTTCTTACTATGGATCGATGGTTTGGTCGAAAGGCGAGTTCTTATGAAAACTCCTTTCAAGAATGCATGAGCATTTTGACAGATTTCGTCTCAAGTGCCGCCTCACCCGCATCTGCCGCAGAAGCAATCTTGGGCACTGTCCTCACATCGTCGAAGCCTGAGGATTTAGATTAGAAGTCCTGATGTTGTTGCTAGATACGATAGTCAAGTTCTCAGAAACGCACGACGTTATTACCAAACTCCTTTTCGCTATCCATCATAAACCACTCTCGCCAAAACCGGTTTACTATTGCCTCGCGTCCGTGTATTGGGAGAATCATGATGACCTGTCGGGAGAACATTATCTTTGGAAGTCAGAATATAATTAGCAAGCGCCGCTCATAATTGGTAATAGACGGGTCAAATGCAACGTGTTCACCGTGAAGCTGGCCAGGCCGGGGTTCGATGACAGATGTTTCATTATTGGTTTCCTTTCTCTCCGAGAGATGCTTGAGACAAATCTACAGTCACGGAAGTTGAAGTTTAAGAAGATTCTTTGCCCAAGTTCACTCAAGCATTCTGCTATCACCACTGAAGAACTTATGGGCTACGATCTGGCGGCAGGTGTCGGGTGGCCTTCCATGTTGGGCCTGATATGTTGTCAAGAGAAGCTTTTACTTCCAGATACTGGGATGGCAAGAACCCCGATTCGCCTGATCATCAGTCTCACATGTACGCTACCACTAAGGAGTCATTCACTGAGGCCGGCCCATGCCGACCCTCCAACTCCTTTCGCCTGCCATAGCTCGCCTACGACACTCTCTGGGACATCGCCACGGTGATGCGAGATCTATTTGTAGTGTATAATCAGCTGATAAATGGAGTTTGCAAATGTTGGAGGCAGCGCTCCTCGTTACGAGCATGCAACATCCTCATATAGAATACCTTCATCAGCTAAATATTGTCTTTCAACCAATCCAGTTAGCTGTTGTAACTCAGTGCACAGTTGGACTGCACGAATGTCATATCACGGTGCACAGATAGAGAGTTGCAATGGTGAAGATGCAACTCCCTCAATTCAAACCTGGCCATCGAGATTGAAGTGTTTGGCACAACCTTAAATGACAGAGTTCGCTTTGCTAAAATACACGACAGTTTTTCGTATAGAAAGAGCGTAAGATAAGTCAAGTGATTAACCCAAAGTCCCTCATACCTGCTCAACCATCTTGCGGCAGTAATGAGCCTACAATGCTGTCCACGACGAAGCCAAAGCGTCTGTATCACTTCCTTCCACGCGATAGAATCCCAATGCCTTCAGCATCGGCTTGTCATCGAAGCGATAGAGATACACCGTCTGCCCATCGGAAGCAAAGTGCTGATACTTTTGCCATGACGGGATGCAGAAAGTGTCGCCGCGCTCCCAGGTCAACTTCTTACCCTCTACCTCTGTGTATCCCGATCCCTCGACAACATGGTACACCGAAGAAGCCGTCTCCCGCACAGGCGGAGAACTCTCCCCTGCGTTAAGCCGCTCGGCTGAACCGCCGAGTATTCTGCTCACTATATCACAGACGTTAGATTTGACTCTTATCCACTATTTTTGAATCTTGTTTCACTTACCCTCCGTCCCATTAGCCTGAAGATACGGCAACGAAACCCACTTCCCCGGCGCCTTATCCAAATTCTCTACCATCCTCGCCCACGGAAACACAATCGGCGAAGCATTCGAATCCACGTTCTCTGCTGGATACCTTGCCGCAGTGTGATGCTCTACAAAATGCACTGGGAAATGCACGAAATTAGGGAGATCGAGTCCGTCAAGCCAGATCATTGGGCCAGAACCATCCTTGCCGTGGTCGTGCCAATTCCAGGTTGGGGTTAGAATCACATCGCCGCGCTTCATGTTTACGCGGCGGCCATGAACGGCGGTGAAGCCACCTTCGCCTTCGATGATGAAGCGCATGGCGAAGGCAGTGTGGCGATGGGCCGGGGCGGTTTCGTTGGGCATAACGAGTTGGAGGCCGGCGTAAATGGTGTCGGTGGTGAATGGTGCTTCTGTGAAGGATGTGAGCCGAGATCCATTAATATCATCATGAGGGGTTTGAAGTCGTTGAAGTACGGCGATGTCCACACATACCCTTGTTGGGATTCACTAGCATCAACACCCGCCTCTCAGCCTGCTTCTCCGTCACCAACTTGCCTGCTCGCAGCAAGTCTGGCCGGATCTCCTTGTACTTCCATAGATGAGGGATTGCTTGGGGATTGGGCAGTGGAGGGTTCAACTTCTTCATTTGGGTCCAGAGTGGTGAAACGGCATGTTTTTGGACATCGGCAAGCAGCTTCTCTGGAGAGTCATCTTCACCATTTAGATGCGGGATCTGTGTGTTCGACAAGACCTCAGTCATCTTGCTAATCTAAATAGGGTAATAGTCAAAGATGGTCAGTGAAGTGTGGGTTGGGGCAGGAATGATCAGGTAAACTATGGATCATCGATGACCGAACTGGAATTTATATATGCATGACCACTTAGTTTACAAATATTGAATACCTGGATATACGAACGCGCGTCTCTAAGCCCGCGGAATGAATGCGCACCTGCTGACGGAAGATTCTGTGCTCTGGACGCATCGGAAAGTTCTAACACCAAACGAGGATGTGCGAGGCTGGGCGAATCATGACACTGGATACAATCCCAACATCATCTATGCTTACAAAATGATCGACCAACGTTGTGTTGCAAATGCCAGGGCATCATCGGAGCATGGTCGTCGACCACGGCGATTGGGTAGCGATCCTCCGCACGCTAACCCCCGAGGTCCGGCTCGTTTCCGTGGGCTTCGCAGCAGCCAGGACCAGCAGTTGCAGATTATCGCACATAAAACATGCCGAGAGACGGTTCTACAGATGTACCCAGATTTGTCATTACCCCGCTTAGTATTACTTTCGTCATACCTCTCCATCTCAATCATCCTTCGTCATGGGCATTCCCGGAGCATCTTGGAAGCGACTGATTCGCTTCCGGGGCGAAGACGGTGCTGAACATTATGGCGAGCCACAACTTGAAAATGCTCAGAATCTCATGTCAAAACTGGAAACTGGCTTAGAAGCAGAGATTCTCGAAGGCACCAGTCCCTTCGAAGTCAAAAGCACCGGGAAGATCGTCAAGGTGAAAGAGATCCTCCATCTCCTCCAACCAAAAGATGTTCCCACCGTACGCTGCATCGGCTTGAACTACAAAACACACAGTAAGTACAACCCCAAACTCATCCACAATTTATCTCACCACTTTCAACTAGTCGCGGAGGCAGGCCGCAAACCGCCGCCTTACCCCTCCCTCTTCATAAAAGCCAACACCTCAATCGCCGGCTGGAACGAAACTGTCCCCATCCCCAAAATCGCACAAGACGACCAAGCCGACTATGAAGGCGAGCTCTCCATCGTTATTGGCAAGACGGGAAAGAACATCTCCAAAGACGACGCCATCGACTACGTCGCCGGGTATGTATCTTCCAACGACATCAGCTCCCGCAAATGGCAGCGTGATCCCGCGTACGCTGGAGGCGTCCCGCAGTGGTGTTTCAGCAAGGGATTTGACAAGTACGCACCTATTGGCCCGTTGATGGTGTCACCAGCTGTGGTTGGGGCAGCAGACAATCTCGAGTTAAGGACTTGGGTTAACGGGGAGGAGAGGCAGAAGACTAATACTAGCGATTTGTTGTTTGACGTCCGAACGATTATCAGCTTTTTGAGCCAGGGGACGACGCTGGAGAAGGGGACTGTGATCATGACGGGGACGCCGTCGGGGGTAGGATTTGGGCAGGCTGGGGGCCCGAAGTGGTTGAAGGATGGGGATGTTGTGGAGGTGGAGGTGGAGCATTGCGGGAGGACGAGGAACAAAATTGTTTATGAGTAGTTGTTGGAAGAGTGGCTAAGGTAGTTGCGTTTGCGCGCTACAATACATGATTATCGAATTTTTTTGACTTTGACTGTGACGAGGTTTTTCTTCTGCCCGATTACGGCAGGTTGAGGTGTGGCCTGCCATTTTTTCTGAGATGATTGATACAATATGTTATATTGCAGACACAAAAAAATCAATTATCACAGTAAATAGATAGAAACAAGTCAGACTAGTCGCAAAACATGATTGCGCGCATTCTGTCATCAGATAGAAATTCTGCAACAACAATTGACAGGAATTTAATGGCATTGCAATGCTCGATGCGATTCGAGACGGGATGAAGTCGGGCAGCCAAACGTGAGTTTTTGTCCGTTTTCGGCGAATCAAGAGCAACACCAACACGAATTTCGTGAAATCTTTTAAGGCCAGTCGTCCAGAATCGAAATGCGATAATGATGTGAAAATTTCACACCCCGCAGATATCCTTCTCATTCCATGAACGTAATGGCAAGCGCAGCTTCATCCAAAAATTTCGAGCATCTACTGCTGCCTACCATTCCTACCTCGCCCTTCGGAACCACCAAGTTCAATCCCCCCGCAGCCCCAAAATCACCACTCCAAGACCCAATCCGACATCGGACGAATCACAAGCTCCACGGAAGGAAACGGCTTACCTGCAACCTGAGCTAGAGCCTAGGGACTGCTACTAGTTCGGTTCGATGCGGCCGTTGAACGTCGTTCGGTCACGCCTAACGCGTATTCCGAAGCGTGCCGGAACTAGACGCGTTGCAGCATGTGGACCCAGCGCCATGTACTATCTGCATATGACTTCATATTGAAGGGTCGCAAGAAGGCTTTCTGAATCTGTATCCTCTCGAAAAATTCGAGAATCAATACAATCATGAGTCAAATGTTGGTACATTGAGCAGAATGAGTGCCCAGCATAGTGCTGATTATGCGCAGGAAATACACAACGGCGACTGCCTTCTTTGAGGCATTATGGGAGGTACGAAACATAGTCCATGTTCTCTCAAGGTCAAATTTTAACGTTGCTCCAGGCTGGTATCTCACACGTTTTTGTCAATCTGGGGTCTGATCACCCTGGAATAATGGAAGCGATTGCACGAGGAAAGAAGGACCCAACTGGAAGCTTTCCAAAAGTCGTCACGTGCCCCCATGAGGTGAATAATCGCAGCAAGCTGGGTGAAGGAGCTCTCTGACTTTCACTGTAGACTGTTGCGCTATCAATGGCCGATGGCTTTGCTCGACTTACCGGTAAACCTCAGTGCGTGATTGTACACGTAGATGTCGGTACCCAATGCCTCGGTGCTGCTGTACACAATGCTTCCGTTGCACGAGTCCCCGTACTGATATTCGCGGGTCTCTCGCCCTTTACACTCGAAGGTAATATTCACGTCTTCTCGTCCTGGCCCCAAAGCCCTCCCCACTAACAAAATCCAGGCGAAATGCGCGGCTCCCGTACAGAATACATCCACTGGCTCCAAGACGCCCCCGACCAAAAGCAAATAGTCCAACAATTCTGCCGCTACACAGGCGAAATCAAGACGGGCACAAACGTAAAGCAAATGGTGAACCGCGCCCTCCAATTCGCCACATCTGATCCAAAAGGCCCCGTATACCTCACCGCCGGTCGCGAAGTCCTCGAGCAAGAAATTACGCCCTACAAGCTCGACCAAACCGTCTGGGGCCCCGTATCCCCCCAACCCCTTGCCCAAGACGGTGTAGCAACCATCTCCGACCTTCTGGTAACAGCGAAAGAGCCCCTCGTCATAACCGGGTACTCAGGCCGCAACCACGCTTCATGCGGCGCCCTCGTCGCCCTCGCAGATACTGTCCCCGGTCTCCGTGTCATCGACGCCCTGGGCAGCGATGTCTGCTTCCCGTATTCGCACCCTGCGTCTCTGGGCCTGCAAATCGGCGCGCACGAGAGCATACGCACCGCAGACGTGATTCTCGTCGTGGACTGCGACGTCCCTTGGATCCCCACGCAATGCTCTCCGCGCTCCGACGCGGTCATCATGCATATCGACGTAGATACACTAAAGAGGAACATGCTACTTCATTATATCCCCGCCAAGTACCGGTACTGCGCCGACGCGGAACTGAGTTTCAGGCAGATCCAGCAGTATATTTCTAGCCATGCGACGTACCCCGCCGTATTGGCCAAGGAACCATATCTTTCTCGTCGCGAGAAGATGGTAGCGGAACACCGGGCCCGTCTAGATAACCTTGCAGTTATTGCTGCGCCGCCTGCGGATAGAAGTCTGCCGGCGCATACCCCGTACCTGGCATCGCAGCTGCGCAAGTTGTGTCCGGAGAATACCATTTGGTGTCCCGAGGCGGTGACAAATGCGTTGCCGACGTGCAATCAGCTGCAGGTCGATACTCCGGGGTGCTTGATCAACGGCGGAGGAGGCGGCTTGGGGTGGTCAGGAGGAGGCAGTATTGGAGTCAAGCTCGCGTCGGATTATTTGGCGGGAGGGACGGGCAAGGGCGGATTCGTTTGCCAGATTGTGGGAGATGGAACGTGGATGTTTGGGGTGCCGAGTACGGTCTACTGGATTGCGAGGAAGTATTCCATTCCAACGCTGACGATTGTTTTGAGCAACAAAGGTATGTTTGCTTCAATTTGGAGAATGTCTGAGCTAATTGTTGATACAGGATGGAATGCTCCACGCAATTCGCTTCTTCTCGTGCACCCTGATGGCGTTGGCTCAGAGGTTGATAATGAAGGCATTGGAATTTCGTTTGCGCCAACACCAGATTATTCTGGTATTGCAAAGGCGGCGGCTGGGCATAACGCTTGGGCTGGATGTGCGAGCAGTGTCAAGGAGTTGGACGAGTTGCTGCCCCAAGCGATTGAGTCAGTGAAGAACGGAGTTCTTGCTGTGCTGGAGGTGCGGTTAAAGGGATCTTGGGAGAAGGCGAGTCTGTAGGAGGCATATAGTTTTATTGTGAAGAATTGAAATATAAGTATGACAGCATCATCAAATATCAACCATTCATATTCAGAAGTTGAGAAGACTGGCTGACGGCATTGGTAATGTGATGGATGCGATGATATAGGAATTGGAACAAAAGATTTTGTAATTGGTAGAAGGTGAATACAAACACATCCTATCTACTCCCCAATGGCTGTCGTCCTCCATAGCTCCTTGACCTTCTCCTTGACCGCTTCCGGATAAGAACTCTCAAAATCCACCGGAATCCAATTCCTCCGCCCCTCATACTCGGCCGGCAACAAGCAATTCGTCACCATCTTGCCTCCTCTTTTCCGATCCCCCCTCCCATGCGACATATACGGCATTATTGGCAACCCTCTCACATCCTCAAACGGGAAATCGTCCATCCCCGGCCGCGCCCTCGTGCTGACCGCCCAAATGATGTCTTTGAAATTGTACACATCGATGTCATCGCCGATGAGGAAGACGCGATTGATAAGCATTGAGGCTTTGGAGGAAAAGACTAGGTTCCCGATTTGTTGGCTGAAAGATGCGGCATCGGTCTTGAGGAGGGCGAGTTGCGGAAGGGAGACTTGGAGCGCGCACCAAGTTCCCATTGTTTCGAGGGGGCAGTAGGCATCAACTATGGGGAGACCGTGGGATTGGCAGAGAGTGACCATTTCGGCAGAGGCGAGGGAGGCAGTGGTGTGCTGGGTGCGTGTTAGTGAGCTTGAAGGGAGTGAAGGGTTGGTGGGCTTACGGATTCATCAACGATGCGGCCTGGGACGGAGACGGGCAGGATGGCGTCGTCGCGGTATGTTATGGCGTCGACTTTGAGAAGCGAGCCTGGCCGTCGTTCGTCGTCGAATTGATGTGCCAGATAATCACCAAAAGGCCCTTCGTCGCCCATCTTGGTGGTCGACAGTGTACCTTCGAGCACGATTTCACTATTGGCAGGAACAAGCAAATCGTTCGTCTGGCACTTGACCAGGTCGAGAGGCCGTCCGAGCATGGCACCAACGTACTCAGCCTCGCTCACACCTTCGGGAAGAGGGCACGCTGCTGCCATGGTCGCAGCAGGAGGAACGCCAAACGCAAGCGCCCATGGGACGTCCTTGCCCAATTTCCTCCACATTTCCATGACCATATGGTTGTGCTGCCCGGGGTTGATGAGGGCGACCAGATTTCGCTTGTCGTAGACCTGGGCACGGAAGATGGACCAATTCGTCCACGATCCGTCGGGAGTCTGGAGCATATGGACACCATACGTCTGGAGAAACTTTCCACCATCATGCTGGTGCAGAAAAGGTACTGGGAGAGATTCGAGGTCGATGGCATCGCCGAGGATCTGATTCTGCTGGCAGGGCCCAGTTGGGACGACATTGGGAGCTATGGGAGCCTTGTTCTTGCCCTCCTGACTCCGGTGGCAGATCTGCTTCCAGGTCGCGTCCTTGGGGAGTCCAAGATTTCTGGCGACACGACCGAACCTCTCGTTCTCGTTCTTTCTCAGCCCGGCGGCGTTGCTGAAGATGCGCCATAGGCCATTGCGCGCGCCTTTGACATTGTTGAATAAGGGAGCCTTTCCGTTGGTTTCACTAACACGACGCGCGGTTGCTCCCACCTCGAGATTTGGATCGACCTCGGTGTTGATTTCAACCAGGTCATTGTCAGCGCGTAATACGTCGAGGAAGGCTCGAAAGTCATGGGGTGCGCTCGGACTTTCACTCGCCGGAAGCGCACTGGACGTGCTTTGGGTAGCAGCAGTAGTAGCCATGAGACGTCGATGATGGTGTATCGTAGCCACTCGAAAGCTTCGAGGGTTGCATAGACGTATTCTGGACAGCATTTGGCTCTATTGATGATGACAATGTGCAGATGGGAGCTAGGGTCGCACACACACACACACACTGGACTTGGTGCTGAGTCCCTAGCTCTTTCCCTCTGCAGCGTCCCCAGAAATTGTGCATGGGTCCCCTGTCTCCGACCCACGCGAGAACCGCCGCTAGTCAAGCCATAGGCGCGTCTATCTGCGGGGTCAGGGTTAGGGTTACCGTAATGTCGGGTTTAGGAACGTTCCTAGATAACGTTCCGAATGCTGCGGAATGGTCCGGACACAGGCTTCGGAACTTCCGTCGTCCATTCCGTAGTGCAAAAGCTGCAAACGCCGGGCGGACGAAGTGTCCAGGGTCCAGCAAGGGTCCATAACAGCACCGGCATGAGTACGAGTAATGATAGCAACATGTTGGGCATGTGGCTGGCCACTCACGCCGCACCTCCAACATGCACATGCTCTGCCCTCGACCTTGCAGCCTCAGTCGCCAATTGACGAGCGCATTCCAAATTCACAACCGCATCAACACTCGCGCAGTCACTCAACACCACCACGCTTTCTCGACTACAACTCCTTACCAATCCCACAAACCCACACAACCATGCCGCCCAAAACGCATTGTAATCGGCATAACCGGCGCAACAGGCACCATCTACGCCGTCCGCCTGCTCGAAATCCTACGTGACCTCTCCATAGAAACACACCTCATAATGAGCAAATGGGCGCACACAACCCTCAAATACGAGACGGATAGGACAGAAGCCGAAATCCATTCCCTCGCCTCCAAAGTCTACACGGCACGCGACATGACGGCCCCGATTGCCAGTGGATCCTTCCTGCACGACGGCATGATCATTGTGCCCTGTAGCATGAAGACGCTCGCCGCTGTGCGCATAGGTTTCTGCGACGATTTGATCTCGCGCGCCGCCGATGTGACGTTGAAGGAGCGCCGGACGCTGATGCTGGTGCCGCGCGAGACGCCGCTGAGCGATATCCACCTGGAGAATCTGCTGGCGGTAAGGAGGATGGGGGCCGTGGTTTTCCCGCCAATGCCCGCGTTTTATACGCGGCCGAAGAGCCTAGAGGAGATGGTGGAGCAGAGTGTGGGGAGGATGTTGGATAATTTTGGCATTCATACTGATGGGTTTGAGAGGTGGAATGGATGTGATTGGAAGAATAAATGAGAGTTGGGTACATTGAGCATTGGGATAGATACCTGTACATTTTGCAATGAAACGTTTTCGAGAATCAAGGGTCCATGTGGTGTGATCTCCACACCTCAATGCCATGTCTGAATGCACACCGTACTGGACAGGCCAGTGCCCCATTTGCCCCACCAAAATCATCACAAAGATGAGACTGTAGAGCTCCATAGAAAAGCTTTTACCACGACATCTCTGATGAAAAACTTCCAATGATACTAATTATCAAATTGATCCATCAGTATCTGCCCATTAGTTTGATATCGCGGCCGCAATCTGAACGAGTAAAGTAACCAACTTCGTAGCTACTAATATGTTTTTCGCAATATTCAAAGCCTATCTCAAAATAAGATCTCTATTGAATGCTGTGCAGCGTACGGTAAGGTAATCTTGTATTTTATCAGATCAATTACTTATTGTAGGTTAAGAGCCTGCCGATTTTAACCCTTGACGTAGCGTGAAGCTGTTTTGCCTTGATATTAGCGCGTGAGCGTTCTTTAATCAAACCCAAACCTTTCCGCAATTGAGATATATACAAGTGTTTCGCTAGGATTTTAAACAGCAATAGCTTCAAGCGCAGCATCAAGAGGCTCCATTTGGGGTGGTGGCGGTGCGATCGGGTGTGTTGGTGGTGGTTGGTGGGGTGGAGCGGGCATTGACCCATCCGGTACGGTATCCGCGGCCAATCCGTGGAATGCAAGTCACTTGCGTCACTAGAATGTGACGTGATCTCAACACCGGGCGGCTGAAACCCTTCCGTAGAGTGTCATGGAAATTAGGTTCCAGAAGGAATGTACTCGCACATGTCGATCTGGCGCTTTGAGCCCTTCCGCCACGGTACTCCACCTACTTCCGCCCCATGGGCCCGTGGCCGTAGGGCTGAGCTAGAATCGAGTTGCTCATATAGTTTCGGCAGCCACCGAAGTTTATTCCAGTAAAAATTTCAAGTAAAAACATCACCAGTTGTGGCCTGATACGCTTTCCACTCGTACTCCATAAGTTCCAAGGCTCCATTCCGGTACACTACCATGGCCGACGCTGACCAAACTCCTCTTCCTCTCCCCGCCACTTCTTTAACGCGTCTTGCTCCTGGTGTGATACTTTCTCAGCCATTGTCCCGCAAAGGTTCAGGACCTGGACTCATTGTAATTGTGAATGAGTCAGGAGCTGCAAATGACACGACTTTGCGCATCGAAAATGGTGTTCCATCACCGCTCATGAAATGGGGAGAAGAGAGTTACACAGTTGTAGAGCTTCTTGAGGAAGCCTTCTTCGAGGGCAAGGACCCAATAAGTCTGGCCGTCTCAGAGCTGTCCAAGGCAGAGAGGTGTGAACCGAAGAATGCGATCGGCGTCATTGGTATGATGCCCCAGTTTAGTCCTGCGCATTGCGTTGCTAACTTGGATGGCAGCGTACGATCTAAAGCTTTGGAACCGCGCAGCACCATATCTAACATCACACTCCTCAATCGTCGGCGCCGTTGTCTACGCAAATGCAGCAGAGCACCACAAGCTCGCCATAACCTCCGTCCCCGTCCTGCAACACATGGCGGGCAAGATGCGCAAGCCCCCTCGGACAGAAACCCGTGTCGTCCACGATTACCCCGATGCGAAGTCTTATCTCTTTGCTACGCCCTTCCAGCCCGAGTTTGATTATAACATGGAGTCAGTGTCGCACACACGGAATCTGTCATTCCTAAAACCGCGCATGAACGGCCCGTGGTTTGATCTCGAGGCGATTTGGGACGAGCATCAGTACTGGGAATTTGAAGATCGGTCGGTGCCGAAGACGATGGCGACCATGGTGCAGGAACCATATGTCAATCATGTGCCCACGGTATGTTTCATTGCGCGACGGGAGCATGTTTCGACGTATCGCTGACGGGCGTAGCTCACGGGTGGCATTGGACGAGAGGCACTTACAGATTTCTACACCAACCACTTCGTCTACTCGAATCCCAAGGATATCGTGACGGAGTTGATAAGTCGTTCCATGGGCATCGATCGCGTCATCGATGAGTTCATCTTCAAGTGCACGCATGACGCGCCGTTGGACTGGCTGTGAGATGTCACCTGTCCCGAAACGTGATTGTCGCGCCACTGACAAGCTGTAGAATACCTGGTATCCCTCCGACAGGCCGCAAACTTGAAATTCCCTTTACAGCGGTTGTAAATATTCGAGGCGACCGTCTTTACCACGAACATATCGCCTGGGACCAGGGTACTGTGCTGGCTCAGCTGGGTCTATTGCCAGAGTACTTGCCTATACCGTACGCTCTGCCAAGCGGGCAGAACCAGGGCGGAAACAAACTCGAGTACAAATTGCCCGTTGCAGGCATTGAAACGGCACAAAAGATGCAAAATAAAGATGCCGTCACCTCTAATGTTTTGCTCAGCTTCCAGGTCCGCAACAAGAACGCATAGCTGGTCGAAAAGAGACGAAGTTTAGTGTCGTGGGATCACAGCATGTCGATGTTTGAATGATTAGCAACCCAGGAACTTGAGGCCTCTGCTTAATATACATAGGGTAATGCACTCATACACATTGACTCGCAACCTCGTTGCTGGGCCAATCTGGCCAAAACATATCAATATCGTTCCACCACATACCATTCATTGTGTCGTCCCCCATACTGTCATCCGCGACTTGCAGAAATTCTCCCTGGTCCAGGAACGTGCCCATAGCACCACCGACGGTATCCCCCTTCTCACCCAGTCCTCTTTGAACCTGGTATCTTTGTTGCTGATTTTGCTGTGGTTGCAGAATTCGATCAGGGGCGGTCTCAATTGGGGGAGGTTGGAGAAAGTCAGGCCGAGCTAGTTGCTCCTCCAAATGACGCAGCCTCTTCGCAAGTCTGCAGGAATTCTGTGATACTGTACTATAGGCTGTAGCGAGAGCCAGTGCACGTTCCACCTCCCGCTTCACTAAGCCAGGGAAAGGCTCCAGCAAGTCGGCGGACTGCATGATGACCACGCGATTGCGGTCCGCGCGAACATAAGCCACCACTAAGAAAAGAAGTGCACACGAAGAGCTGAGGAAATGCTGAAAGAATGGATGCTGGGTTTTGTAGACGTCGGTTGTAGAGTTCAGCATAGAGAGTATACCGATGGTGTCGGAGATGATGTTCATACTGGGTTTGATCATTTTGACGCTGACGTTGGAGTGTGAGCCTGAAAGAAAGAACGGACGAAGGATGATACTCCGGAAGGCATTGGCACGCAGATAGAGTAATGTGGCCACGGGTGACGGAGGTTTTGAGGGGTCTACCGTTGGCTTTACACCAACAGCTGTCTCAGGCGATGGATGGTAGATACCATGGCCGTCTATGGCCTTCTTCAGCCATTGGTCAATCTGAAAATTGAGCAGTTCGAAAGCATCATCCTGTTCATAAGTTGCACCGGCAGCGACTCGGTGTATGGGTACTTCGAACTTCGGACTCATGAATGTGTACGAGATCATCGCTCGAAGGTACCATGCGTCCTCCTATCATGCCTGAAGTCAGCAAGAAAATTCGTCTCAGGGCAACCCCAACATCGCACTCGGGTCTTGAAGATGACACGACTTACCGGAGGCTCTATGGATTGATCAAAATCCGATTCCTGAAAGTTTTGGGGCAAACCAGTAGCGGCACTCCATTGCCTGTCCAAGATGACTATGCTCCAGATGAGAGCGCTAATTCCAGTGCGTTGCTTCTCGTCCCGCAAAAGATGGCAATGGACGTCTCGGCGATGAAGCCCAAGTTCCATTGCCATGCGCCCCGAAATTCCGCACACTCGCCATGCCAAACGCGTGTCACCAGTAAAAAAGTGGTAAATAGACTGCTCGCGATTCCATCATGTTAGTGAATGTATCACTTGCTGAGTAAGATGGAAGGCTTACCGCCAGTAACGCTATCAGAACATGATCTAGGCTCGACACTTCGGATGCTAATTTCAGCTTGATTAGGTGTTCCACACCTTTATATAGTGTTTTCCCCACGTGCGACTGCGATGCTGGTTCGGCAGCAAGCGCGATCGAGAGCGCCAGGTATAAGATTAGAATAGTATCTTCGTGAAGAATTGAGGCATTGGATGTGGGTTTTGAATGGAACACATAGCAGGCCTCAGCCTGCTCGACAAGCCGCTTTGGATCCAAAATAGGATGAAGGCGGCCAATAACATTGTGGTAGACGTTCAAGAGGCGCAGAGCGTCGTTTCTGGCAATAAGCCATGGCAATTGAGCCAGGCATTGGCGCAGCCTAGTTTTGGCAAGGCGCTCTTGAACGGCAGACCCATGGCCTTCATCTTGGATCAGAGTGCGCTCGTCGTCGTCAGTCTGGTCATCTTCCAGGCTGGGGTTGGTCTCTTCTGTGATAGTAGGGCCGCCAGGAGGAGCTTGGGCCAGTCGCAGCTTGATTGTAGCAGCATTAAGACTATAGTCAGGACTTGTGGGGCCGTAAAAGCGACGAGTGGATGGCTTTGATGTGTTTGCGACGGCTACTGTGGGAGCATTAGACGTTGATGTTGGGTTCGCGTTGATCTGAGCATCCCTGGTAGGTGGGATGGCAGAGCCCGAACCTTCGAGGGCCGTGTTCTGCCGGGGAGCTGCGCTCTGCCGGGGAAGCGCGGGATCTATTGCAACGACTGGTGAGGTGTGTAATTCGTTGGACAACTCCATGTGTGTGACGAGACTGTCAAGCTGTGCTTGCAGCGCAAGTACGACACGAGAGATGGACTCGCCCTTGCTAAAGAGCATGCTGGGTTAGTGGCAAGGGCAACTTGAAGGCGAGCACGAAGGGAACGTACGCGTTCACCCCCAACGCATTGGCTGGCAACATAGGAGGTGCAGCAACAGCAGAGTAAGAAACAGCAGGATCCTCTTGCTGCGAAGGCTCGTTTGTGGGTTCTGGGTCGGCGGTGTAGCGACACTCCAAAGCACGCGAGCGACAGAAATCGCAAGGCTTACGGCCGTCACATCTGCCTTTGCGTCGCCGGCACACATCGCAGGCTCGCCATACGTATCGAAGGCGACGTTTACGGGATGTCCCGGCGCTGTTCTGTTGCTCCATGGTCGTCGAGGGGCGTTTTGGCGGCGATGGGCTCATTGTGCTGGATTGTAGACAGCGGGACGGGACCCTTTTGGGGATGTATCTGGGTTGGTCTCGAGACTCGAGAGATAACAATCGGGCCTCCTCCACACTCGCTCCTTATCGCCATGATAGAGCCAGGCCGCAATGGACGCATGGATTGGCCAGGGTGAGGCTGTCGCTTGTGTATGGGACGGGCGGGGGTGAGCCGCGCGGGGTAAGTGCCGAGAAAGCGCCGGAGACGCGGCAGGGTCGCCATCTAGTGTATTGTATAGTATAGTGTAGTATAGTGTACTTTTTGTTAGTGTATCGTGCATACATACACTAGTCGATCAGTCACGTGCACGGATCCCTTCACCTGTGCACGGACCATGAGCTGTTCGGACTTCTCCCGGACCAGGGCCGCCGGAGAGCGTCTCGCCTCTGCAAATCCACCCTCACTGCATACACCCCATCCCGCCGTTCGGCACGTGATGGCGTCTTTCCTGCGGAAATGGCACGACCATCACCCTGTCGAGGTCGGGCCCACTGCAGCCTTGACAGCATCTCTTAAGGCCAGTCGCGGCCGTTCTGGCAGTCATTGCACACCACTGCATCCTGCCTTCTTTGCCCACCCAGTGCACTCATCTCTTCCCTAATATGGCATTGTACACCTACGACACACGCCCCAGCTTCTCTGCTGACGTCCTTGTTCGGGGCACACCAGAATACGATCGCTGTCGTCGCAACAACCCCAGTGCAACAACGCCAGACCGCTATCCACGCGAGATACATGTGGTCAAGTCGCCCAAACAAGTCTCGGCAGCTCTTCAACGAGCCACTGAACTTGGTGTCACCGTCGGTATTCGTGGCTCCGGCCATGCCTTCCCTCTGAGTGCACTGATTCAGGACGGCATACTCATCGACACTTCCAGCTTGAACCGCTATGTTGATTATGATCCCCACTCCCGTGAGATCTCTTTTGGTCCTGCTGTCCGTGTAGAGGAAGTCGCAGCAAAGCTTGCAGAGGTTAAGCGCTTCTTTCCTCACGGCCATGCGCCTACTGTCGGCGCCGCAGGCTTCTTGTTGGCAGGGGGACAAGGCTGGTTTGTGCGAGGTTGGGGAGCCACATGCCAGGAATGGATCACTCAGATGGAGATCGTGGTCCCCGACGGCCGCATTGTCATTGCGAGCCCTACCGAGAACACCGACTTGTTTTGGGCTGCCAGAGGCAGCGGCTTGGGCTTTTTCGGTGTCGTAACCAAATTTTGGGCCCGCACAATTCCAAGCTCTCAGCTCTGGGAACGGACTTTCACTTTCCAACTCCGTGACAAGTACGAGACCCTGCTGACATGGTTCTTCGAAAAAGCCGAAGAGACGCCCAAGTATGGCACTGATCTCAATCTTACCATTTTCTATCCGGAAAAGTACGACAATACCATCCTCACGGATGACATACCCAAGACGTCCCAGCTACACCTAGGTCTTAGTCTTCTTTGCTATTCTGACACTGAACGGGAAGCCCGGACCCTGCTGAGTGCTTACGACGACGTTCCGGAGAGTGTGAAGGACTGCTTGGTCGACATGCGTCCTGTTTCAAAACGAGAATTCACAGATATATTCGACAAGAAGCGGGAATTCATTGGGAACAAGTACGGTGAGAACTGGCAGATTCTCAGTCTACTCAGCGAACCTACCATTCCCATTCCACGAGTAAGTGTTGGAGTGTGAACAACAATACATCGTCACTAACAACTTCCAGCTCATTGAAGCCCTGAAGCCTGCTCTCACGGAGCTTGAAACGCGCATTACCTCGGTGTTTATCTGCATTTGCGATATCGTCGCCAACGAGAAGGTTGCTTCTTTGAGCATCCCACAAAAGTACTACATTTCTACCGTCACAGGCTGGCTCGACCAAAAGAAGGGGCCTGCGATCAAGCAGCGGATGTTGGATAGATACAGGCGCGCTCTACCGGTCGCATGCGGCACATATCCTGCAGACTACGATCCAAATGTTGAAGATGCAAATGTAAGCCGGGCCTAAAACCCACCGCACTACTGCCATGTTCAAACTGACAACATGAACAGAGCAAACCTATGTCTGACACGGCGCTCGCCAAGTTCCTCAAGATTCGAGCCAAATGGGACCCCAATGACATGTTCCCCAATTACAAGCAGTTTATCAAGACAAACGAGAAAATCAACAGGCTTTTGACCAAGCCTTCGCTTTAGGTGCGGATAATGGATGGGGGCAGGTACTTTGATTCCCTTTCCCTGGTTGTCCCTGGATGTTTTGAGAGGCGACACGATCAATTGTACAAAGAATATAGTTAGCCAGATGTTACGAAGGCGTGGGCGAGCTTTGACTCCCTGAAATGTGTCAATTTTTTCCAAATCAGTAGTTCCACATGCCTCGTGAACTGGAATCCGTGAAACTGAGAGCTATACCTCTGAATCTTTTTTCGCATTGCTCAACATCAATTTTGCGCAAATGGCATCAGTCACCCGATAATCACATCAATAGTCAGACCCGCTCCTTGCAAAATGTGCATGCAGAGAATCAATGTTTTTCCTAAATTATTCATCCATTGCAGAAATCTACGTATGACAGACAACGATCAGATTGAACTAGCCAGACCAGGATGCCATCCAGTGACGATCCAACAATCCAAGGCAGCACTACGAGCTTTGTCAATCGTACCTGGCCATCTATTGAGAGGCTCTGTAAAGCCCATGCCAAATTTCGAACCAGGCTAGCACCAACAAGCCTGCCCTTCACATCCCAGCATGCGGCGTAAGCAGAATCCAAGCAACTATCCAAGGGCCTTGTCGACAGATCCCGAATCTGCGCTCGTCTCTGCATCGTTGGACTTGTCCGCGGTTACTTCCTCAGCGCTGGAGCAAGCGGGTCGCGGACAGCTTCCGCGAAGGATTGCGAAGGATTGCGCGGAAGGAATACCGCGTAGGCGGGAACTACCCTGAGCTCCACTTTTCCGCCGGCATGCTCCTTGTAGGAATATGCGCCATGGGCATTATTGAAACACGGGCCAAGCCGCCGACAACATCGGAACGCCCAATTCCGCAAATTCCGCCGCGGCCACAAACCGTTGTGGTGAGTTTGGTCTAGCCTGCATGATTAGCAAGATTGCTGTGATTGGTGCACTGAATTGAGGATCTGGTTTTGGTAGTTGTGAGCATGGATTGGAAATGCTCAGTCTCTTTTGATGTGAGAAACTAATTCAGACCTAAAGCAAAAGCATTATTGACATCTAGACGAAGGATATACCAAAATACACGACAGTGACATCATTCTATTTTCCTCCAGTTCAAAACCATGGCCGAAACTATCGAAACTAGGCTCTTCATCAACAATGAGGTACTGATTATCGCAACCCTAACTAGACACATCTAATCACGCGATACCAGTTCCGGAATGCTCGCTCTGGAGAGTCGTTTACCGTTAAACGATCCTACGACGACTCCATCATCGCAGAGAATGTCCAGATTGCTGGTGAGCAAGATGTCAACGACGCCGTCGACGCAGCTCATGCTGCATTCAAGCACTGGCGCAGAACGCCGGCCCCCGAGCGTGCAAAGTGCATGCTCAAACTCGCCGACTTGATCGAGGAGAATCTGGAGTGGCTTGCTGAGCTTGAGACGGCTGCAATGGGCGCCCCAATCTCAGCTACCAAGTGGATTGCATCCACAATGCCAACGTGGTGGCGTTACTACGCTGGTTGGACCGATAAGCTCGGCGGGGAATCTCTTGAAGACCTCGATGGCTCGTACAGAATGGTTCGATATGAGCCATTAGGCGTATGTGCGGGCATCGCTTCCTGGAATGCCACCCTCTTCTACCTTTCCTGGAAGATTGCTCCAGCCGTAGCAGCCGGCAACACCTTCATCTTCAAAAGTTCAGAGAAATCGCCTCTCGGTGCCCTTCGTTTCGCCGACCTAGTCCGCCGTGCAGGCTTCCCACCTGGCGTCATCAACCTTGTCACTGGCTTTGGCCAAACCGGCGGCCTCCTTGCTTCTCATCAAAAGATTCGCAAGATCAGCTTCACGGGATCTACCATGACAGGCCGCAAAATCCAAGTCGCGGCCGCCAACAGCAACCTCAAGCGCGTGACGCTCGAACTCGGCGGCAAATCCGCCGCCATCGTCTTCGACGACGCAGACATCGACGAGGCCCTCACGCACATGTCCCAGACCTTCCTACTCAACTGCGGTCAAGTCTGCGCCGCGACCTCGCGCCTTCTCGTCCAGGACACCATTGCAGACACCTTCGTCGCAGAGCTCAAGACACGGTTCCAGGGCTTCGCAAACGCCCTCGGCGATCCCAGCGACCCAAACACCTTCTTGGGCCCCATCGCAGACCGCATGCAACGCGAGCGCGTAACCTCCTTCATCGACGCCGCCCGCTCCGAGAACCTCAATATCCTGGCAGGCGGCCAGTCCCAAGGGCCCCAGAACCAATTCATCCAACCCACCATCATCCTTGACCCGCCATCCTCAAGCACGCTCTACCGCGACGAGATCTTCGGACCAGTGCTAGTCATCAAGACGTTCAAGTCTGAAGCCGAGGCCATAGAAATGGCGAATGATTCCGCCTACGGGCTTGGAGCGGCGCTGTTCACCAAGGATGTGGCGCGGGCGCTGAAGCTGTCATCGGACCTTGAGTGCGGGTTTGTGGGGATCAATATGCCGATTACGCCGTCGGCGTATACACCTTTTGGAGGGGCCAAGGAGAGTGGGTATGGTAGGGAGGGAGGAAGGATGGGGTTGATGGCCTATTTGGAGCCGAAGACTGTGGCAATTGCTATGAAGCCGAGATTGTAGGTGGCTTCGGTGTGCAGTTAGTTATTTCAATGTGACCCTTTTCTTATAATGTTGCTATCGTGCTTGTGAGACCGTGTGTTGATGTTGATCATGTCGACGTATTCAGCCCTCGTCGTTGCTCATGTACTGTGCTTGACGAGTCCTTGTTGACTTGATCGAGAGGGTTCCCCAACATCCCAAGTCCTTAAGGACGCACGTTTGCTCCAGCAAAAGGCACTTTATGAAGCAGCGGAAGACAAGAAAGATTTTGAGATGGTGTTCAAGGGGATGCCTTTCGACGAATGCGGCAAACATCATGATAATACATTAACAACCCCTATCGAAAGCATGTAAGCCAAACAGCCCAAGGTAAATCCCAAAATCATAAAGAGACACTAAGAATATCCCCTCAAAGATACAATCTTTCAACCCTCCCTCACAGCCACACCCTGCAAAACTAGCGTCGGCCCCGTATACCTCTTCTTGGACCTAAACAAGTAGTCGATCGTAACAAGTATCAACACGCCTCCCAGCACCGTACTAGCATAATTCATATTCTTCGGCGTGACGGGCTGTGCCGTTGGGAACAGCAAAAACACGCTAGTAAAGACCAGAAAACAAATCGACAAGATATTCACCAAGATGCCCGCTTTCCCGAGCTTGAACGGTCCGGGCATGAGCATCTGCGGTGTCATGAGGCGGCGGTAGAGCATGAGGACGATGGGCATGAGATAGGAAAGGTTGAGTCCGACGACGGTGAGGGAGAGGATAGCGGCGAAGGCAGTCGAAGACGCGATTTGCAGCGCGCCCAATATGATGATAATGACCGTAGATACCAACAGCGACGTCACGGGAATCTGGCTCTTACTTCCCAGGCGCCCCAAGGCCGTGGAAAACGGGGTTCCGCCGTCGCGGGCAAACGCCCAGAGGATGCGGGACGTCGCAGTTAGAAGACCAAAGGTGGCCAAGGAGGCTGAGATGATGATGGTCGAGGTCATTGCGCTGGCGGCGGCTTTATTGCCGCCTGTGACGCGGGTGAAGATGTGGATGATGGGGAAGGGGCCAGAGCCGAGGGCTTCGTCGAGAGGGCCCATGTAAAAAAGGACCGGGAGGAGGATGACGAAACCCATGGCGCCGTTGATAGCGATGGAGAGGAGCATAGCTTTGGGGATGTTGCGGGCTGGGTTAGGGATTTCTTCCGACATGTGGGTCGCGGAGTCGTAGCCTTTAGATTTATGAGTTAGCAATCAAACTATTGCCCAAGTGGTCGGGTTGTGTACCTATCATCACATAACAGGATGTCAACATTCCGAGAAACCAAGCGATACCATCGGAGCTCCACCCTGTGCTGTTGCGGAACTCGGTGAAAACGAATTTTGCGCTGTTTGCTTCTGGCTTCAAAGCCAGCAAGGCAATGAAGATGATGAAAAAGAAGCCAACGTGAAAGGCGAGAATGGCGTTCTGGATGTACGGCAAGATACGGTTGCCCCAGAGGTTGAATGCAAGTGCTACCAGGGTAATTCCCCAATAGATGCAGCTATTTTGCCATGGCTTGGACACAAAATCAGGGTTGGAGAGCGAGATCAAGCCCAAGGTGAGATTGGCTGCTCCAAATGGAGCAGATGCTGTGAAAGCGTGCCATCCCAGAACTGTGAGCCATCCACAGTACCAGCTGATGGAGGCTCTGATTGATGGAGGGCTGAGTTCGGCAACGAACTGATACTGGCCGCCTGCAGAAGGAAACCTGATGGGAAATCGTCAATGACGGTCGAATAATATGGCACCAGTGCTACTCACATAGCTGCAGCCTCAGCCAACGACATGCTGGTCAACATGTTTCCAACAAAGGACACTACACAAAATTGTTAGTATCGAACTTAAGTGCAATTTCGGAGAAGCGCACCGATATATCCGTAGACGAGAGATACTGGCCCGCCGCTAACTAGACCAGATCCCATTGTACTGCAAAGCGCCTCCCATGTTGCCATCAGAGACACTGCGAGTGCCATCATGGAGAAGAACCCATACACTTTCGGCGGCTGCGGAAATCAGCAATTCAGTTCGAGATAACTCGATGCTACTGTCAGTAACTCACCTCCGCATGCCCCGCCTGCATGTCGAGATTCGTAACTTCGCCGACGCCATGATCATCATCACCACTCTTTAGTTCGAACATGGCCTCCTTGTTGCTGGGGTTTGTGGGATACAGCTTCAGCCTCGAAGCCGAGAGTTCAGTCGAAGCACGCTGCAGCGTCTGCATATCGGCACAATCAAGAACGACACAGTCACCTCAGCGAAGTGAGGGAGTCTGTAGAAGCAGAAATGTCCGTGGCGCTGACCAGCGACACGGTTATAGGGAGGGGATGTTACAAAACACGTGACGGCGCTATACGCGGCCGTTCCGAACAAGCGCTCGACTTATCCGAAAGAGGAAGAGCTTATCAAGAAACCTCGAGTCAGTGCTGCGACAGATAATGTGGCAGGCCCATGAACCCTTGAAAAGATTGGGGGTTTGTGCGTGGGGTCCGACGTAGATACGCAGCTTGTTCTCGAACTTCGGAAACTGTTCAGCAAGGGAGTCAACAAAATGGGTGGCCTGCAGACAGTTACTGCGGGTGGGCATATACGACGGAACATGCTAGGGATAACAACAGGGTGTAATACAGCTATTTTGCAAAATCAGCTCAGAATATACGCGCCTAGATTCCTTAGTGTTTAAATTGCTAAAAGAATATAAGATTTTCGTTCTATTTTCCACTTGTATCCTAGTTATATAGAGCTGTTCTTAAGCATCTCAACAAATTGTTCATAAGGTATAGCTCTATAGCAGAAAACCACAAAAACATATAAAAAGTTCATGGTAGAAGAGGTCAAAAATAGCGGTTGAAGAGTGTGATAGGGGGATAAAGTTTGTAGTATAGAAAACTGAGTAATCCAGCATTTGTTACTTGGATAGGGACCCCTATATGCTCCGTCGAATGTGACCGGGCGCAGTAGACAAGCGGAAACAACGGTTGCGGGGCCCGCTGCAAGACAGCCCAAATGACGGTCCGGACACGGGGACTAAGTACAGCAAATGGACCGACTCTTAGGCTTCGCTCGGGCAATCTCCCCTTGATAGTATGTATCTTCTGGTACTAGTTAAGCCACCCCCGCATTTGATGATAAATGAGGGTAGTGGTGTTTACATGGGGTTGGAGGTCTAGGCCTACTTGTTAAACCTTCTTGACGCGTGGCTGGCGGCTTGGAATTGTGGAGGTCGGGCCATACCTACATCCACGGTGGCGATATGGGAGCACCGACTTCACGTCTACTCAACGCAGTGCTTTCAGGTGTGATACCATCAACATAGACGGGCTGATCAGAACAAAATATTGAATCTCACATTATCGTAGGATATAGTCAATAGAACTTTGTTTCCAAAATGCTCAAAATGTTATTCTTGCTACTTCTGAGTACTATCTAACCAAGTGACGGTCTTATACTGCACAAACTCCTCAAGTCCCTGCTTCCCATTAAACCTTCCAAACCCGCTCTTCTTAAACCCACCGTGCGGCAAAGCAAACTCATCATGCACAGTCATTGTATTGATGTGAGCAGCTCCAACCTTCAGTTGCCTGGCAACCCGAAGGCCAGCCTTCAAATCCTCTGTGAAGACGGCACCAGCCAGTCCATACTCCGTATCGTTACCCAGTGCGATTGCTTCTTCCTCAGTGTCAAAGGTGTATAGCGATGTACTTGGACCAAATGACTCTGTGCCATAGATGTCCATGTCGGGAGTAACGTTGCCGAGGACGACTGGAGACATTTTCGATTCGACGTTGGTGTCAACTACAGCAGGGTTACCGTAGATGAGATTGGCGCCTTTGTCTAATGCGTCTTGTACAAGTATTCTGTTCTTCTTTGCAGAGGCGTTGGTAATGACGACTGGGCAGTTGTTTGCAGCACCGAAGGTCTTGCTGATGGCCTGCTTGAGTTGCTCCTTGAAAGCATCTGCAATGGACGAGTGGACGAGGATGCGCTCGGTAGACATGCATATCTGACCAGCCTGTTGCAGAAATGTCAGAAACAGTCGAACGACTTAGTTTGTTCATAACGGCATCACTTACATTCAAGAAAGCACCCAGCGCGCATTGCTCTGCGGCATTGCCAAGATCAGCGTCCTTCAGGACAATGGCACTTGCCTTGCCACCCAACTCCATAAGAACTGGCTTGAGATGCTTCCCAGCGATAGAAGATATCACACTTCCCACATGCGAGCTTCCCGTAAAGTTAACTTTGCGCACAGCTGGATGGGCAACCAGTGTCTCTGTGATCTGTGCCGCATCAGCAGGTCGGTGGAACAGGAGATTGAGCGCTCCATCCGGCAACCCAGCTTCTCTGAAGACATCTGCAATAGCCCAGTAACACCGCGGTGATAGCTCTGGGCCTTTAAGAATCGCTGTGTTGCCCGTAGCGAGCGCGAATGTGACTGCGCGGAAGCCTAGATGGTAGGGAGCATTCCTGTCGCACGACCATAGTATTAGCCTCGTCGATAGTACTCGAATCGTACAGATGGAGTACAGAAGTTTAGCAATATATTGCAACTTACCAAGGTCCGATTCCTAGCACGACACCATAAGGCTCGCGATAAACAATAGCCTGCGCACCATCCTGCATCACGTGAGGCACAAAGCCCTGCACCGCGTCTGGAATCCTCCCAGCAGTGTCCTTCAGCCCTTCAATCGACAAGCCCAGAATGAAATCTTGGTAGTACTGGTCCGCTCCAATCTCATGGTGCATGTAATCTCCCAGCTCTCTCTTGCGCTTGGTGATGATGTCGGCAGCTCGCAAGAAAATGTCTCGACGGGCCGACGGTTTAGTCTGCGACCAGGCTGGGAATGCCTTTTCGGCTGCTTCGACGGCAGAAAGCGCTTCCTTTTCTGAACATGATGAGGAATTCCAGACGTGTTTTCCGGTGGCGGGGCTCTGGACTTCGAAAGACGTGTTGGTTGTTACATCTTGGCCGTTAATGATGAGGGGGATTTGGTATGCATCACGACTTCGCAAAGATCCCGTCAAGTGGAAGGATCGAGATTGCTGGTGGTTTCTGCAAAGGGCTCTGGGCAGCTGCCCTGATGTCCTGAAAAGTCGCATCATCTTGTTCTTTGTGTGCAATGGGTTCAATGGCTGTGGGAAGCCACAAGAACTCAATCACATTTATTATTTTTGAAGCCTGCAGTTGCCCATGATGATAGATGAGACCCTAGATCGTCCAGACCCTTGATCCTTGATCGGCAGTGACTTGTCGATTCACGGCCATTCGTAACGCCGTTTCGGCGTAGTGGACGCGGCTCTTTGCATTCCGGAAGCCGCGCGCTCCTTCCGCGCAGCGTTCCGTCGCATTTTAGGGCATGCGGACAAGGTGCTTGGGTGTTGAAACCCCAATCATGGGTATTACACGCACTCGGCATAGAGATACCATCAAATCCCTTACTTCATGTTGTGACATTGGATCTAATCTTGTCCATAGTTGCCAGCGAGGTTTTCGGAATCTACAAAAAAATACTAAACATCACAAGATACACTGCGAGTCGCCCCATAATTCCCTAAGCCTTGACTCCGTTGGCACCCCTTCGAGCAGCCAGTTTCTCCGCCACGTCTTTGTGCATATCGTACCTGAATTCGGCGTCAGCAAAGCCATTCCCTTCAAATCATACTTAGTACTCACGTGTTCATCTCCTCAATTGTGAGTTTATTCTTCTCATCCTCAACCGTGTAATGAGGATCGTTCTTGTTGCTGGAGAAGCCAATGCGCTCGTGGATGTTCTCGCTCGCTCGCGCCGAGGCCGCCTGCACCTTTGTTCCTCTCGGCTTCCTGACCTCTTCAAAAACCTCAAGAGCCTCGCGAATGTTGCCGTTGAAATTCTTCTTGCTGAAAATTGTGCCAAGAGCTCCCGCGTCTTCGATGGACTGGCAGGCTCCCTGACTCTGATCAGGCATCATCTGCAAATATTTAGCGTTAAAGCTTTATTCAGCCATGGTGGCTAACATACCGGGTGTGCGGCATCTCCAATAATGCAGGCCACTCCTTTCTGCCAGTGCGGGTACGGCTGATGCTTCCAAAGCCTCCATGGTCGGATCTCGTAGCCAATTTCCAAGTGCTTGAAGACCTGGCGGTCCAAGTCTGGATATGGCGCGAGTAACTCTGGAAGGGTGGCAGCCTCGTCCCAAGATTGATTCTGAAAGTCACCCGCTTCACGGGGGAAGAAGCAGTAGTAAGAGAGAAGCTTTCCACCATTGCAAGGTGACAGGACAATCTTGTAGTGCGAGTGATACCCACCCCAGTATTCGATGGCAGCGTTCTTTGAGTAGTCGACCAATCCGAGTTTGACGGCCTCATCGGTGTCTACGTTGGTGTGCAAACAGCTCCAGGATGCTGGGACCTTGTCGACTTTGATGCCAAGTACATTCCGAACAGTCGAACCAATGCCATCAGCACCGATAATGACGTCGTGTTTGGCTGTGACACCGTTCTCGAATGTGACCTCGCCAGTCTCGAGGTTGACGTCTTTAGCCTTGTGGTTGACTTTGAGTTTTGCGGGCACGCCTTCTCCACGCTGCCCAACCGCACTATCCATAAGCATGGCATGCATGTACTGCCGGTGGAACATGTAGTAGTGCTACCGAATATAAGTCACTAGTCCCAGATGAGATGCGAACCACTTACATAGCCCCATTTTTCCTTGTAGTCATGGAGGTCGTAGACACTTGCTGGTTCGCCAGTTTTCCAGTCGCGGCTGATAAGCTGCCTTAGGATTACCGGGTCACCAAGTTCAATGTTCACTCCCCATTCCTCGAGCCACCTTGTGCCATTTGCGGCGCACGATATGGAGGCCCCTACTTCTCCTGCAAAATCTGCGCGCTCGTAGATTGTTACAATGTGCCCTTGCCGTCGAAGGGCAATGGCAGATGCCTGACCTCCAATCCCGCCGCCAATGATGCCCACATTGAGCGCTCGCCATCCTGGTTGAGTCATGGTGTCTTGTGGTGGTTGAGGTATCTATGTCAAGGGTCGCCGCAAATTGAAATATGACTGAGCTTTAGCAGTGTTAAAGATCTGCTGATGTGATGTTGAAACAAACGTTTGCAGCTCTAAAGCATAAAATTGTCGATTAACTCTGGCCTACGGGCTCTTGATATCCTCTCCAACTTTGATGCCCCTCACGCGACCTCCTAACCCACGGATCCAGGGTTTGGCGCGGCCGCCGACAGCGTACCTGGCTTGTCATGGAGTCGATCTGGAATTTCGTCTTGTGTCTTACCGGACTCGCTCGCGATCGTCCGTTGGTTGCGACGCACGGTCGGAATTTCCTACACCATTCCGACGTGTATCATATCAGCATCCGTCGTCACGTGTGGATACACGCCTCAAAGAGGAAAAGCAAGTGGTTGAAGCATTCAGTAAAGTAGTGCCTTCTAGTCGAGCGAAGTTCCATCAAAGCGAAACAAGAACCGAGGAAGGTTGGTGGTCTCCCCCAGAAAACAAAGGTGTTCATTGACATGCGTAGTCAGCTAGCAATCCCTCTTCCCAATCAACAACACCGCATTACCCAATCATAGCATAGGCAGAACAAGTCGTTAGACATGGCTTCCAAAGTGCGCGCATCATTTGAGCTTACTGGACGCAATTATGTCGTCACAGGTGGTGCCCAAGGTATCGGACTGGCCTTGACGAAAGCAATTGCTGAAATGGGCGGCAATGTTGCCGTCCTGGACCTTCAAGACAAACCACTCGATCATTTTGCACAATTGGCCAAAGAGACAGGTGTCAAGCTTCCATACTTCCGCGCCGATGTTGCAGACGAAAGTTCCCTCAAAAAGGCGTTTGCAGACGCAGTTCAGAGCCTGGGAAGGGTAGATGGTCTCGTGACTAGTGCAGGGATCGCTCTTGAGAAACCATTTGCGAAAACTACCAGTGCAGAAGTAAACAAGATACTACAAGTCAATGTAGGCCTCCGCCCTTCATCTCGAACTCAATGTGTTGGCTAATATTTCGGGGCAGGTAACTGGTACATACACGGCAACACAGCTGTTCGCCGAGCAAATCGAAAAGCAAGGAACCGGAGGATCCGCCGTCCTGATTGCCTCTATCACATCACACACCGTACTCCCAAGCCACAGAATGTCTGCCTACTCGGCGTCAAAGGGTGCAGTGAGGATGCTTTCTCTAGCACTTTCTACAGAACTGGCGCCTCTCGGGATCCGAGTCAACTCGATATCGCCTGGCTTCATTGACACCGAGCAGACCAAGTTTGTCCGCGACCAGAACCCCAAGATTGCGGGGTTGATGTTCAATGCACCGCCGCTCAAGCGCATTGGTACGACGGATGACTTGGTTGGGTCGGTGGTGTACCTTTTGAGTGATGCGTCGAGCTATACGACAGGCACGGATATTGCGATTACAGGTGGCTTACATGTTGGACGACAGATTGATACTTGAGCTTTCTAGTAAAAGTAGTAGAATATATTCTGTACCTCAACCATTGAATACACTCAAGTGAACGTGTCATGCTGGCGTTTGCATTATCCCCATGCCTTTCACCTGGGTTACCAACCACTCATTTCGGAGCACTAAAACTGAGAGAACGACGTCGGTTCGCGAGTTTTGTTCAGCGCCTAGTGCCCGTTGTATGAAATCAGAGGCGAAAAGGCATGAGATTTGGCCACATGAAGATCTGGCTTACATGCTCCCCCAAAACCCACGTCGATCCTGCCCGCAACCATCTCCCCTCGGTAATACGAGAATGAAGTTGATGGGTGAGCAGAAATTTGATTTTCAGAAACGCTGCGGATCAATCATTGTTCTAGAGCAGAGCCCATGACGAATTGAATGCGCTCGGTTGTTCCGCCGTGAATGCGGCTAGTCCGGCACACTAAGAGAACAGCTAGTAGCGCTGAAAAGATGACCTTTCGGGGCCCAATACCGTGAAGACTAGACTAGGATACATGGCGGTAGACCGCTTGTGCCTCTCACGTTCCGTGTACCCCAGCTGCGAGTCTCTTGTCCGACCGTCAATTATGTGTTTGAAAATATGTCAGGCGACACAGATTCCGTAGATGCAACACCTTCCGTCACAGTCGGCTCGTCCTCTATGGCAGGGCGCAATTATGTATTCCCGTATTTCTAGTGGCATGCTACATATTACTAGAAGATGACCAAGCCGGCACCCGTTGATGACGGATTTATTTGTTTGTCTGCCCCTTTGTATTGACCGATCAGCGCTGAAACCTTCATCCCGAACACCTCGTTCCGTAATCGGTTACTCTGATTGCACTGAGAAAAAGTGCGTGCTTGATGTTCAAGTCATCTAAGCTCTCTACTTCCTGATCGAAACCTCGAACTTCACAACGATTTGATCAAGATAGGTAACTGGAAATGGGCGCCGAACATGATCTTGTCGTGGTTGGAGCTGGTATGTCATTGACGCGACTCCCAGCTGACAAATGCCAAGCTAAACAATGATCCGCAGGCTGGTTTGGTCTCGCTGCCGCAAAATCCTACATCGAACTTCATCCCGGGGAAAAAATTCTAGTCGTCGATGGCGCGAGCTCCTTTGGCGGGACATGGTCAGCCGACCGTCTCTACCCTGGGTTGAAGTCGAACAACCTGTACGGGTCATACGAATATCCTGACTTCCCCATGCTGGAATCAGTATATGGCGTGAAAGAAGGCCAGCACATTCCCGCCGCGGTGCTTCACCGGTATTTGACGGACTTTGCCAAACACTTTGGAATCGATGAGCGAACGAGACTGAACACCAAGGTGGAGGGCGTCGAACCTAGCTCCACTGGTGGATGGCTAGTAAAAGTAGTGAATGCAAGCGGTGAATCAGAGACGGTCAGTACCAAGAGATTGGTGCTTGCATACGGACTCACTTCGCAACCCAACATCCCCCAGTACGAGGGAGCCGACACGTTTGAACCACCCTTCTTCCACGCTAAAGACTTTTGCAAGCGCTCAGACACGGTTGGTACATCCAAAACCGCTGTCGTAGTAGGAGGCGGCAAATCTGCAATGGATATCGCATATGCCTTTGCGACAGAAGGCAACGCCACTGTAAACCTAATTATACGGCCAACAGGACAAGGTCCGGTATGGCTCGCTCAACCCTATGCGACACCATTTAAAAGGGACATGCAAGAGCTTCTTCACACACGAGCATTGTCTTGGTTGAGCCCATGTGCATGGGGAGACGAGGACGGGTTCGCGATACCGCGTGGCTTCCTCCACCGTACTGGCATGGGAAGGCTGCTCACCAGCAACTATTGGAACAACATGTCAACCGAGATAATCGAGACAAACGGTTATGACGATCACCCCGAAGTCTTCAAATTAAAACCATGGAATCCAGTATTCTGGACCGGCAGCGGCCTCGGCATCCACAACTTCGATACCAACTTCTTCGACCTAGTAAAAGAGGGCAAAGTGCGCGTCCACCTCGCCGACATCTCGAAGCTCGACGGAAAAACCGTCCACCTCACAGATGGCGAGAAAATCTCCACCGACGTCCTCGTCTGCGCCACCGGTTGGAAAAAAGACGTGCCTCTATCCTTCACAAACCTGCCCCAAGGCGGCATTGGTCTGGCCCAATCCGGCCAAGAAAAGGCCGACCTGATCGAAAAAACTAACCGTGAGATTCTCGAAAAGTTTCCAGGGCTCAAAAACCAACCCGTCGTCCGTTACAAGCGCAAAGACGACGACCTCCACCGCATGTACCGCTTCATGGTTCCTCCCGCCCTGGTCAACCAACGAAACCTCGCATTCGCAGGCATGGTATCAACCACCAGCACCGCACTCTTCGCCACCATGCAAGGCCTCTGGATCTCCGCCTTCTTCGACGGCAAGCTAGCCCGTGTCGCCTCCACCGAGCAAGATATCACCGCAGAAGTCCTACGGCACACGCAATGGGGACGATACAGGTATCCGTGCGGATACGGGGACACGATCCCGGACTTTGCGTTTGAGTCGATGCCGTATATAGATATGCTGTTGAATGATGTGGGCATTGAGACGCATCGCAAGAGGAATCAGATTGCGGAGATTTTTGAGCCGTATAAGGCAGCTGATTATAAGCAGTTGGCGAAGGAGTATTTGGAGCTTCGTGAGGGAAAGGGGGGTGAAGATAAGAAGATTGTATAAAGTGTTGACCGTGCTGACGATTGATGTGGGAACTGATGACTGGGTTTTCGATCTCTTGGTATGGCATATGTGGCCAACTTTGGGTTTGCGGCGTTGTGTTCACTTTGGTAACTGCGAAAGCTTTCGTGCAATGAGAAAGTTGATATGTTTTCAATTCGAACAATGCGGATCATAATGGTGGGGAGTGTACCGCGACCATTGATTTGCCACTGTGAATGATCGAGTTTTCGTTAAACGTGCTTGACAAATACATTCTGTTACACTTAGAATTGCTTTGAAGGAGAATAATGATCTACCAACGTGTCGAATAATCAAAGTGGCCATTTTTCAATCCAAGATTCGGGTGATTCAAATTGTTCTATCTCTCGTATATCTGTGGAGTATAACCAAGGTCGCCTCATACCTCGATCAGTACAGCACGCTGTGAAAAGAAATCGATCAAACTTCGGGAAGCTTCGTTGTGGTATAAAGGAACCATAATTCGATAGGCTTTGTACTTTCAATATCGATTGACCAGTCGTTCTTCACAGTACTGGAAATTTGCGTTGCGCCACACCCCGCTGATAGCAGGGCAAAGAAGATGGGAATATAGTATGTGTCGTAAAAAAGAATGTTATTGTGTTGAACGAAGAGGTAGGTCGTGGCAAGACCGCACAAAAGGCCCGCTACAACCAGGAGTTCTTCTCTTTCTTCCATTCACAGCCGTGCATGTGGATGATGCTGTCCGTCTCATTGTTTTGGCACTTGAAAAAATCGAGGCTGGCGATGTGTTCAATGCGGGATCACAAACCGAAGTCACCATGGTTGCCCAGTTGAATGCTATCGATTCTTCGGCCGGTACACCCACCAAGGACATCACTTGTGACGAAGCATCGGATAAATTCAGAGAAACCATCGCGTGGCTTCTCAAGGCTGAGAATAGGGCTTCAGGGATGAAGGCGCAGAAAAAGCTTGAGTGGCAACCGAAAGGCACGCCACTTCTTGAAGATATCGAGTCTGGTTCATACGCTATCAAAAAGTAGAGTCAAATGTGAATCTCTGAGCAGGGATCAAGGGTATTAGTGTTCAGCTGGATTGTATAAATGAAAAATAGGTTACTCCTTAAACGAAGTATCGATGGCTGTGGCGCCAAAGTTAGTGATCTAGCAAACATATAGCTTGGTGCTGTGCTGAGCGTATATAAAAACAAAAATAGGTACTTGACAACCCGACAGGCGATGCTAAAGGGGGGTGCAGCTTAGGCAATAGATAGAGTAGATACAGCTTAGCTCCACCCTTCAGCCTCACCAGCTATGCTGTCAAGTACCTATTGTATACATGATGTAAGGCGCGCTTGCGGCGCGCGTTCTTTGCCTCTATCGGCTCTTGCAGAGAGTAGAACTTTTAGCTCGTTCTCCAGCTCATTCTGCAGCTACTTTACATAAGTAGTCTAGCCTTCGAGCTAGTTTTTTAGCCACTGCTTAGCTCTTTCTCTAGCTGGATCTTGAAGCTCGTATTCAGCTCGTTTTCTAGCTGGTTTTTGGCTAGGCTGACGTAATCTTGGTATCAATCACGTGACTGAGCACGATC
The DNA here is from genome assembly GCA_026262445.1 of Bipolaris bicolor. Taxonomy (NCBI): domain Eukaryota; kingdom Fungi; phylum Ascomycota; class Dothideomycetes; order Pleosporales; family Pleosporaceae; genus Bipolaris; species Bipolaris bicolor. Next base: position 149,227 of record JAODYD010000003.1, read on the forward strand.
CAAAAACGGAAAATACTGATTTCTTAGCACGCCAATCAAGGCAGAGCTTCTTGGAGCCAATCAGATCGCCTTTCTTCGTACAAGGAAGACGAGGACCATGAATGCGACTAGCAGTATTGAGGGTTGTCTAAGTATTCGCATTTTTGACAACCACTCAAAGATACTAGCGAAGCCATATGCACGTTGTGCATATACAAGAATGTCCATTTTCAAACATACTGAGTTGACAATATTATTATATCAAAGGTGTGGACTTCATGTGCGCGATACCCTCTTCTAGCAAGTATTGTTAATCTTAAAACCCCCAGGAACCAGTTTCTGGAATGTCTGACTAGAGTTGTACGTCTCAGACACAGATTCCATGAACTTGGCGCCTTGCTGTCCATAGCCACAAAGTTCTGGTACAGGAAGCGATGGCGGTTTGCGCCGGCTGCTTGAGTAACCGCTTCGACCCACTCCCTCGCTATCTCATGCATGGCTGCGTCCTGAGTGGTGTCAATCCATCGTGGTGTTGTGAATGCCACGATTCAGATCCCCTGGGTTTTCTTCCCGCCCGAGTACGTTTCCTCCTCGAACTGCGGCATGCGTTGAGGATATCTTGGGGGTTGGCACATAGACGTTGACCCAATATAGGTATTTGAATGTCTTGTTGTACTCGAGGTAGACCCGGTCCAAGGCATTGTAGACAGCTAATAGGGTAGTTGGATCATTTTTAAAGGTGACTGTTGCAGACGTGTCGCGAAATCCGTCGGCTTGGTAGGTATCGAGTTCGGTGACTATATCACTGATAGAACGCAGGTCTATCGTGTTGGCAATCTAGGGCTGAAGCGATGTGAAGGGAGCTAAGCTGGTTGAGTTGACAGTACCATCTGTGTTTGCCAGAGACGGTGCAATCGCAGCCTGACCTGTCGAAGTGTATGTGAAGGCAACCTGTGCGCCATTGTTGGGCAGTGTGTTGCTTAGAGTTATGAAATTGGCAATTGCGTTAAACGTAGCATTGGCCGAGTCTGGGATGTACGGGAGCAGGATTGAGCCGCACCAAATCTTGGGTCGCTTACTGATTGCGGCGACATTGACTTGCGTTATAACACCAAAGTTGTTACCACCACCTTTGAGAGCTTTATAAAGCGCACTGTTGCTTTTTGGTTCGCGTCTACAATATCACCTGAAGCCAGTACCACCTGGTAGTTGAGTACACTGTTCAAAACCCATCCATGGCCCGCAAGCAGGAATGATATTCCACCGCCTATGGATACACCGCCGATCCCGCTGCTGTTGAACCAGCAGGCGTCGTTTGAGCTGGTCTTCAGATTCAAAAAGCTTCTGCCAGGCATGTACAACACTTGGGCTTGCTACTTTTTGGCAATCTTGTTCGGCCACGATCATCCCGTTTACATGAAAGAGGCTGCACATAAAGGTCATCTGGGTACCAGTATGCAGCTTTCTGTTGAATTTCACGACAAGGCAACCCCCACGAAGTCTTAGTTCTTCCAGCGCAAATATAGCCAGGCTGGAATCATGCTGTTGGAGCAGTGGAGAATGTGTGTAGGCGGGCTGAGGCTGAGGCTGAGGCGCGAATCCGACTGTGGGGCTCCAACGGCCGCCTTCACAGCGCCGGCGTGCACTGCCGTCAACCAGTTCCTCAACACAAACCCACATAGCCGGAACCTCACGCCAATATCGCTAGCTGTGGACGATATTACACCCGAGAGTTCACGTCTTTAGTGGTACTTTCACACTACGCAGACAGCTTTGCGTCAGTACGACATATAATGACACTAGGAGGCGTTGTAGCTGCGCCCGAGGTTGAGAGGCTTCTTGGTCAGCTAGTGTCTCTCGTGAACACCATTAATGGGCTTGGAGAAGATTTTCCTGGAGATGCCGAGGTAACTGCGGAGTCAGAGCTAGAGACCAGTCTCCACTTTGGTGAGCTGAGCAAGGTGCTTAAGGCCTACCTGTACGACTTTGACATTTCTTAAGGCAAGGCGGTACCGCAAATCAAACTATTCGTTCCTACCCGATACTATGGAGGCAATAATCCGGTGCTTAGTCGTGCACTCACCGTGTGGATGGAGGCGAATTGACGAGGATCGCGCTGGAAAGGCTATCTTGGGATGCTGAAGAGCCTAGCTAGACGCCGAAGATTGGATCAGGGCAAGGGTATGCAGGCGTACTTTAGCTGCTTATTTAAGGAGAGGAGTGGATTGGATATTACAATGTACCTCGGAGCCGAGGTATTTCACCCAGGGCACCACGCATCCACAGTCGGGCGCTGGTTGATTATGTAGTCACCTCTGAGACGTGAAGACTGGTATTAATCGATACAACACAAGGTCGTGGTAGGCAAGCGGACATGAAACCGAGGTCTGGGAGATCTATAGGCCGACTCAGCCACTTATAACTGGCGGTATAAAAGTTCCAGGACGTCAAGCCAGAGTATTGCAAACATATTCGTTGAGGATGTTAGATTATTACACAGCACTGAGGGTCTATCCTGAGCTCATTGTTACTTCTTCTCACATCATATGGGGCTTAATGCCGAATAAATGACCCAATAACCCCAGCAACCTCATGGTCCTTATTCTTTGATAATACCCTTCACTCTTCATCACTAAGAGTGCTAAACATAGTAGTAGAGCTTATAAATAAACAGAATTTGATCGAATTGACATAATTAAGTCTGGTGGAAGTCAATTCTATCTATACCTCTGGCAAGCCTATTTTGACCATAACAAATTTAGATCCTGAGGTACGATACATCTTTTATAGCACAAGGTTCGAAAAATGAAGTAGCTTAGCTTACATGTTCTTCATGCGTTTGCAGCTATCTATACCCTTCATGTTAATGGCCTGCATAGTACGCCTGGCAGGTGCACGTGTAGCGGATAGCTCGTATTCGGTGATCATGACGCTTGTTCCTGGATTATGGCAAAGGAGACATTCTCATATGGGTAGCGGGCTGCAACGGCGAGCTGCTCGGCCCTACCGACAGGCTTGTCGGTAGTGCCGACAAGCTGAGAGTGCTGGGTGCATCTTTTGGTCAGCGAAGCCATTTAGCGCCTGAAAAGTATCATCAAGACTAGTAGTCTTGCGCACGAAGAAGATAAGGGTACTTGGCGGAGCAATCAACAATTATGTACTTTGTTTAGCCTCGACGTGGGACTGCAACATGGCCTAGGTTGCATGCAAGTCATACCCGATCATGTTCAATGCAACGCAAGACTTGGGGCTCTCTTGCAACACAGCCTGGGGGCCAGAACCTGAGGCAGTATGCTGCCCACCACATGTCGGAGTATGGAAGAGTCTGACCCCGGGTGCGCGTACAGGTATTTAGTCGCCTTTGATCGCTCTTGTTCACCGAGGTCTTTTCAAGGCTCAGCATGGATTCGAGACTTGGCGCTGATCTCGTGAGTGCAGCTGAACATGTCGCAAACCGATGTCGCGATGCGGTGCGTAGCGGGCCAGGGTCATCAGACACAGCGAGCATTTGCGCGGCCTTGGACTACGTCCAGTCGCTGCTCTTCCAATTCGAGCCAATGATGTTTGTCCAGCGGCTTGCAAACCAGGTGCGGCCGCCTTCATCTCCATGAATAACTCTTCTCAGATCTTCCAGTCCGATCTGAGACAGGTAGTCATCTGTTACAAGGCACTTGCTAACACGAGCGTAGAACCAACTACTAGCATGTGTGCAATGGTTAGGCGAGTTCCAAGTGCTGGCCTATCTCCCACTCGAGGCAGAAGATGGGTTGCCTATCAAGGATGTAGCCGAACTGGCTGACGTGCCAGAGGCGCAGCTGTGCCGGATTATTCGTCTCACAACAATGGGCGGCTTCTTGCGCGAACCACGGGCTGGCTTCGTTGCACACACCGCCCTTTCCGCTAGTTTCGTCCACCAACTGGCCCAACTAGACGCAACTATGTTCTTGGCTGAGACGGTGGCTCCTTGTATGCTGCGCATGGCCGCTGTATCGCAACACCCCCAGGGTCAAGGATTTTCGGTCGACTGGAGCAGCCAACGAGTGCAACGGCTGTGGTCAAGCTTTGGTGGGGCCATGGGCGGTGGCGATCAAGACACTCCTATCTTGGCACAGATTGACTGGACGAGCCTGGCTCACGATGCCGCCCTGTCGTTGCCAAAGGTGGTGGTGACCGTGGTTCAGGTTGCTGGGGTCGAGGATGTGGGGGACCCACTCCTGTCACGTGGATCGACGGGGGTAATTTTAGCACTAGCGGAAAGCCACCCCGCCCTGATCTTCGTCGTTGAAACGCAGACAAACGCCACAGCCACAGCAAAAGCCACAGTCACAGCCACACCAGCCACCACCCATAACAACCTCTACCTATGTCAACGAACGCATGGCACGCCACAGACAATAAACGACGCCGTCCTGTACCTCATGCGCGTACCCGCAGCCGTTCCTGGATCCGTCCGCCCTCATATTGAAGCCGAACTGCGCGCCCACCTACCCGTCCTCAAGGCCCAGCGAAGCGCCATACTGATTCTGACATGTCTTCTGTTGCCGGAACCCGGCGCCGTCTCACGTCAGACTGAACTGCTCGCACGCCTGCGCGACTTGACTCTACTGCAGCTGGTCGGGAGTGGCCTGTTAACCCTACATGAGCTAGTCCAGCTTGTTGGCAGCATCCACGATGCCCACGGCGGTCTCGTCGTCGTCAAGCAGCTCCATGCTTCTAATAGCGCCGTTGTCGGATTAGCGGTCCGTTATCAGCCATTGCTACCCCTGACTGGCTAACGTGACGTCTGAAAACTTCTACTATGTACGTAGTACCCAAAATTGGCCACACGGCGGCGCGTTGTGTAGAAGTGGCGATTGCAATTGCTTATCCTAGAGCTATGTTCACCGGTACAAACTAACTATTCCCATGTAATTTCATTCTAGAACTAGACCAACTACTCATATATGATTGCAATCCACAACGATTGTGACCAACCGATCTCTCGTCTTTGTCCTCGTGTTCAAAATCAAACCGGGCTAGTATCACCGACATGGCACTCAGGTTGCGTGATAGCTGTGACGCCTGTGCCACATCAAAGGTGAAATGTCACAAGCAGAAACCAACATGCTCACGTTGCCAGAGGCGTGGTACTCTTTGCCATTACCAGGTCAACAAACGCGCTGGTCGTCGCCCGGACTCGGCTGCCATTCCTCCCCTTGCTGCATCGATGCTACATTGGGAACCATTCGACTACGATTCATCGTTTAGCACGACTGCTACGAGTCCATCCACTCACTCGACCGAAAACAACACCTATATGCACCAATTGCTCACCCCAACTTCTTTCTTTTCCGGAGACACTTCAAATCAATCTGCTTTCGACTGGACTTCTATCACACCTAGCAACGATATTTTCATGGCTCAATTCATGTTTGCCGCAACTATGTCTTGTACATCGTCAAATTCTCCGGGACTCGGGTCTGACGCCGCATCACCCGTCAATCTGGTGAGGGACCTGGATGACGACCTTCCATCTTCCGTGAGACCTTGGGCCCCCACAGTCCATAAGACATCTACCGTTGACACGCCTCCCTTACTCGAACCATGCACCCAGTCACAATACTCGGCTTCAAACTTTACCACGCCAGCGCTCGACACATGCCTTACGCAAGCTACAAAAATCATGCAACAACAATTCCACCACTCTACTTTAGGCACCCCGAATATCTCTTGTAAGCTCCTCAAACAAGATGGAGTGACCAATGCGGCCGGACCAGCCCTAGAGCTAGTGATTGAAACAAACAAGCGGTACATTAACCAAGTTGGTACAATGCTGCAGTGTCAGTGTTCAGCTGACAGCTACCTTCTCACGATAATCTCACTCATCATCTTCAAGATTCTCGACTCTTACGGCGCGGCTGCAAGTGAATCCGAAGTTCGAAAAGCCAAGGCCGGTGCCGCGGAAGAAGATGCACAGCGTGTAGCTGCACAACGGGTCATGGGCGAGCTTCACCGTGTACAGCGCCTGGTCAAACAGCTAGCGACCCACACTAAGCGCTACGTATCTACAGAGTCCCCAGGAATGACGCCAGGAGCGTTCACTCTGTGTGGCCAGCAAGAAGAGGGTGAAGCACCTTTTTCTTTCTCTACAGTAAGGCTGTGCCAATTGGAGACGGACATGAAAAATCGACTTCGAAGCCTTTCTCTGAAATTGGCAGTCCATCTAAGAAAGGTTTGAGAATTACTTGATAAGCATCACTCCGTTCAATATATCATATCTCAATTTTCTTACATGCCGAACCGCCCTGTTCCTGACGTGAGCCTCCTATAGCATTTTACCAAGCTGAACTAGTGTCATGACTACTACAATGGCACTAGCCCTAGGCTGAGGCCAATTGACTGACACTGTGATAGTGGTTTCAACGAATCCCGAATGACGCCCTTTCGCCCTTTCGCCCTCTCGCTCGGAATCTCCGTCGAGTCCGAAATATATACCTGCGTGCACATGGGCACTAACCAGTGAAGATGGACAATACACTGCCTGCCTTGCATCCACATCTACGCTATCTCTTTGAGTGCCACGCTTTCTTATTGACTGCCTCCCACACCAATCATCCTCTTTGGTTTGTCATCACTGCAGTAGTCAACCATACCCTCTTCAAACACTCCCTATATCCCCTACCGCCTCGATGATAAAGTCGCACTGGGGATAGGCTCTGGCTGCGGCATTGGCGCCAAAGTTGCCGTCAACTATACCCATCCCGAAGCCCCGGCATTGAAAGTTGTCACAAATATTAAGGAACTTGAATCAGATGCTGTTGTACTGCGAGCATATGTTAGAAATGTCGCGCAAACGACCAAGCTCATGGGTGAGTCTGTTGCTCACTTTTGAGATCTTGATATTATCGGCAGCAATACGGGTGTGACCAGTTTCGGCCACGTCAGCGAGGTTACTGATGTATACCTTTCCCCGTTCTCTGTTTGATGCGCATGTTGTTCTCTTTCTGGTAGTACAATTTCAAACATCAAGACTTGCCTGACCCTTCTATACAACTTCTCAGCATTGCGGCAATGGGCATTAATCCTGTTGTCGGGTGATTTGAGGAGATTGTTTATCAAAGCCATGCCACAATTACCAGTGGAGTCAAGAATTGTGTAGATAGGTATGGGTTGTGGTTGCAAACAGCTGGTATGAACGTCATGTAACATCTCTGAAAATTGCTATGCTTTTCATATGCAACGACACGTGGTCGCATGGTCTATAAGCGTGCTCGCAGCCCAGGTCAGAGCAAGCACTACAGGACTCCGGTCAGAATTGGCTGCTCGCAATTCTTGCACCGCGTTAGTGCCCCAATAAGAGTATACGGACATACGACGCTAGTGTATAGCTGAAAGCGCGAAGGTCTTAGTCCCGATAACTCCACAGGGTTGTACTCATATGTATATAAATGGAATGGCTGCCTTTGCGAAGGAATTGCCTTTGAAAAAATCGAGCAAAACTTCATCCCTTGTCCACCAGGTTTCTTCGCTCACCCTCTTCTTCCTCCCACATCCTCCATCCTCCATCCATAACTCTCAATCTCTAAATCATGGGTTTCCTGCACAGTCAATTCTTTAGGACCCCATCCTATCCAAGGGAAACTTCAATGGAAAGACCATCATCATCATGTGTAGCAACATTGGTCTTGGAAAGAAAGCAGCACTACACTACGCACGGATGGCCCTGGCAGGCTCATCCTCGCAGTGCGGAGTGTAAACAAGGGCCAAGAAGCGAGAGATGACATTGTGCGTACGACGGAACATAAGAACACCGAGGTTTGGAAGCTTGATATGAGCGATTATAGCAGCGTAAAGTCGTTCGCGTAGCGCGCTGAAGCCGAACTAGAGCGTATCGATATCTTATTGCTATCATCAGGCTAGCGAGTTTCCCGTAAACGTCAATATCGTCAATCCAGGCTTTTGCTGGTCAGAGATGGAGCGGGATGTTAAAGGCTGGGGGTTTTGGTTCTTCAGGCTGATGGTGGCACGCTCGACAGAGGTGGGCAGCAGAACACTATTGCACGCAGGTGCTTCGGGCGTGGAGACGCATGGCAATTATTCGAACAACTGCATGATCGAGGAACCGAGTCCGCTGGTGACAAATGCGGCTGTTGAGGAAGGGCAGGAGCGCATCGTGACTGAGATTGTCAAGGAGATTGAGGTCATTCAGTCCGGTGTCTCAAAGAATTTCCGGATCGTTTGAGCGGTAACATGCGTGAACACGGAATCATTTTCGGGGCGTCTATACATAGTTTTTCCCTATATCTGATCCAGCAAATGTTGTCCTGCTACATCATTATATCGGTACGATTTTCGTCAAGAAAACAGCATTCTTCTACGATATCACACGGTAGTATAGGATGACCTGGTCATCCACAATGTACTATTCGTGGAATTTAGCTGGTCTATTCATTTGGCTAGATTCCGGTCCGCCTAAGCAGTTTCGCCGATCGGTCCGTTTATTCCCAACCGATCTTCGATCAGCGTGAGGGGACACTAATATGTACACATACATGTACGGAACTCCGTCCTAATTCAAGATATGGGCAGTGCTTGTCTACAAACACCGTCTTTACTTTTAACTTTGCATTCTTGGATTGATAGCACCCTGATTGATCCATGACTCTACAAAAGAAAGCTCGAGCATGGGGCAACTTAGGCCCAAAAGCCACTGATGTGCTTACTCGTAATTTACTAAGGCACTAAACTTTAGGTCAGTCGCTAATATTAGCAATTTTAGCGCCATAAACATGTAACTGTACATTTGAGTGCAATGATTTTAGGGTTTCCAGCTCCCACTCCTTTTTGTACCCTTCAGCTTGACAGTTTTAGCATTAGAACGTGTAAACAACATGATCCGTTGCTTTTGCTAGACAAGAATAGTAAGAGATTGAGTGTAGCCTACGAACGCCGTAATAACCACTCCCAATGACCCTCAGATATGGCGAGCTCCCGAAAGCTGCAGTCTGACTCTAGCACTTAACCATTGAAATTTTTCGCGCAAATCATTTCTCCACCCGTATCGGCCACCGCAATGTTTACGCCCCTCCTATGTAAGCTCACCTACCTGTAGGGCCTTTTGTGCGAACTTTGGAGTACTATAGCATCTTATGTCAGCAAATGAATCAACCTATCATGAGGTGACAAGCCGACGATCTCACACACAGACTGAAATTGGGATCTGAGATTTTGACATCGTTGACTTATGGAGACATCGCCAGGTATCAGTAGTTGAGTATATCTCAAGGCATCACTGCGTAAAATGCATTCAACCATAGCCATAATCTCTACATTGCTGCCAATTCGCGTTTTCATACTTCGCAAGAGCACTGCTTCAGTAGTGGCTACACCCTTCGACCCTATGTGACACCTTGATCACGTTTTTTCTTACCCGTAAGCTGGACTGATATTTTCTCTTCGCCACAGATGATTCTCGAAGTTTATATGACTACACAGTAGAACTACCACAGAGATACGAACACTAACTACAAGGACCATCATATTCAACGTTAAGACGCCTCTTTGTGAGCGGTAACTTCCTGCAAGCGGTGAATCCCTCGTCATGGCGCTATACCCAAAAACGGTAGTATTACATGACGACCAGAATCATCAGCACACATTTCGGGTATTCATTTCGGACGTATTACAACGCCTCACGACACTTAGGCCAGGGAGTCGAATGAATTGTAAAACTTTGTTCATCATATTTAACTTGAGTGTTGTACCGGAAGAAAAAAGACACCACATTGATCTCCAACTCTCCAGTCCTTCATTTTATTCAAGTCGCCTCATCGACATCACACCATCCTTAATAATGCATCACAACATGCTGACACTCATTCTCTCCGGCCTCGCTGCACTTAGTCAAGCTGCTCCCACCAAAAATGCTGCGCCACCTAATGAGGCAGCGGACATGCCTGCCAACCTATTGCGCGACTTGCATACCGCGAAAGACTTCGCCAAGCGCGTATCCGGCCCTCAACAGGTTCTTTCTAACTGGACCGCAGCGGGCTCTGATTTATGTTCATGGGCTGGTTTTTTCTGCGAAATCGTCCCCAACACCAACGAACTGGGCCTCGCCACCATTGATTTCAACGAGTTCGGACTGACCGGCAACCTCAAACTGCCCGGCTTCCTCGACAAGTTTACCGACCTCGCCCTCTTCCATGCCAACGAGAACGGTTTCAGTGGCGAGGTGCCGGATCTCAGCCAACTACAATATCTCTACGAGATCGACCTGAGCAACAACAAATTCTCCGGACCATTCCCGCAGAGCGTCCTGAGGATCAACCTCTTAACCTTCCTCGATCTCCGCTTCAACCAGTTCAGCGGCCCCATCCCCGACAACGTTTTCACCGCCTACCCCAGCCTCGAAGCCCTCTTCCTGAACAACAACAAGTTCTCGGGCCAAATCCCCAACACCATCGGCTCCTTCCCCGGCGAATACCTCGTCCTTGCCAATAACCGCCTCTCCGGCCCCATCCCGGACTCCCTAGGCTCCGCTGTCCATCTCAAGGAATTCCTCGCTTCCGGGAATAAGTTTTCGGGCTCCATCCCCGACGCCATCGGTTACCTCCCCAACCTCGAACTCTTCGATGTCTCGAACAACAAGCTGACTGGCGCTGTGCCTGAGGCGCTCTGTGCTAGCAAGTCGCTCCAGAGCATTGTGCTGACTGGTAACAAGCTTTCTAAAAAGCTCGGTCCAATCTGCCAGGCGTCCAAGGCCAATGGCATTTTGGAGATTTAGTCCGAGCGCGACGCGAATGAGGGATCGGATGTGGATAGCGCCAGCATCAGCACCAGCAATAAGGTATCATTCACTTCGCCTGCTTGGAAAGGCATGTCCTAAGATATGGGCGGTTGCGCGTGTCTGTATAATCTTCCATCGATGATCTCTGCCTAATACCGCTATCGACCTTGGCCATAATCTCTCTTATACAGGTCTGTTGTGCCGCTATATAAATTGTACCTAATACAGTAATACTTAGTATTATAATCGTTAAACATAAAGAAATGATAGACAACTATTTATCAAAAGATTTTAGCCGGTACCAATCACCCTCTACAAGCTAACGTGGCTATTTTCTTCGAACCTCGCTGTGCTTGATCATTGATACTCTATTATCGCGCCGTGTGATATCACTTCTCGTACTCTCTTTGTTACCTCGAGAGCTATTATTAATTTCGATAGTAAGATTGACCCAAGTCACTGGGTATAGAAGCTTACGATGAATGAGTCTTGAATTGTGATTTATGTTTTTATTAAGATATTACCATCCTTCTCTTACTTCTAAGAAGGTGTTGGAAAATTATGCCGAGGCTTTATGGCCACATAACGCCATCACCCATAATCTTTGCCTTACGCATATCAGTGCGGACATCGAGGGGGTAATCCTTCGGCGCAAGTTCTCTCCTCCACTGCTTCATTCGCTTGCTGAGAGCCTCTTCTCTACCGCTCAACTCACGCTTGGTCAGGCTGTTTGTTGAGTATCCGGCAAAGTCACCGGCGATGCAGTGGCTTTTTCCACCCCACGTGGTGTCTGCGACGGCCTTCCAGATAGCAGTGATGTCAACGGTCATTTGCTTAGTGTACAGGATGCGGCAGTCAGCTGGCTCGTAGACGAATTGCAGTGGGGTCTCAGTCTCATCACCGTCGCGAATGCCGTCTCGGAAATTGATGTTGATTGACGAACCAATAGCAAGACGGTCAAAGGGGACGGAAGACCAGTACTGGTTTAGCTGGGTGTTATTGAGCTGTGCTGCCTCGTCGGCTGAAGAGGTGGTGTTGAGAACTGCATATTGAGCAAGCGCTTGGATATAGGTCCAAGGAAGATTGTTGGTACCCTTGACTCCACCGACTGCTTGCGTGATTCCCTCACGAGGGCGACCGCCAAGAGAGATGTACTTGACACCAGCACGTTGGCGCATAAGCTCAGAGAAAATAGTGCAAGTAGATGCGCAGTAGCCGTCAGTTACAACAACAATGTCCTCGGCAGCGAACGGCTGTTCGGTATAATTGGATAGAGGGCCATGGCCGTGAACGTAGATGCCACCTGAGTTCTGGGTGATCAATGTATCGTTCAGGTTCCAGCGGAAGAGGTTTGTAAAGTTGTCACCCTTGACATGAAGCGGACCAAACTTTTCCGTCCAGCTAGTGAAGGGTTCCCCATCAAGGTTCAGATCCGTGCGATAGTTGAAGGTGGAAGAGATGACATCGCTCTGAAGGCCGTACAGTGTTTCGTTTTGTTCTGGAGTGACTGGCTCTCTTGTCACACCTTCAGAAGCTTTTGAGAACTGTTTGCCAATGAGATCCGTTGATTCGAAAGCACGGAATCGGTCAGCTGCCGCATGATCGATGTCATTAGGGAAGAGGAGTGAATAGAGGTCGTATCCCAGCAGGATGGTACCGCCACCATTTGCCTGAACATCAATGACAAGCTTCTTTTTTCCGGCAGCCTTGGCAGCGGAGAGGAAGTTTACAGCAGTGGCTTGGAATTCTTCCTGAGCATCGATGCCCACAAATGAAGGAACGGACAGAACAGCAACATCGGAATATTCGTCTTCCAGGTAGTAACCACCAATCAAGTTGTGGCTTTCACGAATAACTGGCGGTGGGAAGCCAGGAGCAGGGATGGTTGGTGTGGCGGATGCAGAGGCGGTTGCCGAGGGGGTTGGTACAGTAGAGTTAGAAGGAGCGGGATCTTCAGTCTCGGTAGGTTGGTTGCCGGTGAACCAAAGCTTGTAGAGGCTCTCGCCATCAGTGATGCCATCGAATGGGATCAAGACCTTGGCAAAGTTTTGGTAGGTGTGGCTGGTGCCATTGGCGAAATCAAGCGTGGTGGCAGCTCCAGGGTAAATCTGTCTTGAGTCAGCAGCTAGCTCATGGAAGCTTCATGTGGGTGTATCTACATACCCAGCGACCTCTTCCGGACCCAGCAAAAGTGCCCATACCAGGTCCAGTGGGGCCAAGTGACACAGTAGCAAGTTCATAGAAGACATTGTTGTAAAGAGCATCCCGGTCCTGGAGAGAGCCATACTGTGCCCAGTTTTCGAGGTATTTCTGAGCATTCTGACCATTGATCTTTGTGATGGGAGATGCCTTGAAGGTTGCGTTGCCAAAAGACTCGGCCAAGACATCGGCGTAGACGTAGGCCTTTGGTAGTTCCTTGCCATCTGAAGAGGCCGAAACAAGAGGAACTGGGCGTGCAAAATTGAAGACGGTTCCTAGGATGTCGGGCACGTAGACAAAGTGGCCGTCGTGTGTAGTTTGGAGAAGACGATAGAACTCGAAGCCGAACTGTGACATGGGTAAGCTCTTGAATCTCGACTTTGTGCGCTGATGACATACCTCATATTCGTTCGCATACTTGCTCTTGACTACCTTTTCTCTTATCTCGTCAAGCCCACCCCAGATGTCGACACCGGGTTGCACCTTTTCGGCGTATTCTTCGGGGGGATCCTTGAGCCAGACAGTATTGCTTTGCCATCGGAAATAGGGCACCACACCGTCGACAAGTGCAAGGGCAGCAGACTGGTTGAATGGAACCGAAGTAAGACAATCGTAGGCCAGCTGTGCAGGGACGGTGGGCACGGCAGCTGTTTGAGTTGCGACGGAGCTGGCTACTTGGGCACAGGGGCTCGTTGCATTGTATTGGCGCGCACGAAAGGGCGAGGCAAGAGCACCTGAAGCGATGGATAGAGCCGCCAGGCTTTTGGAGATGGGTGCCATTGCTTCGACTTGAAGTGACCCGAAGCAGAGCAATGTCAAACTTGAGCTACATGGAGCATGTAGGGCAGTGGCGAGCATTTATATCCACTCCAGGCGCTAGCTGCACTGCATGGGACGACGAGATAGCGGCCGGTGCTTGGTAGAGTCGACTCCATATTCCGCGAACGATGAGGTGATGCAATGGATGGCAACGAATCGCTAAGCTTGCACCGCATTAGTGCGTCGCTCAATCGGGAAGGCGACATGTGAGGATTTTACAATGTCGGCTCAAATCTCTTGTTAGCGTGGTAAATAGAGCTGCCGAAGTAGGCAAAGATCAGGTGTGCACGACCGGCTTGGTGGATGCGGACGAACAGGTTCCTCGAGGAGATGGTCTTGTGGAGGGCTTGATCGAGTCGCGTCTCGAGTGTGGAGTTGGTCCGCTTGCATGAGTGGTGTGCCTCTACGCTGGAGACTACATGTGTGTCAAGGGCGGCACACGACTTGAACTATGGAGAATGAACAATGCAAGCTTTAGATGAAGCCTCACAAGCATTGCCGTTTTGCAGCCACTAGTCGTTCACGGTTCCTAGTGGCCATGCCAGTCTAGGCCGAAAGAGGCAGGTAGGCTTCTTATCGGGTCCACCGCCGCTCACCGGCCCGCACTCCAACAAGAATATCACTTTCAATCCCTTAAAGCCCCTTATTATCACTAACACAGGTGTATCTCGCCGCGCTTATTCGATCACAAGACAACTGCAAGTTGCGCATGGGCGACGAGACGGCCCTCGAGAACCTCGGCCCAACAAGCCCCTGTCAAATAATGTCCCGAAACTGCAAGCCACAGTCGTCGTCCGGACGCCTATTGAGCCTGTTTTCCGCTTATGCCCTTGTGGCGTGCATATGTAGGTGTAATTATGTGCTTGCTGACAGTACAAAGCAGACATCATCTCGCTTAAGTTACAGTACTCTGCAAGTATCTGTAATTAATGTCTAAAACAGCGCCACGCTTCAACATAGCCAAGTATGTAAACACCGGGTGAGCCTACATGTACTCAATGCCCACGAGCTCAGAATAGGCGGTAACAATGGAGTATTATGAGCATTGTGAGACGTTGCCAACTGAAAAGCATGCATTACTCTCCACCGCACTGAATGACTGCACAGCTGCTACTACGTGGAAAACAAACAAGGACTAATGTAGAGGGCCATATCAAATGCACCATCTTTGCGCTGGCCCATGCCAATCTCTCGAATGTAGCTCGAGTTGTGCGAAAAGTGCCCAGCGTCGAGCTGGCGCTTCATGAAGGCTTGGGGCTGGGCAAAGTCGGCCACCAAGTCGTTGATGATGAGGGCATCGCCGCCGGGCATCTGGTCGGCAAACCAGTACAGCTTGGTGGTGAGGGTAGTATTTGGCAGCATGTCGTGAGCAAGCAGGCAGTAGCGCTGGTGCTGGGGCTGGTCCTGATATTGTGTCTGGAGACGGGCCCACAGGGTGGCGTAGTGACAGGGCAGCGGCAGCGGCGCCACCCCGTCCAGGCTAAGGTGTGGCTCAACGGCGTCGGCAAAGGAAGCGTGCGAGTCAAAGTAACATCGGCTGTATAGCTTGATGCGCGCCGCAGGATACTTTGTGGCATCAATCGAGAGCATGCGCGGTCGCACGCCTTGAGTGCCTCCCTCGCTGGTGGGATGCAAGCTAAGATGGCGTCGCAGCTGAGCCCATTGACCGCCAACGTCTACGCCGTAGCGTGGCAGTAGAGCGAAGACGTCGTCCAACAACTGAAGAAGCTTTTGCCCAAACAGGCACGCTGGAAGGCGCCAGTACAGCTTACCATGCACTCGTCCTGAAGTTGCCAGGTCGAAGCCAACAAAAGTCGTCGAAGGTGTGCACACTTTGCATCCAGCCGTGTGGTCCGTCTTCTCCCAATGGGCCAGTCGCGCCGTCACAGCCTCCCATATATCCGGTAGCACGTCGATACGATATCCACCAAGCTCTGATCTACTCGTATATTTACGCAGCCCGTCGATTGTCTTTTGTGCTGTTAAGAGCGAAGCCGCACGATTCGGATTTCCTTGGCGCCCGATCAAGTCAACCACGTAGCGGACCATAACCGACGAAGTGCCCTTCCACCCGTAGCTCACCTCGACCGGAGTTGCGTCGTGTGTCAGCGCCGATGGCCCTGCGGGACGTAGTGGCAGCGATGGTGCTGGTCCCGGGCCTAGCCAGCCGCAAACATGATGTCTGAAGAAGTCCACATGGGCCGCGATATCCGCCTCGGTATATGACTCGCTCGCAGTCAAGGCGTGTGCTAGATGCTGCTCAACCAGTTCGGCCCACCGCACTCTATCACTGTTGGTACGACTCATTGCGTTCTGCCACACTGTTGGTTAGGCGTCCAAGTACAGTACCTGTGTATCCGGGTTGTGCGCGGGGCATCTTGTTGTCGTTTTATACCTGTCAAGACAACCACCCCGGTCACTCAGGCCCCCTACATTAACTGTATACGTTCCTTATCAATAAACTCCTCGGAATCCGAGGTGGATCGAGGCCTTTGGCATGCCTCTGATACTTCTGGATTGATTGTTAAGTCAGCATGCATCACTTACCACCATGTCATTGTCACTGTAGTCTTCGAATAGACTTCTTTTGCTTAGTTTCCTCCAGGCATCGTTAGGGACCATGAATCATGGCCATCTGTCGATCAACTCAGGCTGGTCTGGACTTGGCCTTTCTCCACTAGCTCTTATTCGGTTTGATCCAACACTTTATCCACGACTTCTTTTTCACTAGTAACATGCTTTGATTTTGGATAGTCGGAAAATGGGACTCGACGCAAAGAGGTATTGTGTATCATACCAGCCGTTCATAGTCCGAAGACTGGCTCGGACGCTTAGTACGATGTGCTGTGCCATCTAAGTAAGGATCAGTTACCTATTATTCAAAGAATGGGTTGATGGACTGATGAGACGGAGGTGGCCAATGGGATCTAGTACTTCGGGAATATGTATCCATTATCGAAGCGATGAGCAATACCATTACGTCGCAACAGGCATGTCAACACAAGTCTCAGTCTTCGTCTGGGCCATAAGAACGGTGGTTACCCTGAATGTCGGTGCGCGTGCTGTGATGACGTGATGCGATGCTCCCCGGATTGTGGATCGGACCGTAGTGGTAGTGGCAGTACAAGTATGTAAGTAATACTGGGATGCGGGGCATGCATCGTCACCGACGCAGGGAAGCCTGGTCACTGGGGCTGACATGGCCCAAGTACAGGGCGGTAGCTAACCATATGTACAATGTACCGATGCTAATTCTACCACGCATCGCAATCCTAATTCTTATCATTCTTTCTGCTCCAACCGGCTATTTAAACAGATGCGCATGGCTGGTTTGAGTGTGGGGAACGCCTGATGACGTCAGGCGGTTGTCAAAGAAACCCTGCATGTTCAGTCGCGTGCAAATGACGGCACCTGCACACACTGTACTCTACTCTACTCTACCCTACGGCCAGCGATCTGAGTACCACAAATACCATGTACCTTTCTCTCCCCTAGTCCATCTGCACTTTCCATGCTCTACGGCGCCGCAAATATGGATTCGCACGTACCGCGCGAACTACCAGCCATGCCAAAGCGCAAACCAGTCGCTCCGCTCGCAGATCCTCTACCATCTTCGACCTCGGAGCGCGAGCTTACCAGCAAACTCATCCCTAATGTCTTTCTTGTCGCAACCGCTTTGGCTACACTGACTCTCTCCTGGCCGTCGCGATGGGTCATTTCGGGAGCGCCCACCTTTGTGTATGCCATCCTGCTGGGTGAAGCCCATGGACATCGCATCCTCCCCTTTGCCCCTGTGTGGACCATCTTCGCTACCGTTAATTTGGCCTACGCAGTATGCGCAACATCATGGCTCCTGTACTGGGTCTTCTTCACCTGTTGCTGGCCAACCCTTCTCATCACGTGCCTCTACCAGTTCGACGCCGCTGCCGCCCTCGCACGACGCAGTCTACGCAAAACATTTTTGCGCGATCTCCACTTCATCAACGACCAGATAGCCTTCTTTGACTTGCCGGCGCTGGAGATTGATACCGAGGTCAAAGGTCTCTTCGTCATTCGCGGCGTTACGCTATCGCTCTCGACAATGACGCTTGTTGCGCATGGCGTGGAGGCTGGAATCAAACTCTCCGATGATGTCGAGTTGGGCATACAGGTGGATAAAGTGGTTGTGCCCTTGTTCCGCGAAATCACGGTCGATGATGTGTATGCAAACGTCAAGGGCGGGGAATGGGAAGTTACCTTTGGCGACGTCACGTATGGCGTTCCGGAACCAGACGACGACGACTCGGTGGTCGTAACCAACACGGCTATACTTCGAGCTGCAACGCAAAAGGGCGGCATCACTGGCCGCCCGACCGACATGATGCGAAACTTCACAGCCGGGAAAGTCCCAACCGAGGCTCAGGACACCGCATCTGCCTTCTCATCCGTCAAAAAAGTGGCTCCAGACGAAGAGCAAGCACACACAAAGTATAAGGAGCTGATACGCTACATCGACGAAACCAGTGCTATAACCATCGCAAAGAAACAGTTGATCCAGGCTTCAAAGGCACGTAAAGATAGCAAAGTCGACTCGGAAAATGAGGAAAGAGAAGGGAAGCAGAGCAGAAAGGCGAGGGAGGAACCAGGGGTGCGACTCGATATCGAAAATATGGACGATTTTCGTGCCGCCATTTGTGCCCAGATTCACGGCCAGCCTTCCATACCCCACCCACCTTCCAAGTCGATAAGAGTATCCACACTTCGCAAGACGTCTTATCCGAATGTAAAAAAGTTCCTGCACCGACTGCCATTGCTATACCGATTAATGCTCAGCCCCATTTGCTACTTCCACCCGGTCAAGTTCAAGTCCGTCACAGCCGCTGGATCAGGGAAATGGTTCACGGCACTCATGAAGAAGTATTTCTTCAAGCATTACTCGTCACAGGATGCCGAGATTCGTAGACTTGAGGCGCGGATATCTTCCTGGTGCGCAGATGCCAACTTTGCTGTTGAACTGGGCCCAATTCAGAGCGAGGCGCAGTTCCCGATCAATACGAACTACAACATCCAAACGAAGTTCAAGATCTCGGATGTTCTCGCCTACAGAATTCTACCAGATGCTGTCGAGCTTAAACAAGTCGTTCGGTTGGGAGGCGCAAATGCGACTCTTACAATACCCACCTTCTTGTTCCCTCACCATGAGCACATATTCCCAGAGAAGGCAAGTGACTTTGAGTTGCTCGAGATTGAGTCCGCCATCAACGAAGCTGAGCCTACTCCAAAACAGGCGCTAGCTCGAAAAGAGCTCAAACGCCTTCAAAGGGATGAAGCGGCTATGCATGTCAGTGCACATGCACACTTGCCAGCCCAGTTCCATCAAGATCTATTGAATTTTGTTGCCGCCATCGTCAAGGCCACAAAGGTCATTGAGTCGGATAAAGATTTTGAGGAGGCCAAAGTTCTACGAGAGCTTAAGCGCGTCAGCACCAACCTATCCGACAGCGAGGCGAGCAGTGTAGCATCCGTTAACACCAACAACACCGAGACCACACAGACGACCATCAACGGAACTGAAGACAAAAGCTTCAAAGCTTTTCTCAAAAAGGTAGATACCGGTTTCAAGGAAGCGTCGAACAAAACCATGGTAGGTATGCGTAAAGCTGGACAAACCACCGTTCATGCAATGGCCAATGACCGTTGGATTGCCCGGCTGGTCGGTAAGGTGACCAGAAAGATGGAAAAGGTACAGGGCGAATTAGGATATAGCGTTGATGTTCCCATACCCTTGGCTAAGTACCGTGTGCGCCATGAGCTTGAGCCCAAGCTTTTACCATAAATCGTTGCTGTTCACACACATTCTTGGGACATTTGCGACATTGTATGATACCCCTTCTAGGTTAGAAAGAAATAATTTCATCGCTTCACAATGGCGCCGATTTGATCTACCGTCATGCAGCCAATTCAACATGATTCGCCTCCACTCTCTGCGAATTCTAATTCTTATCTACTTCTGTGGTCTCATCTGCCTCGAGTGGGTTATTCAACTGATACGCTTCGATGAAGATGCTCGCGAGAAGTGCGATTCCTGCGATCGCCGCCGCTACGACCCAGATATACCTAAGTGCGTAAGTGAAGCTCTCGATCAGTTGCTCCTTTGCGTCGTTCTTGGGCATAGCTTTGATGATCTGTACCAAGCCAATTGCATCTTTGGAGTACTTCCTTGCTTTCCTAGCCAACAGCGGCTTTGACAGCATCCTCTTCTCAATCATGTTTTGGAACACCACTCCGCCAATTGCAACACCGAGGGTTTGGCCAAGAGCTCTGAAGAACGTGAACATGTTTGTTGCGGAGGCCTGGTTTTCCGCGGTCGTAGAGGCCTGAACACCGAGAATCATGGCTGGATAGAGTCCGCCGAGTCCAATACCACCAACGAGACTTATTGACGCCCATGCGGCCGTTGGGGTGTCGGATTTAAGTAGTACGAGGAGACTCGCGCTGAGCACCACTAGACACCAACCTAACCAATTCGCCCATCGGTATGCTCCCGTCTTTGATATCGCGATTCCAACAACCTGTGTCATGATCAAAACTTTTGCAGTGATATAAAATGAAATGAGAGACATACCATTGCAGTTGGAGCTAGCGTGAAGGTCCATGGAAACATGCCCACACCGGCCATGACAGGCGACATATCCTTTGCTGCCTCGAAATAGAGCGGAAGGTAAAACATACCCATTGAAAGGATGATACCGTATATAGTTGTTTGCACGTAAACAATTGCCGCAGACCGGTTTTTGAAGATGGCAATGGGAATGAATGGGTTTTTGGCCACGTACTCCTGGTGCAGGGCAAACACCACCAGTCCAGCGGTGCAAATGAAGAGCGGTACAAGCGTGCGCCATGAGTCCCAGGGGCATTCAACACCGCCTCGGGTGATGGGGATCAGAAATCCCGTTGCGGATGTAAGGAAAAGACTCATTCCAACCCAGTCCAGCTCCTTCATCTTTGCAACAAGGGCTACATTTGTCCTGTCGGATTTCAAAAATATCGCAATGGAGATTCCGCCGATGGCGATCATAGGGATATTGATCCAGAAAATCCAGCGCCACAGCGTGTCTTTGGCCAAGCCTCCGCCTGCAATTTCGACCTGTTAACGAGGTGTGCTAGCTTTCGATATGGGTTTTCGGGTAACTCACCGAGTAAAGGGCCCGTGACGGTGCCGAGCGACCACATGGCTCCGAGCGAGCTGAACCATTTCCCGCGTTCTTTGAGCGGAATCTTGTCAACGATGATTAGAGCCGTTAGGCATAGAATCCCGCCTCCGCCTGCGCCCTGGATTGTTCGTCCTACCAGTACAACCGTGAAGGTCGTCGCAACGGCAATGACAATGGAGCCGATCAGGAAAAGCGCAAGGCTAACGTTGATAATTGGTTTTCGTCCAAAGACGTTGGAGAAGGATCCGAGGATGGGCTGGAATACAGTCGATGCGAGGAGAAACGACGTGCCGCTCCAGAAAGCCTCGACGGCGGATCCTGCAAGCGCTTTTGTAATAACCTTTTTGTTTTCTCGTTCGTCAGCTAAATTTTACTGCGGTTTTTGAAAGAAGAGTGCCGGTTTGATATGTGTGTGTGTGGGGGAGAAAAGGCTTACGGGTAATGCGACTGCGAGGGATGTAGCGTCGAGAGCAACCATCAGCATGATAACGCAGAGACTACCAAATGCAGCGATTAGATACCGTCGGTCGCGGGCGTCATGCCTTCTCGGCTCCATTATCGAGAAGGTTTCTAGAGCCACTTGGGTCGTTTGTGATTTCTCCATGTTTCTTGTCGGGGCTCTTTTTTTCCCCCCTCGAGGCTAAGATGCAGCAGCCATTGCCCTTTTTACGAGGGAGACATTGTTCTTCATGAAAAATGTCTACGTACTCGAGTCTCTGGGTCTGGCTCATGTCAAAGCTCTTATTGCTTCGGCCGCGGTAATTGAAAGGTTTTTGTCAGCCATTCAACAGATGAGGCACTGAAGTTATTTGGATCGACGTTTCTTCTTATTATGGTTGTTTTGGCCATTTTCCCCAGTGCACACGAGATCAGAATGCGTAGGGTTCTGGAAGTAGTTTGGACACCGGGGTAGAAGGAGAAGTCTGACGGATTGATGGCTTGGCTAATGCATTCGATATGCTCAAAGCAAATATCCTCTTTTGTTTGTCGCTATCCTCTTTAGAATGTGTGGATCGAGATCTGAGATAACTAGTATTCATCTACCATGTGCTTTAGGCTGGTTGGTCAACGATTAAGCGAGGCGCGTAGCACTGACAGGCGGTAAAGAAAACAATCATGTTTCTCAACATTCTCTCACCGGCCGCCCGGTTGTATTAGGAAGCAGGGACAGGGAGGGGCAAGGGGGTTACATTGAGGTGCGCACAGATAGTACTGAGTTGGGTGATCTTTGATCATAGTGTTGCTTGCTAGTTTGGATCGCAAGTGGCAGATACAAGCGAGGCAGAAGCCATGATTCTCACCGCTAGACCTGGGCACGGCTTCAAACGAGACGCGACACCGGTGCAATGGGGTGGCAGGTCAGCATCTGTACGCACAGACAGGGATTTCAAAAAGAAGACTTCTAGGGCCTTTATGCTAACCGGTAAGCTATTTCTTCGTTTTCCGTTTTTTTTTATAAAATGCGATTGGATAATGGGATGTCGAATGCGGTCGGAATTCGCCAAAACACCATTGAAGTCACGCCAATAGTTCGTCTCTTCCTTCGGGACATGGGATTTTACGGGTAAATAGTAACGGTGTTCTTAAATCGATCGTTCGGTGTCCTGATACCATAGCTCGACCCGACGTTTTGCTGATCCCCATTCTTTGTTTTTGTCGCAGCTTGACATCCAACTTGATGTTCGTGGGCAGACACGCTACTATCAGAAAAAGTACATTGGTAGTATGCAGTTGCAAGGATAGGCCCGTGCACAGCAATGGTGGATGGATTTGCATTGGAGGCAGCAGTTGCGGTGATGATCTATATGATCTGGCGTCCCCATGGCCATGATTCCGATCTCAGAGCATGTTCGATTGTCAAATTTCATCAAGAACTGTTCATGCGTCAAGTCAATAAAATGGACCAACAACCAGACCCAATTGCCATTTGTGGCATGGCTCTTCGCTTGCCGGGCGCGCTAAAGACACCTGCCCAGTTCTGGACATTTCTCACCGAAAAGAAGGACGCTCGTGCGCCCATTCCTCTCGCACGCTTCGACGCCGAAGCCTTTTATTCCGCTTCTGGAAAATCAGGCTACTTCAATTCCAAATATGGCTACTATCTCGATGATAGCGCTGAAGTGGGTGCTCTCGACACTGCCTTGTTCCGCATGTCGCAACAAGAATCAGAGCGCATGGATCCCCAGGCAAAAATCCTACTCGAACTTGCAAGAGAGTGCTTCGAAAGCGCTGGCGAAACCGACTGGCGCGGAAAAGACATTGGGACATATGTTGGGTCATGTGGAAACGACTGGTTAGAGTTGGCTGCGAAAGACCGTTTAGACAAGAACATGTACAAAGTCTCTGGGTACAGTGACTTTTTGCTTTCAAATCGGTTATCATACGAGTACGATCTCAGGGGCCCAAGTATGACTATACGGACGGCATGCTCCGCATCACTTATGGGCTTACATGAAGCCTGCCTCGCCATCCGAAATGGAGACTGCAGTGCCGCCCTGGTCGGCGGCAGCAATCTGTTCTGGAGTCCTGACACAATGACTGATATGTCCGAACAAGGCGTCACCTCACCCAACGCGTCTTGTCGATCTTTCGATGCAGATGCCAATGGGTACGCTCGGGCGGAGGGTGTTAACTTGATTTATATCAAGCCGCTAAGTGCCGCTATCAAGGACGGGAACCCTATCCGTGCTGTTATTCGTGGATCTGCTATCAATGCAGACGGAAAAACCCCGGGGCCGAGTATGCCCAGCTCTTCCAGTCAAGAGGCCATGATTCGCAGAGCATATCAGACTGCTGGGATACCAGAATCTGAGATTACGCGAACTGCATTTGTTGAATGCCATGCGACGGGCACTGCCACGGGTGATCCTATCGAGGCTACAGCAGTGGGCAACGTTTTTGGCAACGGTGGCGTGTACATTGGGTCCGTCAAGCCGAATGTTGGCCATTCCGAGGGTGCATCGGGGATGACCTCAATCATTAAGGCGGTCCTAGCTCTGGAAAATCGCGTCATACCGCCAAACATCAAGTTCGAAACTCCAAACTCCAAGATACCTTTCCTTGAGAAGGATCTCAAGGTTCCCACAGAATGTCTTAGCTGGCCCAAAGACAAGCTGGAGAGAGTTTCTGTGAACAATTTTGGAATTGGTGGTGCTAATGCTCATTTTATCCTCGACTCTGCCGCGTCGTATGGCGTAAACTCAGACATAGTAGCTGATTCTGAGCGAGAGGGATCATATTTAGACTCTCTAAAGCCAGGCAAGTTGTTCCTCATAACAGCAAACACATCGGAATCATTAGAGATACACGCACGGAGACTTCGGGATTATGCACTGTCCAATCCAACGAAAGCTGAGCACGGTTCCTACACACTAGCTTGCCGACGCGAGCATTTCTCTCATCGTGCCTTTTCCGTTGTCCAAGAACTGTCCGTCGAGTCACAGGCTGGCGTATCTATCGTGGGGGCCTCACCACCGCGGCTGGTTATGATCTTTACCGGACAGGGTGCGCAATGGCCGTGTATGGGTATTGAACTTCTACAGTCCAACGCTACATTTGCCTCTTCTATCAAAGAAATGGACGAAGTGCTTAGAGAGCTGCCAACACCACCTACCTGGAATATCCAAGATGAACTAGCCAAAGGCGCAGACTCAAGTAACTTGGGCGAAGCTGCTATTTCTCAGCCGTTGTGTACAGCGGTTCAAGTAGCTCTAGTCGATGCCCTAGCCAATCTAGCGATCAAACCACACTCCGTGCTCGGCCATTCATCAGGAGAGATAGCTGCGGCATATGCTGCAAACCGGATATCACGTCGCGCGGCCATAATTCTTGCTTACTACCGGGGCCTCGTATCGCAAGCTGCAACCAGGAGTGGTGCGATGGCTGCGATCGGTCTGAGCTGGAATGAAGTGACTGCATTTCTTCAAGAGGGTGTTGTCATTGCATGCAACAATTCACCTTCAAACGTCACCATTTCGGGTGACGAGGCAGTTGTACGAAAAGTTGTAGAAACTATCCAGGCCAGCAACCCTGAAGTGTTTGTGCGCATGTTGAAAGTGAGTATTGCATACCACTCACATCATATGCTCAATGCTGGGAATGAATACGAGGAAATGGTAGCATCATTCCTCGAACGTGAAGCTCCCGACAACGGTGCTTCTACAAACCCAGGGTTTTTCTCAACTGTAACCGGCCTGTCCTTGCCAGATTCCGAGTGCATTGATGCACGGTATTTCCGTCGCAATCTCGAATCACCCGTTCTTTTCCTCCAGGCTCTCGATAGCCTCTTAACCGAGTCTAAAGATGCTGCACATCGTAATCTTTGCTTTCTCGAAGTGGGACCTCACAGCACGCTCTCAGGACCTCTTCGGCAAATCTTAACACAACACTCTGTTGTTCATCCGTATGCATCGTGCCTCCACAGAGAGAAGAACGCAAATGCGACATACCTCGTGGCTTTAGGTACGCTTTGGCAGCATGGTTTGAACTTCGATCTCAACCGCCTGACGAACCCGCTTGGTACTGCAAAGGTACTCCCAGATATGCCAACGTATTCTTGGTATCATGGCAAAGCACACATTATTCAAAACCGCATCACGCAAGCTTGGCGATATCCCAAGTTCCCACATCACGAGCTTTTGGGATCGCTCATATTGGAGAATAACGAAGACCAACCTAGCTTTCGAAACCTACTTGTGCTTGAAAATGCTCCTTGGATACGAGACCATAACATTGATGGTGATGTGGTCTTTCCAGGTGCTGCATACGTCACTATGGCCGGGGAGGCTTGCCGGAGACAATGCTTATCTGACCAGGACCACGCGTTTTTCGGATTCAGTATAAAGAACATGGTCATTGGCGCTGCGCTGATTCTGGAAGAAAGCAAACCAGTGGAGATAGTGACATCTTTAAGAAGATGGCGAATCACGGACCACTTGGAAAGCAATGGATGGGAGTTCACAATCTCATCATTTTCAGGCACTACATGGACAAAACACTGCTCAGGTTCCGTCGAGGCAATACATTCCTCACCCTCTCCCCCAGCAGTGCCTGAAACTTCTTTTCCACGGAGAACTGACGCAAAAAAATGGTATCAGGCCATGTGGCATCTTGGGGCCAGATATGGGCCATGCTTCCAAGGATTGAAAAACATTGAATGTACGCCAACCAAGAACAGTGCCAAGGCCACTATATGCGACAAGACACCAGATGGTTCCGAATCGCACTACCTGATACATCCAACAACAATCGATGTGTTCTTCCAGACAATGGCCGCAGCTGCATGCAATGGACAAGGGCATGCAACCGACCGAATGAGTGTGCCAACATTCATCAAGCGCATGAACATATATGACAGCTCAGGTGATCTTCAAGTGCATACTTCAGCAAAAGTCCTAGCACATGGTAAATTCCATGGTTGGGGTTGTGCTATTGGCCAAGATGGAGCACTTGCGATAGATATAGATCAGATCAAGCTCATGCCTCTGGATACAGCACTTGAGATGGATCTCCACGCTGGTGCTTCAACAACCTGGAGTCTAGAGCCCAGCTTTACCACTATGTCAACACTTCTGGAGGATGCCACAACGTTCGCTAAACGAACACCGCTTATGCAAGAATTCACTTTGCTCCATATCCGAAAAGCCTTGGAGAAAATCCAAGCCATCAAACCAGCATCGAATACGATAGAAAAATTTGTGAATTGGATGAAGAGGCAAAGCATTCCTGATACATTGCGACCCATGGAAACGGTTGCATCCGAAGTCAAGACCTTTTCGTGCTCTTCGACTGTGGCCGCGATTGAGAAGATCAGCGAAAACATTGCCAAGTTGGTGTTGGAGGAAGTTCCCGCAACAGAGCTCCTGATGGCTGATGACATGTTGCTCAAGGTTTACCAGGAAGCAAAAATGACTGATCGAGGGCCATACATAAAGCTTCTCGGACATCAGAAACCGAACATGCGCATTCTTGAGATTGGGGCTGGAACAGGAGGAACAACTCACGAGTTTCTTTCAAACTTGATCAATGATTCAGATGGCGGCAACCTATGGTCCAGTTACACCTACACTGACATCTCGGCCGGAGCTTTCGGTGCTGCCAAGGAAAGATTCAAAGACCACACCCTCGAATACAAGGTTCTGGACATCACAAAGGACCCTGTCTCCCAAGACTTCCAAAAGCATGATTACGACCTCATTATCGCCACAAACGTGATGCATGCTGTTCCTAACCTCCAGCAAGCTTTGTGTAATGTGCACAGTCTATTAAGGCATGATGGTACGTTCTACTTTGAAGAGCTTTGCTCAGACGTACAAGTCACAAACTTCATCATGGGCCTCCTTCCTGGATGGTGGGTGGGTGAACATGATGGGCGTGTTGATGAGCCATATGTCCAGCCTGACAGATGGGACAGTGAGCTTCGCGCTGCAGGCTTCACTGGATTGGCTGATTGCATGCTAGATGCTCCCCGTCCACACCAGGGCAATGCATTCATGGTAGCCTACCCTGCAGTCAAGGAGGTACTCCCAAAAATTGTCACATTGCTCTACGATGATGCCTCACAGCAAGTGGTTGAAGATTTGAAGATTGAGCTATCACAGCATGGTTGTTTCGAAACAGTACTCCAGCACTGGGATGAAGCAGAATCGGTGGTAGCGAAGAGAGACATGATATGTTTACTCGATATCAACAAGCCCTTTTTCTTCGACATTGAAGCTTCTCGTTTCGATCAGTTCCAGCGCTGGCTGGCGCAAGTCTCAGAGTCGAAGAATGGCATTCTCTGGCTGACTCGAAGCTCCCAGCTCAGTTGCGAGCACCCTCGATGGGGTCAAACACCTGGAGCAATGCGCACCATTCAAAAGGATATGGGGGTCAATTTGGCAGTCTGCGAGCTTGATCGGCTGTCGGATCTCAGTTTGAAAGCTGTGGCCCAGATTGCTGAAAGGTTCTCTCGTCGTCACATATCAAGCCACAACTTGGAGCTGGAGTACGCTATTGAGGACGGAAAGATATACATACCGCGATTGTATCCTTTGAAAGTTGATTCAGAGCTTTGCAAGCCCGAGAGTTCTACAACTACTCGCCCTCCGACAGGAAATGGGGAACTCAATCTAACACTGGGAACAGTGGGCAGGCTTGATACGCTCCAATGGACCACATTTTCTTACAAAATGCCGGAAGAACACGAGGTTGCAATTGAAATAATGGCTACAGGACTGAATTTTAGGGTAAGGCTGACAGATATCTACACGCAGTTCTTAGATCGGGCATATCGCTAACCGCTGCAGGATCTGCTGACCGCTATGGATCTCATTGAAGCACCGCGCCAAGTACTCGGGTTGGAAGCGGCAGGAATAGTCCGAGATATTGGACCAGGGGTCGAGAATCTCCAACCAGGGGATCGCGTCGTGGTTGTGGGTGGCACAAGTTTGTTCAAGACAACCGCGGTCGTACCTAGCACCAGTTGCTGGAAACTACCCGACTCTCTTTCCTTCGAAGAGGCCGCAACTATGCCATGTGTTTTCATGACGGTCATCCATGGATTGTTGGAGTATGGCCAAATGCACAGTGGACACACTGTTTTGATTCACTCTGCATGCGGTGGAGTTGGCCTTGCCGCCATCCAACTGTGCCGCATGGCCGGAGCAACGATATACTGTACAGTCAGTAACGAAGAAAAGGTTCAGTTCTTGGAGGATGAGTTCCAGATTCCACGTGCTCACATCTTCAATTCCCGCAACAGATCATTTGTAGATGATGTCATGCGCGCTACCATTGGTGCTGGAGTAGACCTTGTGCTCAACTCTCTTTCCGGCGAGCTCTTACACGCATCCTGGGAATGTGTAGCTGAGTTCGGAAAAATGATTGAAATCGGGAAAAGAGATTTGCTTGGCAACGGCCGCGTCTCTCTGCACCCGTTTGTCCTGAATCGTAGCTTCCATGGCATCGATCTAGCTCATCTTATCGAATGTCGACCAGCAGAGTGTCGAAGGCTTCTGCGGAGAACGATGGCTCTCTACGAAGCAGGTCACATAAAACCAATCTCCCCCATGAAAACTTTCAAAGCATCCGAGGTAGAGCAATGCTTCAGGTACATGCAACAGGGGCGACATATTGGCAAGATTATCCTATCTGTCGGCGACTCCACGGACGGAGCAACCAGATCAAAAGACCTGATCACGGCCCATCCCAAGCGCAATCCCACCTTCAATCCACAAGCATCTTATTTGCTTGCTGGCGGCCTGGGCGGCCTAGGCCGTGTCGTGGCCAATTGGATGGTCGAGAACGGTGCACGACACCTGATATTTCTGTCTCGAAATGCAGGGGAAAAGGAGACCGACAAAGCATTTTTCGAAGAACTTGAATACCAAGGATGCCAAGTGACGCCAGTAAAAGGGAGCGTTGCCACTGTCAAAGATGTAGAGAAGGCTATTGCTGCTGCAACTGCCCCTCTGCGTGGTGTGATGAACATTTGCATGCAATTGCAAGATATGGGATTCAACAAGATGACCCATGAGGCATGGACCACTGTCAACGAGTCGAAAATCAAAGGTACATGGAATATGCACAACGTGTGCATGTCTAGAGAGATAAGTCTTGACTTCTTCCTTCTCTTCAGCTCGGTCTCAGGGTTGTTCGGCAACTATGGGCAAGCAAACTATGCAGCGGCGAACACTTTCCTCGACACATTTGTGCTTTATCGACATTCTCTGGGCCTGAACGCTTCTGCCATTGACATTGGTATGATGTACGACCACGGATATATTGCCGAGAATCCGCTCCTAGCGGAACGGATGCAGTTGCTTGGGTCGTATGGCATCCGGATACCACAACTCCTGGATGCCATCACGCTCATTCTAAGCACCCCCAGAGCCAAGCTTGAGAAAAGCACATCGCGGACATGTACGTCCCTGTTGAGTATCGGTGTCCGTAGCGGGCTACCATTATCTGATCCTACAAACCACATCATGTGGAAGGACGACCGGAGAATGGCATACTACGCCAACCTTGGCTCGGATGCGAACGTAACTTCAGGCGCAACCTCTGACGGCGATAAGCCTACCCAGGCTATTCGAGCTTTCATGAAGCAGGTTCTTGCTGAGCCAAAGATTCTTGACCAGCCCGATACCTCCGCTTTCCTCGCGCGACAAATCACAAGAAAAATCGCGCTCATGCTTCTCCGACCGCTTGACGACAAGGAAGATAGTGAGGTTGATATATTGAGCCCGTTGCAGGATGCTGGTCTCGATAGCTTGGTCGCTATAGAGATGCGGAGATGGTGGAGGACGACATTTGGCTTCGACATTACCATGCTACAGATGGTTGGAGCTGAGAACACAATGGCACTTGGTAATCGGGCTGCTGAAGGGTTGAAAACAAAGTACGCAGAAGTTGAGGAACGACCCTTAACTTTGGCACCGCCTGTGGTCGCTGTATCAGCCTGATTTGGGGCACAGGGAGGCCTTGGAGGACAGTACGCACTAGGACAAATACGGAGACGGGAAGTTAGTTGAGAAAATGTCGCATCGGCCCCCTATGTGCCGTTGATCAGAATTTCCCTCGTTTATTCTCATTTTTTCCAGGCTGCCCACGCTTGTATACCATTTTTAAATCTGCCTTTACCCGTTAGATTAGCATTATTTGGCCCCATATACCCTCGCGATAAGCACCGCGAAGCCATAATAGACTAGTTCTTTCTAATAATTGTCAAATTCTGCCGCCTTATTCTCAGATTGAGCAAACAGATGCACCGTAGCCTAGAACGTGTCTTAGAAAAACGTCATATCTTTTTGCCACCTTATTCCTAACAGGAAGGTAGAGCACGGCTGCGAATAAGTCTTACAATCCAACATCGCCGTTCTCCCTGATAAATGAATTCAGGATGCAACTGCCGACGAGGCTGCTACTCTCGTCGATGGATTGAGGCAGTTGAGTAGTTTGGGGGCTATCTTGAATAGAACTAGTGCTTAGCCAAGCTTCCTCGAGTTACTTGTAAGAGGAAAGGTTTTTGTTACGCCCCAATGTCGGTTAGCAGTGAGGTGTTAGCCCTACACGTGACTTTCATAGTCACTCTTAATATTATATTCCCAATACTCTAGTCCAGAATTTATTTTTTTCGAAATGACTGCTGTGTGTCTTCTTTCACAATGTCTTCAAAATACACGAGAGACATGTCGATTCTTCTCAAGCGCGCTGGGAAACTCTTGAGAGTATTGTATCTTATCGAGAAATCTGATATTCCTGCTGTTTCTATACCAACGGTAAGATTTTGCATAGATCATAAGTTATCGACGTTAATCAGAGAATAGGTTGTTGTAGCACTTGCGATTTCAGGGGTGCCCAGCGTGCCCTTGTTTATCAAGGGAGTAGTCTGGTGTCAACTGCATCTGTTGGCTTTTGAAGTATGTGGACAAAGGTTCTCCCCCGCTGTGAAGCACATGATACTGATATGCGCATAGACCAAGAACCAGGTGATTTAGATATGACTTTGCAAAGTTTGGTAGCTGGTACTAACTCAGTGATTAAGATTGTCGGCCTTGAAGAAGATCGCATTGCAAAACCGTATCGCCCACTTCCCTCTGGCCTCATCTCGCTAGGATATGCCCACATACTTTATCGTTACCTTGTAGTATGCATGTGGATTGCGGCTTTTCATTGCAATACTTTTATTTGCACCATTGCATATACAGCCGCCATCACGGTTTACAATGAAGGCGGATTTGCTGCGTTTGCCAGTTTGAAGAATGTCATTGGGGCTTTCGGCCTGATGTGCCAGTGTTGGGGAACTACAGTTACTTTTGGTGAGCGTGCAATCTATGCAGATTATTCATTCAAGACTATACTAAAGTGACGCAGCTAACGGGGAGCATTTGCATGGCAAGAAAGCCCTGGCAATTCTCATCTTCGGTCTCATTTTCTCGACCACTGTAAGTTCTTGAACAGCGGACGAGTAAAGGCTAAATTGATTTTCTTCGTGATAGGGGCACGCCCAAGATTTCCGTGACCGGTCAGCAGATGCAGTCATGGGCAGAAAGACGATACCGTTAGTGCTTTCTCAACCCTTGGCCCGGTGGTCGCTTGCAGCCTTGATCGTGGCGTGGACAGCAGGCCTGATTGTGTTTTGGCAACCTCCCATTGTCATCAGTATCGCTTTTGCCGTTCTTGGGCTTCGGACACTGAGCGGCTACCTTTTGAGTTATGACGAGAAAGATGATTCCGTGTCGTATGTTTATTATGGGGTAAGATTGTCTTTCTAGGCCAAAACAGCATGGGGATACTAAGATATTTACAACAGATCTGGCTGCTGGGTAGTAACATTTTGCCCTCCTTTCCTCGAATGAGGGGAGAATTCAATTGAATAAGTTTGGTGCATGGAATGAGTTAGATGGATGATAAACCATCAATATAAGGGTGCTAGAGGAGGGGTAAAGGCAGCATAACGGGAGGGGTTGGTAGTATAGATTTATGTTACTAAGAAGAAATTCATTGTTAGCCTTTATGGATTTGGTCGAGCATGAGCTTAGAATTATCCTGGATCAGTCTTGGTATCAGTGATGATCATGAGTCAAGATAGGACAATGTAATGCGCTAGCTTGACTAGTGGGAAACTGTCCGAGCTCCCCGCAGACGATGACAGCATAGATTGTCACTCGAATCATAAACTTTGACCTGCAACACCACACAGCGTTAGTACGTCAATTGCATATCCAAACATGGAGCCAAGCATATTCAGGTGTATCCGTACGTTCTCACGACGCTCGATACAAACACCATGCCGTTCACATGTGGCAAGATGCAGGCCATCACCATTTACACGCCCATGTCACGCACAATGGCTGCACACGACGCGCCCTACCCTTGCCCAGCCCCGAGCCCCAAAGACACGCGATCGAGGACCGAAAAGCAATGAAGATACTCAGACAGACTTCAGTGCTCTGGATTTGCTCCGCAACACCGCGGCTCCTGCCACGTCCATCGACGCATGTACAGGCGATGGCTTCGCACTCAACAACCAAATGCGCATCAGCGGCAGCGGCATCCTACTTGTGGGCGGCGAGGCATTTCGATGGCGGCCGTGGCTATATGAACAGCGAAAAGAAGGCACAGTAGGAGAAGGGGGTACGGGCGAAGATGCAATGACTGGCAAACTGCTGAATGCAAAGAGACAGTGGGAGGTGCCAGAGCAGGCGTGGGGTGTGTTGGAGCTGGTATATCCTAAGCCTGGTATGCGGCAATATGGCCTTTGAGCTCTTTCAAAGACGTCGTTCAGCTTACAGTACCTTGACAGATCTCCTAATCATCGGAACGGGTCCGAACACTACGCCTATTGCGCCTGCGGTTCGCAAGTATCTGAACGGCCTAGGCATTCGACTCGAGATTCAGGACACGAGGAATGCAGCTGCACAATTCAATCTTCTCGCGACGGAGCGCGGAGTTGGACAGGTCGCAGCAGCGCTGATACCAATCGGGTGGAGAGAAGGGCGTTGAGAAGTAGACTAGCCAGCGAATAACATGGCCCTAGAAGAACACAACGAAAGGTATTCAAGGACACAAGCTGGCAGTGGCGGTGAACACGTATGAGTGAGTAGGCACATCTTATTTGTACTTTTGTCATCTCGCCTTCGATCCTACGTGCTGCCACTGCTTTGTATATTTTCCAATACTTTGTTCTTGGCTGTAAGCAGTCCTTTACATACGACACCACTCTATCCGTTGTTTTGTTAGCTTTCATACCTGCACAAGTCCCTTTCACTTCCCTGAGGTCATTCAAGTTTCTCTGGTTTTCTTTCGACAGCAAACGCGCTCGTCATCAAAGGGCAAAGTGACCCACCGTACCGGTCCCAACACCCTTCTGCCTGCCCCATCTCTTTGTCAAAGCAGTGTCTCTCTGGTTGCCAGCATCTCACAACGGCACAGGCATATGTGTCTCGGCCATCTTGTTCATAGGCCATCAGCTATATTCGCGGTCCTTCTCCGTCTGGCTGCGCGAATCTTCCAGAATACGTTCAACGCCGGTACAAGGTGGGGTTTCGGCACACGATTTGGGGTAGGAAGCAGGGAAGCCGTCATGGACACCACGCCTTTACTTAAGCAAGACCACTCTAGCGCCTATCAACCCCATCGCGACATGAACCACCTCACCACCCCGCATACACCACCAGCCTTATCAAATCTTCATAACCCGCCGCTTCCGCTTGCACCCAACGTCGGCTCCAGACACTCGGCCCTCGCATCCCTGCAATCAGGCACCTTGGCCGTCGAGTCTTCCCTAGCCTATATGCAAATTTCAGAATCAGGCAATAGTTCACACAACATGAGAATATCTAGTACCAAGAGGCAGTCGCTACATGCCATACTTTCGCCCGTGCGCGAGGACTTGCAAAAGCTCAAAACATTGACGCCTGAAAGTTTGCCGCCCTACAGCCCACGCGTTCGAGCTAAGAGCCACGCTCAGATCCTTAAGCACAAGCTTCTACCTATCGGTCAATTCATTGTCGACTATCTCGATCGTGTACCGGAACAAGGTCGAGGGGTCCTGGAGCTGCAGTTGTGTCGCGTTATTGCTACGGAACACTGGCCATTGCCTGTTGACGACTTCACTCATTTGAAGATTCAGGAAATGTATCGAAATGCCCTTTTCAAGATTGGTCACCACAGTACAAGTATTCCCGCATCGGACCATCACCCGACGAGTTCACTGCCTGGCCATACACTTGCCAAACCATCTTCTCCCACAAACACACTGTCTTCCAGCTCGGCCAACAACACAGAGATGGATACTGGCAGTGGCAAGTCTCCAGACCAAATGCACCAGCTCGACTAGGGGACCGGTTCAGACATTGCCACAGTGGATATACCAGCCAAAGTGGGTTTGGTAGGCAAACGCTGGTTACTCGTGGTGTGGTCCATTCTACTTTTGGAAAAAGTGATCATGTTCTACTTGGTAGCGTAGTATACTATATTGCCACTCATCAATAGCTAGGAACGCGGAAGAGCTCTTTGCGGTAGAGTGGAGCAAGTACTTTTGCAGAAGGCTGCTGGTATCTGAGTTTGATTCGGAGTGAATAGCACATTCAATGCCATAAATGCTCATGTGTTTTAAACAATTCCAATCATTTCAATGTTCTTTATTTTTGGCTGTCCATTTCAGAAGCTTCAATTTGCACGCTACCTCTTTTCTTCATAGATCACTTCCAACATTGGTTTTCTCTCAACAGGCGATGACGAAAATCATGAGAGAAGCGCAGGATAGCATAAAATGTCAGTGGGTAGAGTGCTGTGGAACTGTGCTGAGGTCGGAATTTCTTGATTACAATATTACCAGTTTCCATAAGATACCAGCTAGAAAACCGCAGCCTACTGCACACCGAGCGCCTCATAGATCGCCGCCAGCAGTTTCCTCATCCGGTAGTTTCCCATACCCTTCTTTTCCCCCTTCTCGTTTGGTCCCAGACCCGCATTCGCCATCTTATTCATGACATATCCAATCGTAACCTTCCTCTCCGCATCCGCAATGCCCTGGCTACCGCCCCAACCGCCCCAACTCGCGACTCTGCCCTCTGGCAGATTCTCGTTCATCGAGCCCGCAGCAGGCAGCGCGAAACCAAGACCAAACCGTACCGGGATGCTGAGGACGAGATCGGCCCCGTGCTGTTGGGTGGTGAAAATCTTCTCCATGGTCGGCTGTGACAAAAGGGACGATGGGCTCTCGGGCGTAGACAGGGAAATAGCAGATAAAATGCGGACAAGAGCGCGGGCATTGGAATACCCGTTTGAGGCTGGTAGCACGGACTTACGCCAAAACTCTTTATTCGCTACCGTTGCGTCCATTCCGGGATTCTTGAGCAATGTCCTAAAAGCGATGCTATTTGGATCTTTCATTGCGGTAGCCACGCTGGTCAGATCCGTGATTGGCGGCGGTGGCACAATTTCCGCTACCCTGTCCCAATCTTTTTCCTGCGCACCAAACTGAAAGTCCGCATCGAGCGGGGTGGTGATTTCGCATTCGACAAATTCGTCGATTGGGAGGTGCGTGACTTTTTGGACCAAGCCCGCGATGAGGTGGCCCATGGTGTAGGCGTGATAGCCACTTGCAGTACCGGGCTCCCACCACGGCGCCTGCTGGGCCAACAGGTTTGTGCTCTTTTCCAAATCACATATATCTTCAAACGTGACGTTTTCGTGCCAGCCGCTTAGCCCCGTTGCGTGGCTCAACAAATGCCGCACCAAGACCCCTTCTTTCCCGTTTGCCGCAAATTCGGGCCAGTACTTTGATATCTTTTCGTTTGGGTCCACGAGTCCGCGGTCAATGCAGAGGAGAAGAGCAAGGGCGGCGACAAGTTTTGAACTTGACCATACGCATGTGATTGTGTCTTTTTCCCAGGGCTTAGTTCGCGCGGCGTCGGCGTAGCCGCCCCAGAGGTCAATCACATCAGTACCGTCAATATTGACGCAGAGGGATACCCCCAGCTCTTCTTCATTGTCGAGGTAGGATTGTAAGAGCGACTTTACTTTGGTAAAACGCGGATCACATGTTCCCTGGACTTGCGCTGCCATTGTGCAATGTTGAGTCAAGTGATAAACTGATTGGAGAGATAAACAAAAGATACTTTGCTGACCGCTCGCTTCGTTGCCGTGCCTGCTAGGCTTTCGTTTGTGAGTTTAGAATATTCAGGAGCAAATGGCACTGTACAAATATATATACTTGTTGTCTCCTCCAAGATGCAGGGAAGCGGGGTTCCACCAGCGGTATTCCGCGGCTTTCGATGCTGCAAGTCCGCTCCAAGTCAGCTCATGAAATTCATTGCGTAATTTGAATTCGGCAACTGAACTCAGCCATCTAGAATTGGATAACAATATGAAACGCTGTTGTGATCCTTCTTATTTATTTTTTACGACACCCTGCTCGCAACTGGTCATTATACTGCGCATCAACCTCCAAAAACAGATCAATTCGTTGGTCTCAGGCACGAATCATCTCAGTGCGAGTCGCGAATAGTCTCTATTCAAGATTGATGCTTTTGGTATTACCTCATTTTTGGGTGCGGGCAGCCTTTGTGAAGCTGCTGGCAGACTTGTACAGAGTTCGTATGCCGAGTAACTTCCCCACCTCGCTTCCCATATCTGCGTGGATCATCCAATTGCTGAGACGTTACCTGGGTTTTTCCTGTACACCATCACAGATAGCGTCAAGGCGACGGATCTAAGTTCTTAATTCACATATTGGCTATCGTGTCAGTAAATGTGCTAGCAGGAAACTACACTAGAGGTGATGTAACAGCGACAGCGAACGGGGCCTGGTTGACTACTTGCGATATCATAACCCTCTTCCAATTCCTTCCCATGTGCTCGAGGGCCTGAAATTTGGTGTACTTATCATCTCCATGACATGAGTATTGTAGATATGAAATCATTACATGAAAAGAATTGAGGATAAAGATAGCTGCAGGTCCTAATAAATGAGGCTGAGAAGTAGGGGCGGTTGGTCAAGACCATATTTGACGTTTCCGGTGAAAAAACATGAAGCTGGCTGCATACCCTGCAGATTATGGTTGGTTCAAATTACAGTTTGCTTCGGGACAAAGTACAAAATGAGGTGATAATGCCAGTCAGCCTGCATATTTTGCTACGTAAGTGGCTGGATCCTTCCCAGAAGCTCGTTTCCAAATCATGTGATTGCCGCCCCGCGATGATTAGTAACTTCTGATGTGGACGGGTGTTGAACCTTCACTACTTGTCCTTAGCTAGGGAAAGAGTCCTTCTTGTCACTCGTAGCACTTCCTTGGTTAACAGTACTGCCT
Organism: Bipolaris bicolor; assembly: GCA_026262445.1. Classification (NCBI taxonomy): domain Eukaryota; kingdom Fungi; phylum Ascomycota; class Dothideomycetes; order Pleosporales; family Pleosporaceae; genus Bipolaris; species Bipolaris bicolor. Next base: position 186,984 of record JAODYD010000003.1, read on the forward strand.
CACAGCACGATAGTGAGCCCTATTTAGGCTTATCGTGACTCTCTTCGTGCTATCGCCATTATGTCGCACACGGAACAAATTGAGAAAAGACAAGACGCAAAAACTACGGCTTACTCCATTCTTCCGGTTGATAGCTGCGTACAGCCCATGGAAGATGGATCGAATCCACTAGATTACAACGCTCCACCAGGGTGGCCCAGAGAACCCCAGCGGCTCGTGAGGAGCAACCTCGTCGTCTGGGCGAACTAGCTCTCTTAGTGTTACCTGTGATGTTTCTGGGTATGTCTACATATATGTCTGTTATGACTTCCAAATCAAGGCTCATTCTCTTTAAGCCTTGGCATCGATCGCGTACACCTTCCACGAGAAACCTGTCTCATCAGATGGAGCCACACTACAGCGTGTCATGCTTCTTGGTCCTACCCTTTTCCCTCTGACCTTCGCTGCACTTGGCGGTCGTAGCTTGAAGAATATTGCGCTTTGGAAGGCTCAGCGAGGCTCAACTATTGGAGTAGGCGGCAGAACTATTTCTTGCGATAATATTTATTAACATGCGGCAGGTGCTTGAAAGCTTACATGGAAGCCAGAGTTTCGTCAGCGCCGTCTATCTTGCTATATCCCTCCGATCGTGGAGCGTACTATCCTTTGCCATACTTCTACTATGGTCTCTCTCACCACTTGGTGGTCAGAGCTCATTGCGTCTCTTACACGAAGCCAACTCCACGGTTGTAACATCACGACCAGTGTACTACCCCGACCCAGACGCATACAGCTCCCTGGACTCTCTCAAATCTGCACATTACTCGAATCAAATGAGCGCTATCATCTCGACTAGCATATCAACCGCGGACACGCTCCAAAATAGCCCTGTAGACATTTGGAATCATGCCAAGATCCCGCGACTTCGGCAACTGGAACAAGCAGACTTGGGTCACAATTTACAAGATAGATTGATCGACGTTAAAGAGGAATCAACTGCATATACGTCATTAACCGGTCTAAGCGTAGTAGGCCTGCAAGCTGATAGCACTGCAAACTTTTCGGCTGTTTACGAATACATATATGCAGACTGCAACGCCCAGATATGAGGCAGTGGCGACGAAGTCAAAGCACACTTGGACCGTCAAATTCCCCCCTCGGGATTGAATGGCTCCACAATGTTGCCATCCGGCTGGCCTTACAAGCTGTCCGAACTCTCTACCCAGCTCGATAAAGACACTGACACGATCGACTGGCTTTCCAACGTATCCTATCTCGATCCTATTATTGGAAATTTGCACGACCAGAGCAGTATCTTCCTCGTTAGCCCTCAGAATCTATCCAACACTTGGGCAACTAGTGGATACTTGTTCTATGGTACTATATATGGGCATAATGAACGAACCATGTCTTTGTACAAGTGCGCACTCTGTGACATGGAGATTGAAGCCAACATTGTTTGCAGTTCGGCTGCATGTCGCATTACGCGGCTACGATGACCCCTTAACCCAAGGCCCAAGCAAGTTTCTGTGCCCACAGATACCCAAGTATACAGTCTCCATGGTGATGGCCGGCCCTGGACTATCACACAATACGCTAGCACTCTGGAAAACTTTCTGAGGCTCTTTCCAACCATGGGCGGCTCGATCCGGTCATATGACTCATTACATCCTATCGACAACTATATCTACGGTAACATGACCAGGACCGGGTACCCCGAATCATATTTCTCTTCGCAATCAATAGCACGTAACTGGAGCGCCATACCGAATGAGCGCGTCTCGCAGCGTCTGACAGAGGTTTTAAACACGTACTGGGAATCCAGCCGCTGAATGCCTACAATGACACGTGCAGATCCCTTTGCGCTATCGTCAATGAATCGAACAACGCATGAACCCTTCTCACATCTCCTTCTACAGCCTGCCCTGGCGATTATAACACACCAAGTCCCAATATACAAAGCAAGCCTACCATGGATTCTAACTCTGATACTCTGCTCCGATACACTATTTATTGTAGGGCGCCTGAACATCGTTGTAGCTCTACAAACATCTGTGCCCGATATTTTCGGTTTTGTTTCGTTACTCACCAGAAATAACCCGTACGTGGATCTGCCCAAGGGCGGCTCAACACTACATGGAACCGAGCGTGCAAGACTAGTTAAGAACATGAGTGTGCGGCTGGGTGATTTGAATAATGGGCAGAAAATAGGCCTTATTGCACTAAGGAGTATAGCTACAGAGGATGTGGGTAAAAGGATAAGATTTGAGAAAGAAAAGGTGTACTACTAGTAAGAGAGTAATAGAATTTTGTGTTCAAGACGGATTGTGAGATATTTGCTACTATCATTCACCCCGTACTGACATATAATATGAATAGATCCACATTAACGAGGACACAGCTGCATATACGTCTTTAACCAGTACAAGCGTACTATGTTTACACGCTAACAGCATCGCAATCTTTTCGGTTATTCACAAATATATATAAATAGGAATCTTACATTACATACACTATCTCTTTACTAGCTAGATACATAGTATCTGCCTTTCAAATCAGTATAGAAGCTCTAATAAGACGAACATACAGAAAGAGCCTCTGTAGTACAAAAACCTCAAGAAATTCTTATTAGAAATTATTCTGTCAATAGAAATTTAACTTAAAACCAAGTTAGGCTTGGATATTTTAGATGTTACTTTCCATTCGTAGAGAAGGAGATATTCAAATTTTGAATCTTGTAAATTTCTTAGCGTCACAGCAAGAGAGTTTTTAAGGTCTTAACAAAAACACACCACACCACCTCGACTTGTTATTGATAAAGATAGAATTTGTATAGCTATTTATCGCTAGGTACTACTAACTATATAGTATAGTATACCCTTTCCGAGGACGTAGTAGCTTAGGTGGAGCTGAGCTGGGTATCGTCACAACCTATGTGAGCGACACTCAAATCAACGCGCCAGCACATTTCTCCAATCTGCACGCAGATATAAGCCCTTTAATAAATACAGCTCTATTGCACCTATCCTCGCTCTTGACACAGCCGCCTTTGATCCTGACTGCTTACATGCAGTGGCTTGTCTGAAGTGGTTGCACCTGCGGCGTTTGCAAAGACCGTACCACTACGCTCCTATACAATCGCAATTCGACGCGTCACACTCTTGTTGAGACATGCATCGAGTAAATCTCCCTTGATCGCATGCTTGGCATGCCCTAGTGGGGCAATCTTGAGGCAATTCGAATCTAGAGAAAGTAGAAAGGAAGGCGGATTGTCTTACCCGGCCTGAATTGCAGGTACGAGCTCGTGGGAGTAAACCCGTGTCGTGACGTCGGCTAACGCTCGCCTCAACGGAGGCCATTTAGAGAAGAATTACACATAGGTGTTGGAATATGTAGGTAGGCTTCATATTGGTAGATTTGGCGAGGGGAAATTGAGCTAGGGAGTTTACTAAAGTCTGACAAGAAAGGCGTTAACTGTGCGGCGCTGCACTTAAATAGTAATCGTTGGGGGACGATAGGCTGATATTTCATAATCATCGGCCGTATAGGGACCTTATTCGTGTCAGATTATGAGGGGTAGTTTAAGTTTAATCTAGATGCACCCAAGGGTGGGCATCGTAAATATGCTTAATGCCGACTTATCTAATTTCTCTCACGGAAAGAGAAACCTTTGCGAGGAATGCTGACTGTACGTAGGCAAAGCTCTAAACGATTGCTGGCTGGGGGGGGGGAGGGCGGGCAATACGAGCTTACTGTCATGCATATATGGTAGAATTCATGTATAAAGGCCGCCAGCAAGGGAAATATACAGGCCAAGGTAGAGAGTAAGCGCTGCACTATAGAGAGTACGATCTATGCTCTATGGAGTCATGATCATCGGGATTTCTCGATAGAAACTTGGTATAGTTATCCGAAGAAGTGCCTGATCTTCATTTTAGCGCGTCTCAACACACATAACTTATGCAATGTACCACACTAGAAATAGGGAGACTTTGCCCTTAAAGACGAGTTTCTCTAAGCCAACAACTCTTGGCACTAGAAGTTGTTACACCCACAGTTTGGACATGTTTTTGCCAAGGTAATTATCCATGCTATATAGTGGGCGTAACGTAGGCATGAACGGGAATATTCTTCATAGTAACTGTGAAGCTTCTGCTGCCTGTCTACCGTGCGACACAGCCTGCATAAAAAGAATAGCTACAGAAAGACTTTGTAGTCATGATGGATTGAACAAATATTTACTACCATCATTCCCACCCGCACTAATAAATTTTTGGTAACGACAGTCTTGTATTTACATAAGTGCTTACACTGAGAGTGTAAGAAGAAGCTATCCCCTTCGCGTCGCGGTAGCTCTCAATTCGAAAATGAAGAGCTAACTACATTTAGAGCTTGGTCTTAACCCAGGCACCTGCCTCCGTAGAGAAAACATTGAAGTAGCTGGTATGCGCGCTGGGGTCACGACCTCCAGCACACACATTGTCGCCAGATAGACACCAAGCCCGAAGTACGTTGGAGAAGCGGTTGAGCGAGGTGAGCTGGGCGCCGGTGCGGGGGTTGATCTGTACGTATGTACGTTAGCGAATGTTCCTTAAAGTCGTAGCTATATGCTATCGCTTGATAGCTCCCAGAGAGGTCTACTTACGCCATTGAAGGCGGCACCGGATGCAGAGTTGTATGATTGGTTCGCCGTGTGACGGACGTCACCCCAAAGAAGCGCGGCGCGGACTACATAATAGGTTCTCGTTAGCCAGCTAGGATGCGATTATAGTATTTAGAAGGCTCACTCTTGTTTCCGGGCGAGGTGGAAGGGTTTAGACCGCTGGTAGTAGGGCTGGAGCATCCCAAACCAGTGTTGCCTCCGCCGCCGCCGAGGATATCGCCTACGACTTGAGCACCCTAGATGAAAGATCAAAGTCAGTACATTCATCGCCTTATTGAATGCAAAATTACTAGGTTAGCCCAATTGCTAGGACACGGTGACCATTGCTTCGAGGTTGAACTAGCCACCCAGTTGCTTATTACTGCCTAAAAAAGAGCCACATACCTGCGAGTACCCAGTAAGAACCAACTTCGCATTTGGGCAGCGGCTCGCATAAGCAGTGATCTGGGCAGTTCCGCCAGTAACGCCAGCTGACACCGAGCCGCAGTACGTTGGGCTGGTGCTAGCCGGGTAAGTGATGTCCTCGTAGCCGCAGTTGCTGATACCATTGCAGATGGCTGACACCACAGAACTCTGACGGCCAGGATACGGCTCGCTGGTACCACGGGCAAGGAAGACGTGTACGCTATGGCAGGCGGTCTGGCGCTCCTCGACCTTGACCGCTGGGGCAGCAAGTGCAAGGGAGAAAAGGCCGTAAGTAGCGAGAATAGTCGAGGTAAGCATCTTGTTTAAGATGGGAAAGGGTTGCCTTGGTTGATGGCGAGTTCTGGGAGTACAAAGAGTTGAGTCGAATTGAGTCGTCACAGAATTCGATGTCGTTGACGTAGAGACAGATGGGGATTTATTTATACCATATTTCGTCCGACCACCGTCATCCCTTCTAACACTGAAGATAACTGCCGACTGCTTCTAGTCCTCAACATAACTGCCGTTTTCTTAATGTCTTGAGTTATTGCTTCTCGGACGTAAGGTTATATGGTGGTTGCATTTGGAGCGCGCTTGGAGAGATGAAAAGAGAAGCTGGGTAATGCAACCTAGCGTATTAGGCAGGACCACAGTATTGGCGCTCTTACCGATAATGAGGTTAGCCAGTCGACCTTGGGCCTGGAAACGAAATGCATGAGTGTTATAAAGTAGCCAGGCTCCCTGAGGGAGGGTGTGACCCCACTCCTGGGTTGTGGGTACCCCTGGACAGTGCCTGAGGCAAGGTACAGTTGGGAGGTGAGAGCCTCTCGCTCTTTTCCAAGTGCCATGCTTTGTGGAAATCCAGGTTTACCAAGATGACTGGAAGAACGTGAGGCGTAATTGGACGCAACATTTTCCACTGAGGGAAATACATTATGAAGAACAGAGTACGAAACAGCGTGTTGACAACAGCAATTCGAATGGCCGGCAGTCGAAATAGGCTCACGTACGTACCAGCAACTGGGTATGGTGACACTAGCTTCGATTAGGTGTGTGAACCTACGAACTGCCGTAATTGGCGAGCATGCACGTCATCGTCCAATCCTAAGATTGACTTTGTGTGTCGATCTCTGGGTCTAATCCAGGTTCCTCCCCGGGGTCTGGTCACAGGTTTACCCGAAGTTTTGCCTCAAGTACGGTACGCGAGGCTTTACCGAGGTTTGTCGATAACCCCAGGTTTTCCCCTCAATGCATTTAATCATGTAACTTCGCTTTCGACAAAGTTTTCTTCGCACGTGTTAGGCTTGCTGGCTTCAATGTGCCCCTCACTTTTATTCTCTGCAACTAACTAAACGATTTGAGGGGAAATGATTCAAGAGGGGGAGGAAATGCTTTTCCGGCCTCATCTCATCATCAGCACAGATGGGTCGATCGATTTCTCCGCTTCTTCCGCTCCTACGTCCTCGGAGACGTTGGAAACCAAATCATCCAGAAGACGGTGTTATGTGGCCTAAGAAGAACGTGATAATCACAGGTAGTATTTCCAGGGTAGCAAACGCAACAGCACTAGAATAAGCATTCATTTGCTTTGTGTCATGGAAGGCAGCAGCGCCTTGACAATCTTTGACCATATTTGTTATTCAATCATAGAGTACATGCAATTTGGGCGGATGTTAAACTTTAACCAAAGGTCGTTCCCTACCTCTAGGAAACGCCTGGTGCTAAGAGATCAGTTTGGCAAACATGAAACAGATTTCAGATCGCCAGACTTTCACTCCATCGGGCTCTTAGACGGCTGTCAGGAGCCATTATGCGTATGCCGTACTTCATAAGCGAGTTGCTCGCACATTATCTAATATCTCCTGTCTTTCTTTGAAGTACGTCATACGCAGTTGAGCTCTACCATACTGGGTAATATGCAGGCAGCTGAGAAAGCTTGATCAATGCTTGAACATTTACAGCCAATGGCTGTCACTTGGAGACAATCGAACTTCGATTCTACGCACAACTCCATGTAGAGGGCATCTACTTTACACATCTTCACCCCCCCTCCTCAACCCCAATCCAAATCTCTCACTTCAGAAACTTACTAATCAGCCCCTTCCCCCCCTTAACAAGATTCTTAACCTCCCTCTTCAAATCCTCCGTCGAATGCCCCCCCTGCCTCCCCGGCTCCATGAACCCGCCTCCTGCACCCCCTTCACCCCCACAATGACCCTGCCCACCACACGTACCCCCGGGACATCCCTGAATAAAATGCTGAACCTCACCACAACACCTCCCACACTCCCCCGATCCCATAAACGGCCCCCCATTCCCCCATCCCACCCGCATAACCCGCGCTTTCCTCCCTTCCCACCCCGTCTTCGCATCCGTAGCATGAAACACGCCCCAGACCTCCGGGCCACCAGGTCCATTCACGAGAACGAAATTGCCATGACCCGGCCCATACGGTGGTGAATCATCGCGGGCAGCTTTAAGGAGAGGGACGTTTGACTTCGCCCACGAGAGCGGATCCAGGGGGTGACCCCCCGTATAATACAAGATATTCATTTTATACTCATGGGTCCAGCTGCCGGCGCAACTATACACGATGCCCATCCAGCGGCCATCGGGGGACGCTAGAAACTGCGGGCCCTCGTTTATGCCGCTGGAGCCGGAGAATTCAAAGGAGAGGTCGGGCGTGCTGATGCGGATGGGGTGTCCCGTGCATTCGGTCGGAGAGACCATTTCGATGATGAAGATTTCCTGGCGCGACTCGTCGGCGTGCGTGCCGAGGGGCCACCCCGAATACACGAAGAGCATGGAGCCGTGCAGGTAGATGACGGTGCCGTCGATGGCCCATTGGTCTTCTGGGAGCCCGGCGAGGCGGCCGAAGAAATTCCACTTGCTGGGCTCGAGGGGATCCTCCTCGGAGGGCGGCCCCGCGAGAACGAACATGCGGTGCGATTTGTTGCCGTGCTTTGGGTCGTCCGCCGCAAAGTACACGTACCAGCGTCCTTGGATGGAGTGCAGTTCGGGCGCCCAGATATCAGCAGAGTAGGGCTGGTTGGGCGGCGGCCGCCATATAACAGTCTTCTTGGAGCGCTCTTCGAACTCGAAGAGCGAGTCTGCAGACCAAATCTCAACGTGCCCGCCGCACGTAAAGGTCATGTAGTAAGTGCCCTTGTCCCATAGTACATAAGGATCAGCACAACTTCTCTTTGTGATTGTGAGTATGGAATCGTTGTATGGCGGCCGTTGTCCCTGGTAGATTGGTTGCATTTGCTGGGCCATATTTGGCGATGTTGTCGTATACGTTCAGATTTCAATAATACAAGTCTTCTGATAATGAGAAGCAAAGAGAGCACATGATAATGACAATCGCAGCAGACAGTTCATTGGCACCAAGAGGCTAACATGTCACACGCGTAACACCTGTGTGATGACGTCACTTCGGGCCTTTCATCGTCTTGCATTGCAAGGCAAGTATCAGACAACTTCACCCCATCCGGGCTGTCATGGGGACGGTGTAGCCACATGTAGTTTAGAATTCTTCGGTCTAGATGCCTCACGCGAAGGAAAAAGCAGGGTCTCCTCTACCGGTGTGTGGCGTCGTGATGCATGGCGGGGTAGCAAAGCCACAGGCCACGCGGGGTCAAGCCACGTCCTTGGTCTGGTGTGCCCCCCCCCACTAGTCTTCTTCATCACGCCATGCTTATTTGAAAAAAGAATGTGCAATTAATAAAAAAGAACCTCGTTCTGATTACTCCATATAATAAAAGCTTTCCCAGCTTGACCTATTCTTCCATCGTGGTATCCCTTTCCCAAGTCCCTTTTCGAGTCCTCCTCATTATGTAGAATACATGTCCCTCTTATCCTTACGGCGACGGCGCAAACATCCCATTACACAGCACAGCTATGCAGCAAAGTAGAAAATCAGGAGAGGAAAGAGAAGGTATCCAGAAGTTGGAGCGAAGACTACATACATAGCGATGCCTTCGGGGAAAGAAAAAGACTCAACACCATGCCATAACCATGCGTCATGCACAGGTGTTGAAAATATCTGTTTGTGTAGAACACACATCGGTGATGGCTAGTTATGATTGCCAATGCGCGGCATTGCATTCAAAGTTCATGTGTGCTTATTTCGGTGATTGGCTACTACAACTCAGTACTGAGATTTTGCTCGACAGTGAGGTCACCCGCTTCGATGCGGTCGACACGGAGTACGAGTTCCTGTTTCATAATCAGTACATGTACAATCATCCCGTTGCTCACAAAAGACGAACCTTGAGGGCCCTTGCAGTCCTGAACGCAAGGGGTGGGATTTTCTCGCGGCCTCCACCTCTAACGTCAACAGCCAGCATGCTTTGTCTGCACTCATCGAGGACTTGAACCACCGGAATGGCGTGCTTCTTCAGAGCGGAATTGGATAGCTGGTTGACGGCATCGTATGTTTTGTTTCCAGTGTCTTCAACTGCCTGTGAAATATCTTGAATGTATTCGTGTATTTGTTGATCGTCAGCAGGCGACCCGTCTGGGTTGTTGCGTATGAGGGTGACGAGAGGCTGGATGCTCTGGACAAGGAGAGCCGTTTGATCTTCAAGATAGTTCTGCGAGCGTCAGTAGGTTGTGGCTACCCATGCCGACTAGGAGTGTACCTTGAACTCGAGCATGCCGCCGTCAGGTGCACCGTTTCCGCCGACACTGTGACCATCATAGCCGCTGTATGGCGAGCTGTATGCGCTGTAGCGAGTAGTGTCGCTGCTACCACCTCTGCTGCTACCACCACGTTGATGGCCAGACTTCATCGTGGCTCCACCATTCGTGGCTGGAGCGCTGTTTGAGTACACAGCCGGTTTGAGTGGCATAGGCCTATCAGCGTCCTCATCGTCGGCCTCGAGTTCGTCTTCTGGTGTAGGGCGCACCTTGACGTGCTTGACTAGCTCGACAACCGCAGTGGACAGATGACTAGCAGCGGCATCTAGCAGACTAACTGGTGAAAGTCCACCAGAAGCCACATGGTTCTTGGTGGCCGTGATAAGATTGTTGGCCGTAGCGCTGACACGCGACTTTAGCTTTGCCTGTTGCCTCTCTGGATTCGCCAGCATGTCGCCGCTCACACTGCTTGTGGGTGATTGAATTTGCGAAAGCGATGTGTTATCGATATCACTCGTGATTGCTCGGACACACTTGACAACATGACGCATGCCTTCAAGAGTCTGTTCCGAATTGGCTCTTCTTGCCATCTGAAGCAACTCGTCAATACTGAGCTGGAACTTGGTTACATGTACATCTTTGACGATTCCGTCGGGCGAGGTAAAGGAAGAGTCGCGGGCATAGCCACCTAGGTCGGCTGCTACAAGTTGGGACAGGCCCATGGACGATGCCTTGAGGTTTCGAAGCTGCGTCTTGGTGCGCGCATATCGTGATTTCCAGTCCTTTAGCTCAGCCTCGAGTGACCGAACTTGGTTCGCCATTTGTTCCTCTTTTTCTGCAGCCGCATCACTACGAGCTGACAACTCCTTCATTTCCTGCAGAAACATGGACGCATCTCTTCGGACTTCTTCCGTCACTTGTTGTTGCTCACTCAACTCTCGTTCAAGCTCTTCACACCGTTGTCTCCATTGTCCATCACCGCTATCCGCCGATTGTGGAGGTGGCCTCGATTCAAGGTCGGCAATCTGTGCGCGAAGGTTCTTTTCAATGTCTTCATTCTCATTGCGCAGCCTGTCTATCTCCGATCGGAGAGACGAGTTGAGGCTCTCTGCCTCTTCGACTTTTTGCTCCAATGACGAGCGAAGATCATCCCACTCTGCACGGTCAGTCTCCGAGGCACCGACCTGCGTTTTGCCAGCCTGCTCGAGGCGTTCCAACTCTTCGTCCTTGTTTTGTATTGTAGCTTCCAAGGTACCAATTTTGCCCTGCAGTTCTGACACCTGATTCTGGAGATCTTCTACCATTTTTTCCTGGGCCATGTTTATGCTCTTTGCGCTCTTGTTCGTTTGCCGTCTAGCAGCAGCGCCCTCGAGGTTAAAGGAATCGTCGTCATCTGCAGCACTGTCATCGTCATCTTCAACCAGAGTACCCTTGTTCGGGACAATCGTATTTGACTGGAACGTTTTGGGCAATGGGCGCCCAAAGGAGCCTGGTTCATTTCCCGAGCCGGGCCGCATTTGTCCCGGCGGTCCTGGAGGTCCTCCTGGAGGTCCGCCCATTGGACCACCCATTGGCCCGCCCATGGGAGGCGGTCCTCGATACCCTGGCCCAGGCGGAGGTCGGCCGTTCATGCTATTTGGCGTGCCCGCTCTGCTCGAGGGCCCTCTGTTGCTCATGCGACTCTGGACGCTCATGGCTGGGCTTGATGGGCGCGGTGGCATCTCGCCTCCCGTGAAGCGGGGGAACCTGCGCTCGAGCTCGTAGAAGACGTCGGTAGCAAGCTGGCGAAAGCGCTCGAGAGGCAGCGTTGATAGCTTCTGTCGCGCCTGGTTGCGTTTGGGGTGGAAGCTGTTCTTGGGGAGGAGGAATTGCGGAGTATCGTTTCCAGGCGCACCGGGTCCTCCGCGCTTGCGATCGGCTTCTCTGCGTATTGACTCGTCGTAAACATCGGTACTGAGTTCCTGGAACTGGACGGCCGACAGCCTGGTCAGCTTGTCCTTTGCCCTGCTTGGTCGTGGGTTTCCCTTTTCGTCGTTGAGGTAGGGGCCGAGATAGGCCTTGAGGACGTGGAAGTGCTCGGCCATGGTGTCCTCGAGGGCCTGCATCTTCCGGCTGTCCATCATGGGGCGCATGCTGTCGTTGAGGCTCGAGGCGTACAAGCCAGTGCCGTCGCTGGAGCGCCCGACCGAGCTGGGCGGTGAGGGGTTTCCATTGCTGGTGCCGGGGCGCATTCCATTCGACATGCCGCCATCAGGGTTGGTTGGGCCGTAGGTGTTTGGGGGGATTGTGGGTGAGTAGGGGTTGTCGCCTGCGATGTTCCGGTACCCGTTGATGGGGGACCACTCTTGGCCGTCGGTTGACAGCGGTGACAGGGTGCCACTCCGGGCGTTCATAGTGTTCATCGGGGGCGGCGTCGCACGTGAGACGGCGGGGGCTGACAGCCGTTGGCTAGTGTCGTATCCGTATCGACGGTAAAAAAATAAAGAGGGAGAGAGCCGGAGTGGCTGGCGAAGAAGGGTGCAGGTGCAGCTGAAACGGTAGGCGTGGTAGTAGACGAGAGGCGCCGAGGAGAGCAAGGAGCGACGATCAGCAAGATAATTAGTAGGCAGTAGACGCAGCAAGGACAAGACGACGTAAGTGGGTGGTGGGCCAAGCGGTCAAGCGGCCAAAAGGGAATGTGAGAAGCAGGCCGGGTAAAGATCAAGAGAGAGAGAGAGAGATGGCGGCGACGCAGACGCAGACGCAGACGAGAAGACGACGCAAATGCAGCGGCGGCAACAACAAATCGCACGGCAGCATGAGCATGTGCAAGGCCAGCCAGCCGGGGGCCCACCAGACTTATGAGGCTGGTCTGGTGCAATGACAATGCAAATGTCGGCCGTGGTGCCCCTTTCGTGCCCGTCGGCTTGGCTGCGAAGGGAGCGACAGGGCCAGCAGAGGGCCAGCAGAGGGCCAGCCAGCGCCCAGCAAGAGGTCCAGCCACACCCCGCCGGCGAATCAGCGCCCGCCCGCCCATGACGCCACTGCTGTGCACCCCCGCGCCACACCCCCCGGCCAGCCACGCCAGCGGGAGGCGCGCGTCTATATTGCATAGGCTGCTATTGTGCTATCTGCTAGCTGTTATGCACTTGGCACCTCCTCCGCGCCCTATCGCCCTCGCTCTGCTGCATACCTGCTACTACATATACTCCTTCCTCCAACACGAACCTGCTCCACCAGCCCGGTGCCTGGACACTCGCACTCCCGCCCCAGCGGCTGCGCCCTCCTGTCCATCGCACGATCAGCAGCACCAGCGTGTTCGGCCGCTGGGCCTGGCCTGGCCCGGCGATCACGGCCCCCTGTCGCGAGCCCGGGTGGAGACTGCCCCAATTTCCCTTCGTACGGGGGGGAACACCGCAACCTGCAATCGCATGGGGGCATAGCAATCATCCGAGTACTCACATACTCACTTATGTACTCTCTATCCACATGACCAACAACAACCACTCCCGCCACTCGGCCACGCGCCCGTGGCTCTCCAACCCTCCACCATCAACGCCTCTTCCGCATGCCCTGGCGGCTGCATCTCTTCTCTATCGATTGCCTTGTGCCTGCACCCCATCCCACATGGCCCCAGTTCCTGGCCGTTGCCAATCTCGATTCTAGCCCCTTTCAACGTGCTCTCTTGATCTTCGTCGGTGCTTGGTTCCGACACTCGGGACACAGCCAGTCCCCCAGCGGCTCCTCCTTGATGCCCACGCACTCCCAGTGAAACCATTGATATCTGCAGTTGTCGTTGTCGCACGCCACCATGTCGCCAAAGCTGACCCGCTGACATGTACAATATTTGGTGTCGTCCGACTCGTCTTCCTCTGCGTCCCCGCCTCCCATGCCCGACATGTCCTCGTCTTCGGTGCCTGCCTCGCTCGCTACGCTCTCGTCGTCTGCAGTCGTAGACGGCGACGCTCGGGACCCGCCCTTGCGACGCTTCTTGTTAACACCAGATTTTGCTGTGAGCGCGGCTTTGCGCAACGGTTGCTGTGGCTTTGCCTTCTTCACTGTGAGTGCATGTTTCGGTGGTCTCGGTCCAACGCTGCCTGCCCGGGAGCCCGGTGTCGACGGCTTAGGGGTACCTGGCCCGATCGACCCTTGCCGGCCCAAACTCGACGCCGCGGAGGGTAGGGGACCAATACTGCCTGTTGGACGGCGACGCTTGGTGTCGCTGCCCACCGATACTTCTCGCTCTTGTCGAGCACTGGCCTGGATAGCACTTTGAGCGTTGGTGAGCCGTTGCTGGTTCAGGAGCGCCTGCGTTTGCATGTTCTGCAGCGCAGGATTCGTCCTTGAAGTGAGCCCTACGTTAGTCGCGCTGCTCAGTCGCGCAATGGCGGCTGCTTGCGCAAGGTTTGGCGCGCCGCCTCCGTGGTTGCCCGACACAGGTAGCAATGGCGTGTTGGCCCCTGTGTTGGTTACTGAGGCTGGCGGGACCAGATTTCCAGGTGAGTCCCTCAACAACGAGGGCATCTGAGGATCTGTAGGTATCGAGCCATCATTTTGCAAATCTCGTAGCTTGATATCTAGACGTTTGACGTGGCGGTCCAACTGTTTTATTGTAAGCAAACCCGCAGCCATGCAGAGGCCAAGAACATACAAGAGCCGCAGCCTTTTCGACCAGCCCAATCTTCTCTTCTTGCAGTATCTGCGCTTTTTCGTAGCTAGCAGTAATAACTTTGGAATAACCCGCCTCTTTTGGATTTTCCACCAAACTTCCATTCAGCTTGATGAATTTCTGAATGCTGCTATCGCGCTGATGTATCGCAGCGCGCAGCTCTTGAATTTGATTGTCCTTGGCCTGTACCTCTTCGTACAGGTGGGTAATCTCAGCTGGCAAGTTTGCAACTATGCAATGTTAGCGGGTGTCGCGCTTCATTTTCAAAGGTAGTTGAGGGTACCATCATGTACAAACTGCTCAAGCACTGTCGCTGCATCCTCTGCGATGGCCATGGCAGACGTTTGAAGATGTGGTGCGGTTGGGGACGCGTTTGTTTGGTGGCAAGAGGAACCTACGAGGCGACTGTATGCGACGCACTCGGGGCCTCAAAGAAAGTTCAAACGGATCAAGAGAGGCCAGATGCGTTTGTTGCGACGGTGACCTTGATGAAAATTGATGGGGCGTGGGTGGCCGCGCAGGTGAAAGAGCCACAGGTGCGATGAAAGTGAAAATCGCTCAATACAAAAACCAACGGATATTGTCTTAACCCTCTCACACGATATCCACAGTCCACTTAGGTTGATCAGCCTTTACACACAATTATTCTTCAAATATCGTAAGTCGGGCAAATTGTCATGTCCTGTCGCGGTTGTTGGCGTGGGTTGGATGAACAGGCACAGCTAGCTGACAAAGAGGCTAGGTTCAGCCGGACGCTCGGCAGGATGCAGCAGTACGGCCAATCAGACAACAGCGCCGAAGACGATCCGGTCCTTTCGTCAACGGATAGTGAAGATGGCGACGACGACACCTACGACCACGACTACGACCAAGATAGCGACCAAGACAGCGACTACATCCCAGAAAAAGATACCCCATCGTATAGCACCTCATCATTCACCACAAATCCTGCTGAGCCAACGCTCCAAACACTTTTAAACGGGCCACAGTGGCAACTGGCTAACCCTTGGGCGCGGCGTGCAGCAAGAGTAGACTACCGTCCGAAGAGGCCTGGGAAACCAAAAACAACAGACACAG
Organism: Bipolaris bicolor; assembly: GCA_026262445.1. NCBI lineage: Eukaryota > Fungi > Ascomycota > Dothideomycetes > Pleosporales > Pleosporaceae > Bipolaris > Bipolaris bicolor. The sequence goes on from JAODYD010000003.1 coordinate 202,397, forward strand.
CTAAGAAACAGAAGCGAAAATTCAATGTACGTATGTTTTTACTCGTATCACATTTAGGATAGTCTCATGGAGCTTCGGATATGTTTCAAACTTCGTGACTTTTGGCACATGCTGACAATGGCAGAAAAGTGCAGCCGACAGTAGTCCGGTACTGTCCTCTCTTCATGACCATCAGACCAGTTCAGTCGAGGAAAATCCAGCAAAGCGTCTTCCTCCTAACCCTCAGACTGTAGCACGTTGGGAAAAGCGTCTTGCGGAAGAAAAAAAGTCGCGTTCATCAACTAACAGCACCTTCATCGGGACACAGGACGACTGCAACCGTTGGATTTGGGAGGGTGCTCCGAAACCACGCATCATAGACGAATTTGACCACAGTACCCTTGGCAGTGTGTCTCAGCTATCAAGCAACATGCGGACTCCAGGCTATATCCCGTCCCACGGACCTGCCAACAACATTGTGCAGGAATATCTATCTCCAGACGACGCCTACCCAGCAAGCTTCCAGGACTTCAAGGCTATGACAGATGCTGAGAAGATTGAGGTAATCGCTCGTGAGGCCGAGGAGCATGGGCTGGAGCGACCCAAAGGATGGAATGTCTCGTTTCATTATAACCCGCATGTCGAGTATCATCATTTTGGTAGCTCGCATCCCATGAAACCATGGCGATTGACGCTTACCAAGCAACTTGTACTTGCATATGGACTAGAGTACACGATGGATCTTTTTGAGCCACGGCCGGCAAACTTTAACGAATTGGCTATTTTCCACGACCGCGAGTATCTATCATACCTCAGCAAGATTACCCCGCAGAATGCACAGCCCGATGACCCACAGTACATCACGTATGGATTCGGTGGAGAGTCGAATGATTGTCCAGTATTTGATGGCCTCTGGAACTACGTATCCCTCTACACTGGTGCTACCTGCAGCGCGACCTGGAATCTGCTCAACAGCCGGTCTGACATTGCCATTAATTGGTCAGGCGGCCTGCACCATGCCAAGAAGAATCTGGCATCGGGATTCTGCTACGTCAATGATATTGTCATAGCCATCCAACTACTGCTATCACATCATCAGCGGGTGCTGTACATTGACATTGATGTTCACCATGGCGACGGTGTGGAACAGGCATTCGAGTCAACCGACAGAGTATTCACACTTTCATATCACAAGTATGGCATTGATAAGCATGGGTATCCGTTCTTCCCCGGCACGGGAAACATCGACGAGACGGGCCCGACGGACGCCCGAAACCCCGGCAAGGCTCACAGCTTGAACATTCCAATTGATGACGGCATCGATGATGAGCAGTACAAATGGCTGTTCAAGACTGTTACGAGCGCAGTCATTGAAAAGTATAACCCAACGGCAATTGTGTTGCAATCTGGTGCCGACTCTCTGGGCGGAGATCGACTTGGCCGGTTCAATCTCAACATCAAGGCCCATGGCTTTTGCGTAGAGACGGTCAAGGCATACGGCCGCCCGTTGCTCATCATAGGCGGGGGTGGGTATACGCCCCGTAACGTCGCTCGGACATGGTGTCATGAAACTTCGGTGTGCGTCGGTGCGCAACTGCACAACGAGCTTCCAGCCCATGTGCCATACCTGCAAGCATTCCAAGGGGCAGAAAACGGCGACGGGGTGCTATATCCAGACCTACACAACATCAAACGACACGAGAACCTCAACTCTCAGGCCAAGCTGCACAAGCTTATTGAGCAGGCGCTTGAGAATCTGAGATACCTAGAGGGAGCGCCTAGCGTAACGGTGGACACGCGGGGAATTTCTCTCGAGGAGATTATGAAGGTCCGGGAGATGATTGACCAGGAGCTGGAGGATGAGGCGGAGGATCGGGCGAGGCTGACCGTGGAGAACAGCAGACGGAAGAAGGAGAGGAACGTAGGGGGTCGAAACGAGCGGAGGTAGGAGCACATGATCGGAGTATCGGTCTGGGGATGGCAGTAGATGGATGTCTTGTAACCGGGTTATGGCGGGGGAGAGTCTTTTTTGGGTAAAGACTGGGGCTTGGAAAGAGGGCACAGCTAAGTATATGACAGGCTTGGCCGGGTCGCACGACAGGGTTTTGATGGCGATATTGCAATTGGCCAGAGTTTATTGTGGATGACTGCATTTGAAGCCGCCATGGTGAAGGGGATGGTGTTGGTGGATAAGATGCCAGTGGAGAGATTCGGGATACCCGGGTCATGGGATTGAGTGTGAGTATGCGTCATTGTATAGAGGGCGCCAATCACGACAGGTGGCCGGAGAATACATGGATGTCCATGTATGGAAATATGTCAGTCGATAGGATAGTATATATACAAGTACGTGCTTGGAAGCAGAGAAGACATGAGCACGTGGTGGTGAGTCTGGACATCGATCGGAGTCTGATGTTGACTCAGCTCCGACGGGCGACCAGGGCAGGGGGTGGTGCCGCCAAAAGTACGGCCGCAAGCAGTCCGGGCGTGTGCATGTCAGAAGCCTCGGGCAATGCACAAAGGGCGGCGTCGTTTTGTCAAGGTCGACATCCAACTTCGAACCCCGAAGCTTGATATTTGGACATGAGTACAATGTCCGACGAGAGACGCCCCAGCCAGGACTCGCCCAATCCAAACCAGCCAAGCCGCACTGCCAACGGCCCCTCTCCCGGCACCGCTCCGACACCGACACCAAACCCCCGGTCGTGCATTACCTGCCGTAGGCGCAAGGTCAAATGTGACAAAAAGAATCCATGCTCCCACTGTGTGCGCGCCAAAATCGACTGTGTCTTCCCAGGCCCCGGCCGTGCCCCGAGAAAGAGCAGGAAACCTCCCGATGCTGAGCTGCTCGAGCGACTGCGCCGCCTCGAGGGCGTAGTCACCAGCCTTAATGCCCAAGTCGAGGGCCACGACAGTAACAGCAATACCAGCAATAACAACGACAATGCCGCCGACCGCCGGAGAGAGTCAGCCACCACCACAGCAGCAGCCCAGGACCAGTGCCCGCTGGGGACAACGACGACCTCGGCCGCCCCCAACGATGACAGCCTCCAGGGCCTCGAGGCGCGCTTTGGACGGCTCGTGGTCGAGAATGGCCGTAGTCGCTACATCAACAACAGCTTCTGGGCCAGTCTGAACAATGAGGTACGCTGGCACGCTTTGTTTTTATTCATTTTTTATCTCACTTTATACTCGTCGCAAACTAACACGACACTTACTTCCAGGTCGAGGATCTCAAGTCCATCCTCATGGAGCCCTCGGACGACGAAGACGATGCGCATACACCCGAATCCTCAGAACCATCGTCACAACACCACAGCTTCATCTTCGGCTACAGCTCCTCCAATGTCGACATGCAAGCCCTGCACCCCCCCGAACACCATGTCCGCGAGTTCTGGAACATCTACAAAGAAAATGTAGAACCCCTAGTCAAAGTCTTGCATGTCCCTACCTTTGAGCTCACCATCATCAATGCCGCTGCCAATATCGAAAAGGTCAGCAAAGGACTTGAAGCTTGGTTGTTTGTCATCTACTATGGTGCTGTGACCAGCATCACACCTGTAGAATGTCGCGACAAGTTTGGAGAGGAGCGAAGCACGCTCCTCTCCAGGTTCTGCTTCGGCATCGAGCAGGCTCTTGCAAGAGCCAATTTCCTCTACTGCGACGAGATTCTCATCCTTCAGGCCTTTGTCGTCTACCTTGTCTTGCTGCGCCGCAATGACGATGCGCGCAAAATCTGGCCATTGACTGGTCTCGTCGTTCGCATCGCCCAAACCCTAGGCATCCACCGAGACGGCACCCACTTTGACCTGCCGCCCTTTGAGGTTGAGATGCGAAGGCGGCTTTGGTGGCAAGTCTGCATCCTCGACGCCAGATCTGCCGAAGATCAGGGATGTGACCCCAGCATCCATGAGACGCTATTCGACACAAAAATGGTGAGTTCAGTTTAGTTCCAAGTGCCATGCAAACATAGCTGCTAACCATTGTCGCAGCCTCTTAATGTCAACGACAGTGATCTCCACCCTGGAATGACTGGATTTCCCCAAGGCCGGCAAGGCTTCACCGACATGACGTTTTGCTTACTCCGCTTCGAGATTGCAAACATAATGCGCCGCATCATCTACGTACCACCAGGCCCAAACAGGTGCACTCAATTCTTTACCAATCTCACCGTTGAGCAGAAAGAAAAATGGATCACCGACTGCCACCAGGCCATAGAGGAAAAATACCTCAAGGATTGCGACATGACCATACCACTGTGCTGGGTCACGGCGACAGTATCAAGACTCATCATGAGTAAAATGTGGCTGATCGTCTATCACCCGCATCAGCGCAAGGATGGAGGTGCTACGTTATCACAAGAGATTAGAGACAAGCTCTTCGTCACCTCTCTCGAAAACATCGAATACGGCCTACTACTCGAAACGGAAGGACGCACAATGAAGTGGGGCTGGCTCTTCAAAACCTATGTTCAATGGCATGCCATTGCATTCTTGCTCTCCGAGCTTTGCGTGCGTACCAAAGGCGAGGCTGTAGATCGTGCATGGAGAGCACTAGAAACCTGTGCTACGCGGTGGTGGTTCCCTTTTCCCGATGACGAGCCACAGCGCAAAGCCCACCATGGCCATATATGGAAGCCACTCGCCAAGTTGCTGGAAAAGGCAAAATTAGCCCGTGAGCGCGAACTAGCCCTCGAGCAAGCCATTTCGTCCTTCCAAAATAGACCATTTACGAGCGACACATTCGACTTGAAATCTTCCGGGACTTTGCAACAGACGGACAGGACCTCTTTTGCATCCCCTCAGCAAAACTCACAGACTTTAGACAACATGCTCCGGCCCGTCGCACCCAAACTTGGCGCCATACCAGGAACTCAGCAGCCTAGCTGGCCCACTGGTATGGACATACAGCGTCCTTTACCAGATGAACCAGCAACAGGATTCCGAGATGGCGCACAAGATCTAAGCAATTCAGCACAAGCGTTTAGAAACATTTCTGGTTATGGTCTCGATGACATTATCAGCGACGTCATGGGAGATGCGGCACTGGATTTTCAGAGTTATGTTCAAGGCACAGCATCTACGTCTGGAGCTGCGCATCCGAATCTTTCGCAAACTACTCAGTCCTTGTCGGCCGCTGAAGCGTTTGCTACAAACAACGCGCCAACCGCGGCGAATGGATATCCTACTTTTGGTGACGGGATGCTCCCAAACACGACCATGGGCTTCGATATGAATAGTAATGGGGGTCAAGGCATGACAAGTTTACGTGGAGCTACGAATGGGCAAGAGATGAACAGAAACATCATGGACAATGGCGACATGGACTGGCCGCTTTGGGACGACATGGTGAATCAGCTTGGGGCCGATAGCCATCTAGCTAATGCTTCGACTCGAACTGGACCGGGAACACTTGGGATGGTGCCATGGTTTTGAGGCAGGAGTGTGATGATTCTATGATCATATTTTGGCGTTTGGAGGATCTACGCTCCATTTTTTTTTGTCGTGGATGAATGCGGTGATGATGTTTGTATACCCTCTTTCGTTACAGTGTGTGTATGTATATGTAGTGTTATTACAACATGTAGTATTTCTACATTGAACAATTTTATAGTTACTCTTATCTTTTTTGGTCCAACTTTGGCCCACAACCTTGCATGTAGTTTTACAGTTGGCAATGAGAAAAGAGCATTTAAAAAATGAAAGAAAGCTCTCTTTCTCTCTTTCATAAATGTGAATTTTAAGAATAATAATGCTGTCAGCTTGCATTAGAGCAGGCAGACATTACTTACCCTTCCCGCCCGCCAAGCCCCACGAACCCCCCTCCCTCTCAATTTTTCCAACACAAACTCGCAAATAACCCACGTGCATGCAGCAGCAAGCCTGCACCGTCTTATCTTCCGTCGCAGTAGTAGTACCCTCTTTTTTTTGCTGTTGTTGGCCCCACGTAAACCCCCGCGTCAAGGACCCAAACGCATTACCCACGTTCCCGTGCTTTCCTTTCCCCCCAGTTTGACGCACGCGCGGGGGGGGATCCCTGCTACGGTATATGTGTGTGGTAGAAAAGAGTGCACATGACACGAGTACCCGTTCCTCAACATATCTGCGGGACGGAAAGAAGCGTGAGTGCTTGCTTGGAAAGAACGAACAACGACTTACGATTTATATATATTTCTACGGAATTCGCTCGCTGGCTTTCTACGTATCTTTTCGCAGGCTTGATTTGTCTTTTTTTTTTAAAAAAAGGGAAGAGAATAAGAAATCTTGTCGGGGGGAGGGGCAATGGCGTTGCAAACACAGAACCCAAAGGTGGCTGCGAAGCCAACGATTCTGCATCTCGGCGATGATATACGCTGGAATCACGAACTTTACCGCGAGTTGACGGCTACATTCCATGTTGTGCGGACGTACTCGATGGGGCGTGAGGAGTTTAAGGCGGCGCTGCGGGAAGGGCGGTGGGGGGACTTTGTAGGCATGTACCGGCCGTTTTGGAATACTGGGGGGGAAATGGGGAATTGGGATGAGGAATTGATGTAAGTTCTTTTCTCTCTAATTTCTTAGAATTCTTTCCTTTGTGTCATACCGGAGGAGAAAACTTAGAGAGTGAAAAGATTTACTAAGATAGTCTGAACACCCAGATCTCTGCTGCCTTCATCCTGTAAAATCTACGCCTCGGCCGGCGCAGGCTTCGACTGGGTCGATACGCGCACTATGGCCCTCCACGGCACCATATATTGCAACTCTGCTTCTGCGTGCACAGAGTCCGTCGCCGACGCCGCCATCGTGCTAATTCTGTCCTGCTACCGCGCAATCACGTGGTCCTTCCTCGCCGCGCGCTCCCTCTCCACAGACCAGTTCCATGACGCAAACCGCAACATCGCGGCCGTAACGCACAATCCGAATCACAGCGTTCTCGGCATCATCGGCCTCGGCCGCATCGGCATGCGCATCGCGGAGAAGGCGACGCGCGCGTTTGAAATGCGCATTGCGTACTACGATGTTGTGAGGCAGGATGCCGAGCGAGAGAAGAGCATCGGGGCAACATATTGTGCTTCGCTGGACGAGTTGCTGCGGATCGCGGATTGCGTGGTGTTGGCTACGCCGTTTGAAGGCGAAGTGCTACTCTCCACGCCGCAGTTTGATCAGTTTAAGCCCGGGGCGCGCCTGGTGAATATTGCACGGGGGAAATTGGTGGATGAGGAGGCGCTGAATAAGGCGCTGGATGAAGGTAAGGTCGGCGCGGCGGGACTCGATGTTCATGCGGATGAACCGCATGTGAATCCACGGCTGGCGACGAGGAATAATGTTATGGTTTTGAGTCATACGGCGGGAGCCAGTGTGGAGAGCCATATTGGGTTTGAGCGGTTGGGCATGGAGAATTTGCTGGGGTGGTTGAGGGAGGGGGAGAAGGGATGTGTTAGTGCGGTCAATCTGCAGTGGTTGAAGAGGGAGTGATGGATGGAAAAGTCTTGAGGTTTGACGGGAGGAGGGAAATATTTCGATAAAATACACGTACAGCGTTTTGCTAGAAGTTCAAATAAGATTAACTAGATGATTTCATAGTACTGGGCAGACAAATACAATGAGCCAAACTCAATCTCTCATCCAACAAAAATTTATACATCCTAGAATATCTACGTATACATATGTAATGGGTAACTCTCCATAACCTCAATCTACGCTTCAACAACCTCCTTCCTTTCAACTCCATCCTTCTCAACCCGATCATGCATCTTCCTAGCAACTTCGTCGGTAAGATACTGCTCTACATTTGGCGACAATAGTGCTGCAACAATAAGTAGCGCTCCAAACGGTAGCGTGCACAGATACACTGTTCTAAACGAAAGTGCATAAGCATCTTTGACAGCTGTTCCGGTGGCAGCAATAATGTCTGGTGTAATACCAGGCACGGCTGAGAAGTTTCCCGAAGTGACACCTAAAAGTAGAGACTCTAGTGACGACTCCGGCAGACCAGCGGCAAGTGCAGCAGGCCTGACTTTTCGTGGAATATACTTCTTTGACTCTGTTGTGATGATGGACGAGTACATGCTTGTCGCGATGGCCGAAAGACCGGTGCGTATGGCTCCCATGACACCAGTCACCAAGCCGATATCTGCTGGGTCCCAAAGATATGCAGTACTCGAAAGCGTCAGGTTCTCAATGTATCCTGCTGCAATGGTGCCGATTAATAGAAAGGCAGTAGTTCGGTCTTCAGTACTCTCGTCGGATGCGGCAACAGCGGCGACAAAGGCCGTCGTGATAACTGCTGCTACAGTCATCTGAATCTTCATTCGTGGTAGATAGCGCACACCGGCACCTCCAAGAATCTGTCCCAGAAGCAGACCACCCCCGACAGCACACTATAAATGTCAGTCTCAAGTCAAGAGCTCAAGAATCTACAAACTTACGGACAGCCACCCGATCTTGGAAATATCCGTTGTGAACAGCGAAGAGACCATGGTGGGCCAGATGACCGTATTGGCATAGTAGACAATAGCTGCCAAACTAGCACACGCTACATTCGCATCGTACTTGATGTTCCGGAACAACCGTAGGGGGATTAGTGGGTATTCGAGTCCAGGAGCGTATGCTTCCCAAAAGCAAAATGCCACCAAAGTGCCAAATCCCGCAAACAGTGCTCCAAGTACGTGTCCGCTATCCCATGGGTATGCCGAGCCACCCCAATTCATGCCGATCAAAAAAACAACGAGGCCGGTTGAAAATAGGATAATTCCAATCCAGTCAAGAGTCTTTAGCTGTTTAAATTTAGACTTGCCGCCAACGTGGAGCATTTCCTGTGCTTGTTAGTCCCTGACCGAGGCGTTTGGATAGGAACTCTCTTACATATGTTGGTGGAAAATAGAAGAAAAAGTACATGACTACGGCAAAAACATTGACGATACATCCTAGGATATAGCACCATCGCCACTGAAGAGCTGTGGTCTGGTATAGTGATCGCGCAACTGGAGGACCAAAGACGGCAAATGGAACCGAAGTGAAAAGCACGAAAGCGTTGACTGGGCCTCTGACAGAGTTTGGTACAAGCTCGCCGAGGATAATGTGAAACGAGAGCTGACCGGCAGCAGCGAGGCCATTGATTGAGTTGGTGGCCTGTTTCGGTTAGCTCTGTATGCTCATATAGCATTTTGTACTGACAATCAACATGTCTATGCTTTGTGCGCTTGCTCCGATGATGTTTCCGATTAAACCGAGAAGAGATGAACAAATAAAGAACCATCTCCGGCCAAATATGTCGGATAGACGACCAACAAGTGTGAAGCCAATAGCGAAACCAGCTGTCCAGGAGATGCTGACCCATATGATGTTTGGTGATGGTCCAATGGCAGCGTTAATGAGGCTCAAGGTGTTGGATGGAAGAACCCAGCCAAGATACCTAGACGAGTCAGTGTCTCACCCTATGCTATGGGTTGGACATAAACTCACCCTGATATTTGCGCCAAACATGTAGCCTATACATCATCAGCTTTCGATTGACCAGAAAACCTCAAAGACTAACAATGACTGTGCCGATAAAGTTCATACTGGTAAAGTATGATTTGCCCAAGTCGGCCGTGCGCCCGCCGAGCGCCTCTTCGGCAACATGGTCGTGGTGGAGCCCATGGCTGCGAGCGGTATCTTCATCAGTGAGGTTACTACCAGTAGTGAGATTGCTACCGGTAGTGACTTGTTGAGGGAACTGCTTTTCTCTTGTCATGGTGATTTGTCCACTGGCGGATTCAGTGGCACTGTTGTGTACGGAGCACGACAGTGAAGAAACTCTTACAGCGATGGAGTCTGGACTGTCTTTATCAACATGCAATGCTCATGATTCAGGGCACATATGCGGGGACCCCAGACGCCTGAATGTGGAGTGAAGGCTCCGTCAGTCGGGACCCAGATAACCGGGAGTGGCCATCGTGTACAAGGCAATTGTTTCACGACATGGAGTAATGATCTGCTTGCCCAGATGGGAAAAGCGAGCACGATCTGATTGGTATCTAGGAGTCCCTACCCGGAAATCATTTTGACTGTGTGAAGGTGCAGGAGCTGGCCGTGGGTAGTAGCCGGATGATGGTACCCGGACTGCAGACGAGAGTGCCTTTAATACAAGAACGGCAATGAAGCGTGTTTTTAGATGCATGTACAAGGTCCATATGCGTTTTTCAAGCAGAAGAAACTGCAGCAATTAATTGCTCGCGAGATGCCTACTAAAGTGGCAGCCCCAGGACTCGCTGTGCAGAAGCTGTATGCCGTAGCAGGGAAAGATCATCGGCTATCGTTTCCAACGCAGAGTGACCTGGGAACTTTGTTCGACAGTCTTTAACCGGCATACGCTGCTCGACTGCAAGCCTCCCATATGCGGGGTCAAGGGGTTGACTGCAAAGGCAAAGGCACTTTACGTATCCGAGTCACGATGCACGCACCCGTGTCTAGGGTAGACTTAGCGCGTGGGGTGCAGCATGGATCGCATGCAAAGGGACTCGGAGGCTGACATTGCCGCTGTGCTTCTAGTCATCTCTGTACAGTAAGCACACGTGAGAAGGGTGTTGAGTGAAAGGACGAAAGATGGAGCATGGAGAATGAAGAATGAGGACCAGTAGGGAGACCAAGGAGTGCAGACGGTGGTAAGCGAGAAGGAGCGGCGTCGTCTTCCCCGCATTCCACTCCCGCCAACACGTGATTGGGCGTGACTCGTCGCGGTCCCGCCAAAAACTTTTGGTCACGGTTGGCATGTCGTCGCGTCTGCACCTTCGCCTTCACCAAAACCCCATGATCGACCGGTGACGCACACCCAGACCTAAGACCCAGCATGGCTTCAGTAACGGCGCCTTCGCCGGTGCCCAAAGAAGAGCCCGTCGACGCCAACAAGAGCAACAATGAAAGCCTCAGCCCCGCCGATGCATTATACGAGAAATGCGCCCAACGACCAGCAGGCCACATCTTCTTCCAGCGCGACCTGTCGAATATGCAGGTTGCAGATACCGTGACGCAGCTGATGGAGCTGTTGCAAGAGCTCGGTGACCGCCATCTCTTGAAGCTCATGCATCTTGAGGGAGACCCGTGCTGGAAGCTGAGAACACGAGAGGAAGCCGACAAGTGTGTGCGCCCTTGATGCTGTGCACGAGTGCGCAGTCTCAAACACTCGAAATACCATATGCGAGCGCCCTTCTAACATGTGCGTCTAGGCTTCGACGACTAACTCCCGACGAGCGCCTCCTATACCAGCACATCGACCAGGCCCAGGCCGAAGGTATCTGGTCCAAGTACCTTCGAACCAAGACCAATGTCACCCAGCAAACTCTCACAAAATGTCTCAAGAGCTTGGAGTCCAAGGACTTGGTGCAGTCAGTCATGAGCGTCAAACACCCCAACCGTAAAATGTATCTCTTAAAGCACCTCAAGCCCTCGGAAGATATCGCTGGCGGACCATGGCAATCAGAAGGCGACTTTGACATGGCGCTGATTGATACGATATCGGGTATTGTTGCACAGCATGTGGAGAACGAAACTTGCATCCGGGTGCCGGGCAACTGGAACGATTACGACATCACAGAAGATAGGACGGCTGCCATTGCCAGGAAGAAAGCCCAAGTGCAAGGCATTCCGGACATTGAGGACATTGCACCGGCTGTCAAGCCTCACCGCCCATCCAAGGATCCAAATGTAACCAAACTTGTTCATCGACACAACCCACAGTACCCGACTGCCGCCTCCGTAGCCAACTGGCTCAACTCGAAAGAGATTTTACGTGGCAAATTTGTGCGCGAAGACGACATGGAGCAATTACTCGAGATGATGGTGCTCGACGATCGGCTAGAGAAAATATCTGGTACCAATTATCGGACTGTGCTGCGCGCAACGGATACCAAAGTCTACAATGGCTTCGTAGACGCTCCCTGCGGCAACTGCCCAGTATTTGATTTATGTGGAGACGAGGGTGAAATTTCAGCACGAACTTGCGTGTACTTTGGCCAATGGCTCGAGACGGAATCTGAGGAGATTTAGAGGCAGAATTATTTAAGAAGCTTGGACGATTTTATCTTTTATTTGAAAGCATAGCGTGGGCGTTTATGGATATTATTCATAGCCTAAGTAGGTGCGGTGTGTTCACCAGCCACGGCTTTAGTCAAAATCAAAAGTTCAATTTTGAGTACATACTTGTTTTCGTATTTGCCTTGCCGTGCCAGTGGTTTGGCCTCCATATCTGACTCAGCTAGTTCATTTCTTGAGTTGCGCAAACGTTGTTCGGATGGGAGGGTGAATTGCGGTGCTTTGCTGCTCGTTGGGAATGTTGCGGTGGCTTTTGGTACATGTACATGCAGGGCACAGCGACACATGCACTCAAAGTCGGCAACGATTGTGAACGCGCCATCTGTCTAAGTGTCCTGATATCTCCGCATGCCCCGGAACATATTTAATTCGAGAAATCCGTCAGATACTTAACTTCAGCTTTGAAGCCGGGTGATATATCCCCTTTGGACGTATATTCTGCAGGGCGGCCGTGTCTCATTTTCGCAAGCACGATGATAAGCAGGGAAGCAACCACAACCACACGTTTACTACAATCAGAATCCATTCCCATAACTTGTGATATACGCGCTTCTAATGAGGAAGCTTGGCATTATGATTCTAGGTATCTCGCTCCACGATGAATTGGGATTGAAACAGAAATGTTCAATGGGTCTTGGTACAGATGCTCTTCTTGCCAGCAAACATCGTCTCTCTCTCGGGCAGAGATTGCTGGCAACTTAATATACCTGTCTGCCAGGTGCTCCGCAACTCAATCTGGCACTCCATATGTTTTCTTCGGGCTTTTGCAATATATTTTTCCGTGTATTCAATAAGCTGACCAATCCACAATACCGCAGGCTTACTACTTGAAAATATTTCACCGGATCATTTTATATACGAACGTTGTTTCTCGAATATATACCATTCTTTGAAATGAAATGTGAGCAAGAAATATCACTTGTGGTTCTTATTGGCTTGATTTGATGTAATTCTGAGCTAAGCTGACTACATAATGAGGACCAAAATTACCGTGAAGTGGATCAACACAAGATGAGATAGAAGTTGGTTCAAAGATCGCTTAGATCGGTAAAAAGTTAAGATATGGTAAATATGAGAAGACACTGATGGCAGATAACCTACTGTCAGTGGTCGACAGGAAGACTATCGGCTGCTGCAGTAATGGTTACGACTCGAGGTCTCGTAATCCAGTAAGTCTACACACAAATGCTGCATTAAACCACTGTCTTCCAACTGTCCGAGCAGCTTTATACCTATTTATCCTCAGTTATTTTCGATCCTCCTACTATAGATTGTTGTAAAGATTACTAGACGTCGCCAAGACGTCGCCAGGAGAGCATGTCACAAGGATAAAGCTTGTATCACGTGGTATGAGCGTGTCACGCTAGCAACACATACGGTGTCGATCATCCGTCGCAACACCCCCCGTGGCTATCCATCTGACCTGACTAGGTCTCCACCCCGTAATCTCCAGTCTGCATGTAACAAACCTCGAACCCAACCTTCGCATCGCTTTCGCACTGTTTAGTCTTTACTGGGCCTTTGTGCTCCCACAACACCCACCATGTCTGGCGCTCGCCCCCTACTGTCGAACCGCGCGTCTTCTGAGATAAGCGGTGGCCGCGATCTGGCAGAAGAAGATGCTCTACTCACAGGCCGCCGGACCGGATACGGAGAGAAGGGCTATTCAACATCACAGAAATGGAGAGAAGTCGGACTGTTTGTCTGGGCTGTTATTGCAACAGGCGCTGTCGTTGTGCTGGGCATTCTCCTCCAAAGTTCGACCGACGACTCCAAGACACCCCAAGCAAGTGGGAAGAGGAACCTGATTTTCATGGTCTCTGATGGCATGGGCCCTACCTCGCTTTCTCTCACGCGATCTTTCATGCAGTTCCAGAATGGCGCTCCTTTCAATGAGCAGCTCGTCCTCGATCAGCACCTCATCGGCCAGTCACGAACACGCTCCTCTTCCTCGCTCATCACCGACTCAGCAGCCGGTGCGACGGCCTTCTCTTGCGCACAAAAGAGCTACAACGGCGCCATCTCCGTAACACCTGATCATGAGCCATGCGGTACTGTGCTGGAAGCGGCTAAGAAGGCGGGATACATGACCGGCTTGGTAGTTACAACGCGCATCACTGATGCTACACCGGCCTGCTTCGCTGCGCATGTGAACATGCGATCTGAGGAAGACCGTATTGCAGAACAAATGGTTGGAGACCACCCGCTTGGACGTGTAGTTGACTTGATGTTTGGCGGTGGTCGATGCCACTTCCTATCAAACTCGACCAGCGATTCGAGCTGCCGAGCCGATGACAAGGACATTGTCGGAGTGGCCAAGAAGAATGGATTCAACTACATCTCGGACCGTGCTGGATTCGACAAACTGAAGGGAGGAGTTTCGGTCGACTTACCCATGTTGGGACTCTTTGCTGACACAGATATCCCCTATGAGATCGACCGCCGCAGTCAGAACGACGTCTACCCGAGTTTGCACGAGATGGCTGAGGCTGCCATGAAAGCGCTCAGCCATGCGACCAGAGACAGCGACAAGGGCTTTTTCCTAATGATTGAGGGTTCCAGGATCGATCATGCAGGCCATCACAACGACCCTGCTGCCCAAGTCCACGAGGTGCTTGCATACGACAAGACTTTCAACAGCGTGCTCAACTTTATCAAGAAAGAGAAGACACAAACCGTCATGGTTTCGACATCTGACCACGAAACCGGTGGCCTCGCAGCCGCTCGACGTACGTCACCCATACTCTTTGTACAAATAACAGCTAACACATCCTCCAGAACTCCATGCCTCATACCCCGAATACCTCTGGTACCCGTCTCCCCTCGCCAACGCCTCCCACTCCGCCGAACACCTCGCTCTCGCCTACAACACTTTCCTCGCAACCAACCCCTCGGCCGATCAAACCGCCGATTTTGTCCGCGATTCCATCACCACCGGTCTGGGCATCCACGATTTCGACGACGACGAAGTCAACAATCTCGTGAAGGATCCCGCAACTTCCCTCTACCAATACGCAGACATGGTTTCGCGCCGCTCGCAGACTGGCTGGTCGACTCACGGCCACAGTGCCGCAGACGTCAACATCTATACCTCTGACCCCGAAGCCGCACACGCACTCCAGGGTAACCACGAGAACACCGAGGTTGGCCAGTTCCTCAGGGACTACCTGAATGTCGATGTCAATGCTGTAACAAGGGAACTGCTGGAAAAGGGCCGGGGATTGATGGTCCAGGGTGTCAATGGCACTGAAGTTAGCTGGATGGGTAAGATACCGGATGCGGGTGAGAGACTGGATGGCCAGACGCATTTGGCGAGTTACGGAGGTGATTTCAAGAAGAGGGATGAGGGTGTTTTGCATGGTGAGGCGTGCGGATGTGGGCATTAAGCGTTCGTCTCTCTTCCTCTCTCTCTCTCTCTCTTCCTTTTTTTAACGTCTAACCTGAAATTCCCCAAGACCAATTCCAGCGTTTTTGTATGCTACATGCTTTTTTATGGGTGGCTTTTGAAACGTTTGAGTCAGGATTTTTGTGTCCATGTTTATGTGAGGTATGCTGTATGTGTTGGATAGATTTTTTTCTTCTCTACAATGATTACAGTTGGAAAGGGTATTTAATATTTTGAAACTATTGCTTTCGATATCTACTACCTCATATTCATTCTTCTGAATTGTAAAATTGTCTTGCTTGCTTTGAATTCGTATTCTCATCATGTCGTGTTTTGCGAAAATAATTTTTGCAATGTTGAGATTTTACTTGTCCTAAATACTAAATCAGCGATTGTTTATTTTGACAGTCCTTCCATCCAACGCTTCCTTGACAAAGTTATCTCCCCCATATGTTCAAATATATCGTTACTTTCTTAACTGAATTTTTAACTCAGCGAGAGTATGGATTTGTTATGATACTTGTATCATTTATGGGTTTCAGTGAGTTTCGTTTTGAATAAAATACAAGGTACTTAAACGATAGAAAAATAACGCAAAGCAAAGTAAAAGTAGAGGTTAAACTTCACCCAAGAACATGGCAACTTAGTATTGCAAAGCAAGATACTAGCTATTCTTCTGGCCCACAGCCACACAGTTTGATTTTCTAACACTCGATATGCGCCATACAGACGGCACAATGAATCGCAAGTCCAAAATAATCAAGGAGATATACTGTCACATTTCATAAGAGCGCGCAACTCGTATTACTAAACTAAGACATTTACAGCTTAAATCAAACACACTAACAATAAAGACACACAGTGTCACTAACAGGACTCTTAACTCGAATGATGAATTCCCCGTCCAAACGCCACGCTAAATCAAACACCCAAAACTTGCAGATACCTCAATGATCCAAACTTATTTACTTCAATATTGCCTTTGTATAATCTGTCCCAGAACCAGAAGACTGCAAATGGTTCAGAAACTGGTTCAGGGGATCCTGCGACGATAAATCAATCAATTATTCGTCCAGATTCGACTTAGACACCAAAATCATTTCCAAAGGTCCCGCTACCATATGTCCAGTCTGGCTGCGTATCCAGCAGCCAAGAGACAGAATCGAACATTTCAAAACTGTTGGCGCTCGCCATGCCATTGGAGAGTTGAAGCGGCATGCTGAGCGTATTGATGTGGGGGTTGAAGTTTGGTAGGGTATGCGCGGGGTTCTCGATTACCACACCATTGGGCGGTGTGGAATTGCCAGAAGAGTCCGGGTTGGTAGGATTCGTCGTAACGGTTTTCTCGAGTAATTCTGCAGCACCAGCAACCTGTGCCTCGCGCCAGCGCCATGCACAGTCAAATACTACGCTCATACTCATCCGACTTCTGATGATTAGGCCGAGAGGATCATCTAATAATGTGGCACTGCTTCGTCTTTGCTCGTGTTGTTGCTGTTGTCGCTGATTGTGGTGATTGAACATACTGCTGCTCATGCCTGCATTGCTAAGGGAGGGTGATTGCGACATGCTGTGCAAGCTGCGACCTCGAGAGCTTTCCTTCCAGAGCTGTGCTAGTACTTCAGCGAACCGATCCAAAAGGTCGTTGGACCACACTTTGGCCTTTCTCAGTGCGTCAACTGTTTGCAGTACGAATTGTCGACCTTTGTCCGCGGGCAATTTGCTGGCAAAATCGGAATTGAGGAGTTTGAGTAGGGCAAATCCAGCTGCGAGTGCCATCTGCATTACATAATAGGGAACGTAGGGTAGTTTTCCATCGCTATGCAATTTGAAGACGCGTTCCAGGTAAGCTGTTGCGGCGAAGTACAAGGCGACAAGATCGTCCCGTCGCTCCAGTCGTGCTTCAGTGCTAAAGAAAGAGTATAGGTGAAGGTGCAATGAGACAGCGTAATGATATAGCTCTTCCAGATCTGCTCATTGTTAGCCAATCAATGCTGGGGGCGAATACTACCAGTACAACTTACCACTATCAACGCCATCAAGAGAACTATTTTCCTCTTTGACACGCTCCTCTTTCAGGCGATCTGCTTCGAGACTCATGTAGCTGATGGCAGCACCTTCGGCAAATCGACGACTGTTCACTGAGTACAATAGCTTGTTAATTCTGCTTGCGGCCATTTCTTGGCGAAGCCGAACAAACAGCGTTGGCGGTATGATACGCATGTGCTCCTCGTCATCCACTTTGAAATCAAGCGTGGTGTCATAGAGCGTGATAGAGGGCTGTCCGTTCCCTGTCGATACCCTGAAAGTTGTTAGTCTTTTTCTGAGGTTGCAAGCAAGGCTAGGCCTACGTTTGTGCTACAATATTGCAGACAGCCCATGTCCTCAGGCGATCGTGAATATCCTCTTGCCGTAAGCGCATCTTCGTTCTAGAAAAGTCATCTGGGTGGGTCGGCTGGTGTAGGCCTATTTGCATTGCGACTTGCATCATGGCACCAGAGAGGATAAAGGTTGGGTCTGTTACTGTTCGCTCTGCTGGTAAAGGCCAGGTACAGAGAAGACACAAGGCCTTGACCACGTGATGGTTTGGTTGATTTCTTATCGAGTCCCAAATTAGATCGCTGAGTGGTTTGGCAAGTTCCTTGAGGAGGGACGGCCTAGGCCCGTAGCGCCGTGCGGCAACAGCAATAATGGCCCAGAACAGGAGCTTATGGTCCTGAGAATAGTATTCGTCGGGTGACCGCACTTGGTCTAGGAATGGCAAAAATGGATGGTAGAGCTGGAAATACTCGGTGAACAAGTCGTTGACCTCGCTGTGCCCAAGTCTCACTTCACCAGCGCCGAGCGAAAAGAACATGGGCGATCCGCTGCGCAGGTCCAGCAGAGACGTTGCCGCAACTTGTGTGTGTTGTGTTTGTAAAAATGCATCATCCTCGACCTTGGGCACTGGACCGGGAGTGAAGTTGTGACTATTATTTGACGTTTGCGGCGGAGCTTTGAGGACAGGTTGGTTTGGCGTGGACTGGCCCTCGTACATGGCCAGCCTCTCGCGCAGATATTCCATTTCCTTCTCCATCTCTGCATTCCGGTTGCGCTTGCCTATGCGCTTGAAGTTTGGCTCGATGACGCATCGTAGGTTTTGCTTCTGGCAGCGGGCGCAGCTGACGAAGGGATCTTGCTGGACGTTGCATTTGAGCTGTGAAGAAAAAAAATCAGCGTTAGCGAGAAGAAGCAGTTACAGTGGTGTTGGAAAAAGAAGAACAAGGGCGTTGATCGCCCAACTGTCTACCGTTGGCTGGCACACAGACTGATCTGGCATACCTTTTGCTGGCGACACTCGTTGCATGCGCGCTTCACGGCGGTATTGCGCCGCGACGACGACGACGGGCGCGTATCTCCATCGCCGTTTTCGTCGTCGTCGCTGGATGCTGAGCGCTTAAAACCGCGCGCATGGTTGCTGTTGGGGCTTGCGAAAGGGTGCGGAAGGGCTTGTAGTCCCGGTGTCGTCGGCGACAAGGAATGTAACATGTTGTTCGACATGGCGACCGATATCGCAGACAATTTAGGGTGTCGAGGTGAGTGTAAGTGGGGGTCGCGCTGGCTGAGTGTCCGAGTCCGCCAGCGCAAAAGTCACATTCACTCGCGGCGCCAAAGTCTGACTCCGACACTCCAGGACCAGGAAGGGCGCGGAACAGGCGCTCGATCATGCGCGTCGTTGCAATCGCAAATTGCAAGCTCCACGTCCTCGAGCGCCGGCAAGCTCTACGTACATGAACGCTCGTCAACCACCAATCACATCATCGGGCCCATGCTCGAGTCACGGCTCACCAGCCTTCTTCTGGCTGGGCACCGTGGCTATCCGACATGTTTCTCCCGTCACGGCTAGGTTTATTTGTATCTGAGTCTGAATGACACGCGCCTCACCGTGTGGACATGACGTCTGTGTCCCATACCTCGATGCAAGACATGGTTCACATCGTCGTCATCAGTATGCAGGCTATGACATGCAAGCAGCTATATATATAGACGTCGATTCGGTACCACTGTCGTCTGAGCACGTGTTGATATTATGCTGCAATAGTAAATTCTGCCTTCAAGCCGTATGTTGACTGACAGCAGCACTCGCGCATTCTTCTCGAAAGACGCAAGCCAGGGAAATTTTAGGCGCACCAGTTTGCATTGAAATACGGCTTCTGAGCAAGCATTCAAGCCACCGGCCCTTCACATTGGCGTCACACTATAGCATCCCGGGAGAGTCGTGTCGTAGCTTGTGGATGTATTCGTGATCCTACTCAGCTACATCCTGGCCGAGTGGCGCAGAAATCTTCTTGATATCGTAAAAGCCGACCGAACCAGGAGACTGCCCATAATGCACGTAACACCGTTGACCCAGTTTTGACATGCTAAACCCCCTCATCCTTCAACGCAACCGCTTAACGCTTCTTTTGCTGGGACTCCTTGAGCACCTTCTTGACGACCTTCTGCTCCTCGATCAGGAAAGCACGGACAATGCGGTCCTGAACGCAGTTGGCGCATCGCGATCCGCCGTAGGCGCGCTGGACGGTCTTCTTGGGGCGGGAAACTTGGGCGTACTCGCGGGGGCGGAGGGCGGGAACACCCTGGAGCTTGGTACCGCAGTCCTGGCAATCGTCAATAGCACGCCTTGACACCATGTCAATTCAACTTACACCGCACTTGGGGGCAGTGCCCTTCTTCTTGATGTGCAGGTAACGGAGCTCACCACCGGGAGTCCTGACAATGCGGACCTTCTGGCTCTTGGTGTTGTATGGCGCACGTCGCCTCTGCCCAAATGTCAGTCTTCAATCCCGAATTTCCTCTTGAGCACTCTCAATCGCCGGACCCAGCTTTCGAGATCGCGGTGCGACGTACGTAGGTGAGTCTGTTGGAAGGCATCGTGATGAATTTCCCGGGGAGTCAGTGGGTAATTGTCTGCAGTGATGTGAGCGATGCCGTCTCCGAGGTGGCGTGGCGCGTCGAAAAAATTCGTACCTGAGTCTGGACAAGAATTAGTATGGGACAATAACTGCCAGCACGTTGTCGATGAAACTTACCACTGGGGTGCTGTGTCGTTAGTGATCGGACGTCGAGAGGTCAAAATTCCGGTGTTCTGCAATTCTCGCTTACCAGGCCCTGGCGCTAGTGGGCTAGGCAGGAGCTAGCGTGCGGCGACCCACTGCTGTGTCACGTGCCCGCGTTGCTGTCTGCAGATGTCGCGAAGACAAAAGTTCATGCACGCCACTAGCGATCCATCTCCATCACCTCACCCACACAACGCGCGGGGTCATATCTCTGCATCGTGTGCGCCGCCTCTCTTTCGACTTTCGAACAATTGGAGGTTGTCGTTGAACGGGCGCGCCGACGCGACTTTTCCCTTCTTCGACCGCGGCGTTGTCCGCAAAGCTCAGGACTAGACTCCTAAGCTTGTCGCGACCTGTGCTCACCCGACTCGTGCAGTACAGTGCTGTACTGGAGTCGTTTTCTTAAAGGTCGGCGAATCTCCCGTTCCTTATTTTACAGTGCTCGCCAAACACAGCAAGGAGTTGCTAGAAGACCTAGCTATCATCCTTTCACCCCCGACACTCTCAGCGCAAATACATTCGAATCGCGCCCAGAAGCTCTATCTGACAACAGCAGCCTTTTATACCCTACAGTAATCAAGATGGATTTCCCTCCGCCCCCTCCACCACCTCCTCCACCGGGTCCTCCTCCCCCAGGCCCTCCAGGTTCTGGATATGCGCCGCCACCTCCGCCGCCGCCGCCTCCAGGCCCACCAGGCGCACCTGGTACTGTTGGACCTCCGGGTATGCGCCCACCGGTCGACCCACAAATCACCAAGTTTGCGCAGAAGAAGAAGGATTGGTTAAGACAGCAGCGTCAGAGGTTCGGCGAAAAGCGCAAGGCTGGCTTTGTGGAGACGCAGAAGGCGGATCTCCCCCCAGAACATTTGCGCAAGGTCTTCAGGGATATTGGCGATGTATCTCAGAAGAAGTTCACTTCAGACAAGCGAAGCTATCTCGGTGCGCTAAAGTTCATGCCACATGCTGTTCTGAAGCTCCTCGAGAACATGCCCATGCCCTGGGAGAGTAGACGTGATGTAAAAGTCCTCTACCACACCAATGGGTGCTTGACGCTTGTGAATGAAGTCCCTCGTGTGATTGAGCCCGTGTTCCACGCGCAATGGGCTGCCATGTGGCTAGCTATGAGAAAGGAGAAGAGCGACCGCCGACATTTCAAGCGAATGCGTTTCCCACCATTTGACGATGAAGAGCCTCCTCTGTCGTACTCGGAGAACATTGAGGATGTGGAGCCTTTGGAACCCATCCAGTTGGAACTCGACGAGGACGAGGATAGCCCTGTATATGAATGGTTTTATGACCACCGGCCACTTCTCGACACTCCACATGTGAATGGTCCTAGTTACGAGACTTGGAATCTGGATCTCCCTCAGATGGCGACTCTATATCGCTTGAGCAAACAGCTTCTCAGCGACATTGTTGACAAGAACTACTTCCACATGTTTGATCTAGACAGCTTCCAGACTGCAAAGGCCCTCAATGTTGCGATACCCGGAGGCCCTCGCTTTGAGCCTCTGTACAAGGATATTGATCCGAATGACGAGGACTTTGGCGAGTTTAACGCAATCGACCGTATCATCTTCCGATCCCCCATCCGAACCGAATATCGTGTATCATACCCATACCTTTACAACTCGCTACCTCGAAGTGTCAAGCTGGCTTGGTACTCGTATCCGCAGGTTGTCTACGTCCGCGCAGAAGATCCGGATCTACCAGCCTTCTACTTCGAT
The DNA here is from genome assembly GCA_026262445.1 of Bipolaris bicolor. NCBI lineage: Eukaryota > Fungi > Ascomycota > Dothideomycetes > Pleosporales > Pleosporaceae > Bipolaris > Bipolaris bicolor. Next base: position 224,637 of record JAODYD010000003.1, read on the forward strand.
CCTGGAATCAATCCTATTTCTTCCAGAGCTGTTGCTCCGAAGAACTTGGCCGTAAGCCACGAGGACATGGTTTTCGGGGATGCCGACGAGGATGACGAGGACGACTTCCAGATGCCCGAAGATGTGGAGCCATTCATGGCTGACGAGGATCTTTCTACACCAGATACCGCTTCCGCCATTGCGCTTTGGTGGGCACCTCATCCGTTTGACAAGCGATCAGGTCGCATGGTCAGGGCGCAGGATGTTCCCCTGGTCAAGCAATGGTACCTCGAACACGTACCTGCGGGCCAGCCAGTCAAAGTCCGAGTCTCCTACCAGAAGTTGCTGAAGACATATGTTCTCAATGAACTGCACAAGAAACCACCTCAAGCACAAAATAAGCAAAACCTTATGAGGACATTGAAGAGCACCAAGTTCTTCCAACAGACCAAGATTGACTGGGTTGAGGCCGGTTTGCAGGTGTGCCGCCAGGGTTACAACATGCTGAACCTGCTCATCCACCGCAAGAACTTGACTTATCTGCATCTCGACTACAACTTTAACTTGAAGCCGGTCAAGACTCTTACCACCAAGGAGCGAAAGAAGTCACGTTTCGGAAACGCTTTCCATCTGATGCGTGAAATCTTGAGATTGACGAAGCTCATTGTTGATGCTCAGGTGCAGTATCGCCTAGGCAACATTGACGCCTTCCAGCTTGCCGATGGTATCCTGTATGCCTTTAACCACGTTGGTCAACTGACTGGTATGTACCGTTACAAGTATAAGCTCATGCATCAGATTCGATCCTGCAAGGACCTGAAGCACTTAATCTACTACCGATTCAACTCTGGCCCAGTGGGTAAGGGTCCTGGATGCGGTTTCTGGGCTCCTGCCTGGAGAGTTTGGTTGTTCTTTATGCGAGGTATCATCCCTCTGCTCGAGCGCTGGCTAGGCAACTTGCTTTCACGCCAGTTTGAGGGCAGACACAGCAAGGGTGTCGCAAAGACCGTCACCAAGCAGCGAGTGGAATCACACTTTGATCTCGAGCTTCGTGCAGCCGTCATGAGCGATCTCATGGACATGATGCCCGAAGGAATCAAGCAGAACAAGGTCAACACCGTCTTGCAACATCTTTCGGAAGCATGGCGCTGCTGGAAGAGTAACATTCCCTGGAAGGTTCCTGGTTTGCCAGCGCCTATCGAAAACATCATCTTGCGCTATGTCAAGAGCAAGGCTGATTGGTGGATCTCAGTCGCCCATTACAATCGTGAGCGCATTCGACGAGGTGCAACTGTTGACAAGACTGTTGCTAAGAAGAACCTGGGACGATTGACTCGTCTGTGGCTCAAGGCTGAACAGGAGCGCCAGCACAACTACATGAAGGATGGTCCTTATGTTTCGTCCGAGGAGGCTGTTGCCATTTACACGACCATGGTACATTGGCTCGAAGCCAGAAAGTTCCAACCGATTCCTTTCCCCAGTGTCTCATACAAACACGACACCAAGATTCTGATCCTAGCGTTGGAGCGTTTGAGGGAAGCTTACTCTGTTAAGGGTCGTCTCAATCAGAGCCAGCGTGAAGAGTTGGCGCTCATCGAGCAGGCATATGACTCTCCTGGAACAACACTGGCTAGAATCAAGCGCTTCCTGCTTACCCAACGTGCGTTCAAGGAAGTTGGTATCGATATGAACGACAACTACAGCAGCATCAACCCTGTATACGACATTGAGCCAATGGAGAAAATCACGGACGCATATCTTGATCAATACTTGTGGTACCAAGCTGATCAGCGACACTTGTTCCCGGCTTGGATCAAGCCTTCAGACTCTGAAGTTCCCCCTCTTTTGACATACAAATGGGCACAGGGTATCAACAATCTTGATCAAGTCTGGGAGACCAAGGATGGCGAATGCAACGTCATGATCGAAACTCAGCTATCGAAGGTCTATGAGAAGATTGATTTGACAATGCTCAATCGATTGTTGCGTCTCATCATGGACCACAACCTGGCAGACTACATCACAGCCAAGAATAACGTACAGCTCAACTACAAGGACATGAACCACGTCAACGCTTATGGTATGATTCGTGGCCTGCAGTTCTCTGGATTCGTGTTCCAGTACTATGGTCTGGTCTTGGATATCCTGCTGTTGGGCTTGCAGCGTGCGAATGAGATCGCTGGCGCTCCTGAGAGTCCCAACGACTTCTTGCAGTTCAAGGACAAGGAGACTGAGGTCCGCCACCCCATTCGTCTCTACACAAGGTACATTGACCGCATCTGGGTCTTCTTTAGGTTCACTGCCGAGGAGTCGCGAGACTTGATCCAGCGATTCTTGACTGAGAACCCCGATCCCAATTTCGAAAATGTCATCGGCTACAAGAATAAAAAGTGCTGGCCGCGTGATTCCAGGATGCGCTTGATGCGCCACGATGTGAACCTTGGCCGCGCCGTCTTCTGGGATCTCAAGAACCGACTGCCCCGGTCAGTTACGACCATTGAATGGGATGACACCTTTGCCAGTGTCTACAGTCGCGATAACCCCAACCTGCTCTTTTCCATGAATGGTTTCGAAGTGCGCATCCTTCCCAAGATCCGAAACTTGACTGGTGAATTCCCCGTCAAGGACAGTGTTTGGTCGCTTGTCGACAATTCCACGAAAGAACGCACCGCCGACGCCTTTTTGCAAGTCACGGAGGAAGACATCCAGAAGTTCAATAACCGCATCCGACAGATTCTGATGTCTTCAGGATCCACTACCTTTACGAAGATCGCCAACAAGTGGAATACAACCCTTATTGCGCTCTTTACGTACTACCGTGAGGCTGCAGTATCAACTGTCAACTTGCTCGACACCATCGTCAAGTGTGAGACCAAGATTCAGACTCGTGTCAAGATTGGATTAAACTCAAAGATGCCGTCTCGTTTCCCTCCTGCAGTGTTCTACACACCCAAGGAGCTGGGTGGTTTGGGTATGATATCTGGCTCACACATTCTCATTCCGACAAGTGACAAGCGATGGTCTAAGCAGACTGATACTGGAGTTACGCACTACCGTGCGGGTATGTCTCATGACGAAGAGACGCTCATTCCAAACATTTTCCGATACATCATTCCGTGGGAGTCAGAGTTCGTTGACTCGCAGCGCGTCTGGATGGAATACTCACAGAAGCGTCAAGAAGCACAACAGCAAAATCGACGACTGACTCTTGAGGATTTGGAAGACAGCTGGGACCGTGGTCTCCCTCGTATCAACACGTTGTTCCAAAAGGATCGTAGTACGCTCAGTTTCGACAAGGGTTTCCGCGCCAGGACCGAATTCAAAATCTACCAGCACATGAAGAGCAATCCTTTTTGGTGGACGAGCCAAAGACACGATGGAAAACTATGGAATTTGAACCAGTACCGTTCGGACTGTATCCAAGCGTTGGGTGGTGTGGAAACCATTTTGGAACACACACTCTTCAAGGCAACTGCTTTTCCATCTTGGGAGGGCCTTTTTTGGGAAAAGGCTTCAGGCTTCGAAGAGTCTATGAAATTTAAAAAGCTCACGAATGCGCAGCGTTCTGGTTTGAACCAGATTCCAAACCGTCGCTTCACTTTGTGGTGGTCACCCACCATAAACCGCGCAAACGTCTACGTAGGTTTCCAGGTGCAACTTGATCTTACGGGCATCTTCTTGCATGGTAAGATTCCTACTCTTAAGATATCGCTCATCCAAATCTTCCGAGCCCATTTGTGGCAGAAAATTCACGAATCGGTTGTTATGGATTTGTGCCAAGTCTTTGACCAGGAGCTTGAGGCTCTTGGCATCGAGACAGTGCAAAAGGAGACGATCCATCCTCGTAAATCGTACAAGATGAACAGCTCCTGTGCCGATATCCTACTTTTTGCGAGCCACAAGTGGAGTGTTTCTCCACCATCCATGTTGTACGACACTAAGGACACCATGAGCGCGACGACTACCAACAAATTTTGGATTGATGTTCAGCTACGATATGGTGACTACGATTCGCACGACATTGAACGATATGTGCGCGCAAAGTACCTCGACTACACCCAAGACAGCATGAGTATCTACCCTTCTGCCACTGGTCTCATGATCGGTATTGATCTGGCATACAACCTCTACTCTGCTTACGGACAATACTTCCCTGGACTCAAGCAGCTCGTTCAACAAGCGATGGCCAAGATCATGAAGGCCAACCCAGCTCTCTATGTTCTCCGAGAGCGTATCAGGAAGGGCCTCCAGTTGTACGCTTCGGAAAGTTCTCAGGAATTCCTCAACTCTCAGAACTACTCGGAGCTGTTCAGCAACCAGATCCAGCTGTTCATTGATGATACGAACGTGTATCGTGTTACAATCCACAAGACCTTCGAGGGTAACTTGACAACTAAGCCCATCAACGGTGCCATCTTCATCTTCAACCCTCGTACCGGTCAGCTGTTCTTGAAGATTATTCACACAAGTGTCTGGGCCGGTCAGAAGCGTCTTGGTCAATTGGCCAAGTGGAAGACTGCCGAAGAAGTAGCAGCTCTCATTCGATCACTGCCTGTTGAAGAGCAACCGAAGCAGCTGATTGTCACTCGTAAGGGTCTGCTCGATCCTCTTGAAGTGCACTTGCTTGATTTCCCCAACATCTCAATCCGTGCCTCAGAACTGCAGCTACCGTTCCAAGCAGCCATGAAGGTGGAGAAGCTCGGTGACATGATCTTACGAGCCACTGGACCTCAGATGGTTCTCTTCAACCTGTATGATGAATGGTTGAAGACGATTTCATCGTACACTGCTTTCTCGAGATTGATCTTGATCCTTCGCGCGCTTCATGTCAACCAGGACAAGACTAAGCTGCTCTTGCGACCTGACAAGACGGTCATCACCCAGGAGCATCACATCTGGCCTTCACTAACGGACGAGGACTGGATCAAGGTTGAAGTGCAACTTCGTGATCTCATCCTGCTCGACTACGGCAAGAAGAACAATGTCAACACTTCGTCACTCACCAGCAGCGAAGTGCGTGATATTATCTTAGGTATGGAGATTTCAGCGCCATCGATGCAACGTCAACAAGCTGCCGAGATCGACAAGCAGCAGGAGGAGCAGCAGCAACTGACTGCCGTCACCACGAAGACGCAGAACATCCACGGTGAAGAGATGGTTGTTACAACAACTTCGCAATATGAACAGGCTTCCTTCGCCTCCAAGACAGAATGGCGTACCAGGGCTGTTGCCACGTCCAACCTGCGTACTCGTGCCAACAACATCTACATCAACTCTGAAGATGTCAAGGAGGAAGGCCACTTCACCTATGTCATGCCAAAGAACGTACTCAAGCGATTCATCACCATTGCCGATCTTCGCGTTCAAGTTGCAGGCTACCTCTATGGCAAGTCACCACCAGACAATGATCAGGTCAAGGAGATTTGCACTATTGTGATGATCCCACAAGTTGGCAACACACGTGACGTGCAGCTGCCAAAGGAGCTGCCGAGGCACGAGTATCTGGACAATCTAGAGCCGCTGGGAATTATCCACACCGTCAGCGGAAATGAGCCGCCGTACATGCAGGCCAGCGATGTTACTCAGCATGCTCGTCTGATGAACCAGCACGCTAGCTGGGATAAGAAGACTGTTTCCATGACCGTGTCCTTTACCCCCGGTTCCGTCTCCCTCGCCGCCTGGGCCCTTACACCCAACGGCTACAAGTGGGGCGCCGAGAACAAGGATACAATGACCGACAACCCCGCCGGCTTCAGCACCAGCTTCGGTGAGAAGTGCCAGTTGCTATTGTCTGACAAGATTCGCGGATACTTCTTGGTTCCTGACAATGGCATCTGGAACTACAGCTTCATGGGCAGCGCGTTTGGCTCTGTCGAGAAGAAGCCCGTGCATGTGCGTCTTGATACCCCCGTTCGCTTCTACGACCCTGTGCACAGGCCGCTGCATTTCCATAACTTTGCGGAGCTCGAGGATGTTTGGGTTGATCGAGAGAACCAGTTTGAGTAGATGGGGTAGGGAGTAGGTAGGGGTTGGAGATGGATAAGGAAAACGAGGATGAGTGTTAATCAGATCACATCGCATCATGTCTTTTTCGGGGGCGTTTTGAGGTCCAAGGGCGTTTACTAGCACTTGTGGATGAATGCATTTGTAGGAGAGGTCGATGAATCAGGGACAAAATGTGCATAGTGTATTATAATCTTTTCAGCGAATTATATTCTTGAGCCGAGAGAAGATGTGCAGTTGTCAAGTTGTTGTCGAGTTCATGGGACTTTAGCCATATTTCCATCATCTACTTGTGATCCTCTCGATTTCTATCTACACCAAGTGGATCTCGATTCCTTTGGCTTGTATTAGACTTTGATAAGGCTAACCTCATACATGGTCCACAGAACGCCTAACTACAATATCATAAGAGTGTCCTGTACAAAATCGATCAAGCGCGAATAGTTAGTCCTTCCAGTCAAAATATATTGATCTGTCAGCGTGGTCTCCGCCACATAAGGTAGGGTACGAGCTTTCTGCAGGCGACACTATTCTAAAGCACTAAAACAACGCCAGGCCTGCACCGTGACGCTGGGGCTATGGAGAACAATGCGGGAAAGGATGTGCATCCCAGTAATGGAAAGGCTGTAGTCATGGATTGTTCCATTGCATGTGTTGGAGCACTTGTGAGATGTGACCTATCCGAGCACGCGATCCGTGATCCCGTCAGTTGGAATAAGGTTGGTGATTGTGCATCTGGTGATCGGATAGCTGGTAGTCTTTTAGTTGAGGTTGCTATTTTGATCTGCCTATCATCGCAAAGTTATTACTAGTTGTTGACAGATACGAAGTCGGCAGTTGTTGGTTTATCGGTAACCTGGAGTCAACAGCGTATGGGCTTTAGTATGCCTTAAAGTTGCCACAATTATTCAGCATTTTCATCCTTTGCTTTTTTCTATTAGGTGTTTACTGTTTACTATGTGCTGTTCGCTGAGACATGATTTCTCTATATTCATCGAGTACCACCTTTTCCATAGAAGTTTTCCCATCTATATTTATTTAGTACGACTCTTCATACGGAACAGTGTCCAGATGCGCACCCCGCGTTACTTTGACAACATTGGAGTCTGGAATCCGGGTTGGTGGGACTTCGGTGGACGTTCTATTCTCGATCCCCACACAACGCTACTGTGCCCCACCCAGCGCACCTTTGGTTCAATTGAACATTAACCGCTGGTTCCTCGCCATCCAAAGGACACCATCGCAACTACGCCCCATCAACAATCACGCCGCCCGTGTTCGTTTGTAGAAGGAGGCATGTAATAACAAAACGCTTATCCCAACCGCCCCGAAACCAAGCCCTTGGCCCGCATGGATAAAGTAGTCTATCATCCAGTCGATTGTCTCGTGAAGGGTACCTTGGGGAGGCTAATGCGCAATCAGTAGGTGACAAGAACAAGAAACGGGGAGCACCTTGGCACTACGGCCCCTCGCAGAAGCTTTGACTTGCGTTATCTTTTTCTTGTTTAGCACCGCTTGGCATCTCTTCTTTGAACCTTTCCGCCGCGCCAATCCAACGCCCAGCCCCGTCCCTCATTCCTATCTTATCTTCATGAAGCGTCTTACAACGGGCTTGGAAGCCTCCAACAGCGCGCTTAACCGCGGCAGCATGCCTGATAGTTTGCGCCAGGATCCTTCGACCGGACTAGCCGAGCTGCCGTGGGTCATGGGTACCATTTCTGGATGTAATGGCTATGATAACACGGGCCAGATGTGAGCAGGAGGCGAATTCCATAGTGGAATGCTCTGATTGTCGCGTGCCACCCATGCAAAAGTCTGGTCTAATGCTCCGAGGTGTAGTTTCGCTCGTCGCTATATGAAGGAGCACATGTACCCGTCCCTCGACTCTAGGTCTACCGCTCGTTGTGTTACTTCACTTCTGCAAGTCTCGCGCTTTTGCACTTTTGCTTTTGCAGACAAGCCACTGGTCCGTCTCACGGCGCAATGGCGACCACTACAGATGTCAAGGCGTCTCTTGAGATCACCAAGGGAGCGACCATGACGACTGATCCCATTCCTTTCGATACGGATTCTATGTCAAGCGGCACCAACGCCTTTCCGTATCCTACTGAAGAAGAATGGGCCACTCTCCCCAGGGTCGCCGGCAAGATCCCATGGCAAGCTTGGACTGTGGCTGTTGTCGAGTTTGTCGAGCGCTTCAGTTACTACGGCACCAGCGCTGTCTTCGTCAGTAAGCTTGAACCAAGTTACATACGTTAATTAATTGCGACCTTTGCTAACTGCAATCGATAGACTTCATCCAGAAGCCCTTGCCCCCGGGTTCAGTTACAGGCGCTGGATTTCTCAAGAAGCCTGGTTCTGGTAAAGTGTAACTTTATGAAAGCGAATGAGTTATTTTACTAACTCCTTACAGGAGCGCTCGATATGGGTCAGCGTGCCAGTACGGGACTGACTATGTTCAACCAATTTTGGTCTTACATCACACCTCTTGGAGGTGCCTGGCTTGCTGATGAGTACTGGGGACGCTATAAAACCATCCAGTACTCCAACATCATTGCTATCATCGGTCACATCGTCCTCATCCTATCCGCAATCCCTCCGGTCATTGTAAAGCCCAAAGTCGCCATTTCCATCTTTTCGGTTGGTCTCGTAATCATGGGCGTCGGCACTGGTGGGTTCAAGAGTAACATCTCGCCCCTAATCGCAGAGCAATACAAGGACCAGAGGGCTTATGTCCGCGTTCGCAAGAATGGACAGAAAGAAATTGTCTGCCCTGCGGTTACTTCGGCACGCATCTATCTCTACTTTTACTTCCTCATCAACTGTGGTTCTATCACCGGATCCATTGCCATGGTCTACACAGAGCACTTCCACTCTTTCTACCTGTACGTTTCCTCTTCTTTGTAACTCATCATACACCCACTAACGGTAATCACAGGGCGTACACACTTCCCACAATCTGCTACCTCCTTTGCCCAATTATCCTCATCGCGATGAAGAAGCACTACAAGCTTGCGCCACCCACGGGATCCGTCATGGGCAAAGCCTTCAAGCTTATCAGATTCGGCATCAAGAGCTCTCCTCGCAAGAACACGTTCAAAGATGATGGTTTCTGGGAGAGGATCAAGCCATCCGTTCTTCGCCGCAACAATCAACCCGTCCCAGATTGGATGACTTTCGACGATGCCTGGGTTGATGAAGTAAAGCGAGGAATTCTTGCTTGCAAGGTTTTCGTCTGGTTTCCGCTTTACTGGCTGTCATACAATCAGATGACGGGCAACCTTGTTTCTCAGGCAAACACGATGAACCTGGGTAATGTGCCAAACGATATCATTTCGAAGCTGAACCCCCTGTTCATCATTATCCTGATTCCAATCATGGACTTCGTCATCTACCCCGGTCTACAGAAGGCAGGCATTGTTTTCTCACCTATCAAGAAGATCACAGCTGGATTTGCGCTTAGTTCTTTCGCTATGGTGTCCGCATGTGTTACCCAGCACTACATCTACAAGATGTCACCATGTGGAGACAACATCAACGCTCTCAGTAAGACACGCAAGGACTGCAACGCCGACATCACCGTCTGGGTCCAGGTCGTTCCGTACGGTCTGATTGGCTTTTCCGAGATCATGGCATCCATCACCAAGCTTGAGTACGCGTACACCAAGGCCCCCAGCAACATGAAGTCTACCATTCAGGCTATCGCCCTATCCACTTCTGCATTTTCCGCCGCGCTGGGGCAGGCTTTTGTCAGTTTGTCCGAAGATCCTCTGCTGGTATGGAACTACGGTTCCGTCGCTGTTGTTGCCCTGTGTGGTGGTATTGGTTTCTGGATGACTTTCCGCAAGGCCGATAAACAGGAAGACGCACTGAACAACATGAAGGAGAGCAACTTTATGGGTGGCAGGGAGATTGGCGATGCCGAGAAAGTCGATACTTTGAGCGTACGCGACGAGAAGAACGAGAAGAGCGGATTGTAGATACCACCATGACTTCGAGGATGGGAAGGACTGAAACCATTACTTATGAGAACAATATCATGAACAATGAAGTCTCTATCGACTTCTGACAATTGTCTCTTGCTCCCGTGCATTGAATCTCTACCTGAACTCTGATTATGCGTTCTTGTCAACCTTTCCCAAAACATGAGATTTTGTGCATGTCCAAATCTTTACATCATCATGACCATCCGATAAAGCATGAACCCCTCCTGTTCCGGTCTAGCGTCTCCGCCGACCCTCGGCACGTACCCGCGGCTCCACCTGTCAATCGATCTTGTGCTACGTACTCGACGCCTTTAGCGTCGTCACCCAAAAACATAAACTCGATCGTTGTACCAGTACCACGGATCATAAACACGCAGCGGGCCACAGAAGCTACTGCTGCTATCCGGTATTCCGCACGCTATCCCCCAAGCAAACATATACGCATATTATATAAAAGGACAAGCGTTCAGGTTCCCAATGCCTCACCTGCTCCTCCCAAAGCAGCCCTTGAAAAAAGCTACTACACCCCTGACATCAACTTCGGTACAAAGCACGGCCTCGTCACGAGGCGATGTAGCGTTTGACACCGAGCCGCGCAAGGCAAAAGGTATGTTAGCACATAGGACTCGATATTTATTTTTGGAGGAGTATGGGTGTTGATCGAGTGACGATAGTGATTGTGTATAATCCTCTGCTTACGCCGTCGCCTTTTCTGGATCTGGCGGTGGCGCGGAAGAGAACGATGGTGCATCGTGGGGTAGAGAGGAGTTTTGGTGCGAAGTGAACAATAAACGCACTATAGTCCATAATGAACATACGGGGCCCAATACCGCGGGTGTAATTTGTTCTCCTGCTTTGCCAGTCTACTGACTAGTTTAGCCGTGCGTGTGTTTGAGATGGTATTAGCCTTATTGCCACCAACTAGATCTGTTGGAGTTTCGTTAGGTGTTTGTGAGACGTCGGTAGTTGTAACCTGGATCTAATCAGTCACTGTACACTAAGCGATATTCGGACCTTTACGTTGGCAGTACCCACACTCGTCTCCGTCAAAGATGAGCCCACCTTGACAAGTGTGCCAATAGTCCTGTTCCTCAGAGTCATCGTTGCCCTATGAAGACCAAGACACACCGTGTAGTCTGAAATCCCTTCATCTCTCAAAGTCTCATAGAAGATTCTTGCAGTATCAACGCAGTATTCGTCTTGCACATCCCAGAGTGTCCCAACTACATGACGAAATCCAGCTAGTCTGAAACTACTGATGAGGTGAATGTTTTCGTCCGCAAGTAGAACACTTGCGTTGTTGTTTGGGCCCGTTGAGCACGCAGAAAGGTACGCCAGAAATTGTGGCGAGTCAGCCAGCGACGTTGAGCGAACATCTTCAGTTGTGAGAGGGTTGGTCTTCCAGTCTCTCAGGAGAATGGAACTGGCCGATAAGTCCTTATGATCAGGGCCTCCGTGTCCCGCAAAATGTAAAATTTGACTGCGGCGAAGTTCGTCTAGGACCTCGAGACGGTGAGGGGATGGTTCAGCAACCTCGAGATTGAGTGACACCATCAACTCTTTCACCACTCGTATTTCTTCGTCGGCAAAAGGGAGATCATAGTTTTGTCCAAGACCTGGAGTAGTGCTCATGGACACTAGTGATGCGTGTCTGATGTCTATGGAACTATCCGACTTTTGGTTTGTTCCAATCCGTTGCTTTCCATCAAGAAGAGATTTGAATGAAGTAGCGTAAGACGACATTACTCTGTCCATCGCTGTATTGAGTGATTTATCATCATACACACCGGCGGCGTGAATTGGAAGAAAGCTGAAATGTCCCGTGGGTATCCACCAGACTCGTGGATATTTTCCGTCAGGAGGAGCCTTGTCGTATCCAAGCTCTTTGAACACTGGAGAGACGACTATGTCCCATAGCCACTTTAACAGTTCGAAGGAGACGCCAGACACTCGTAACTGTCGTACCTTCCTTGATACATGTGTTCCCTTGATAGGAAGATGAATGTGTGATATCTTATCAACAGTGACGAGTATTGCGTCGCATCTCGACTGGCTACAGTTGAGCACAACGACCGAGCCGTTTCGTCCTCCAGACATCATCTCCTTAACGGTGGGTGTGGCGAGAAATCCAGTGAAGTCTGGAAGCTTTCTGATTTTATGAATGAGATTTCGAAATTCATCCACCGCATATTGCCTGTCGATTTTATGGAGTTCAGGAATACTGTCGATGGCAGTGGTCGGGACTGCCGCTCGTTCATCAGGGGATACATCAATCACTTCTCGAAGGATGATGAACTCTTTTGCTAGATCTGGATGAGCATCCTGGAGTCGAGAGATATCGCCACGTAGCTCCCTCAGAGAGCTCGCCAATAGGTCTCGTCCAGACTCTAGCAGGCAGAGAGCTTCCGCGGCCGAGCCTCCAGCGTTCAGTAGAGTTGCTGCTCCAGAGGTCGCAGCGAGGCTAAACTGGGATACCTTCCTTTGCTTGTCAGCATTTTTCATGTGTTGGAGCTCGAAGGACTGTATCAGCTGCATCGTTAGTCGATAAACCGAGCTGGCTTCTACCCAACGCGATTTCTCCTCCATAACCTGAGCAGCCTCATGAGCGCAGAATATGCGCATTTCCAGGTTTCCCCTCGTGTACTGATAACCACGCTTTAGAATGTCGAGAGCTTCTCCCCTGTCTTTGGTGTCATGGAAGGCCCTGTTTCTTTGCAAGAGCAAATATCCAACATTGTAACAATCGCCTGAAAACTGCGGTTCATCTCGAGACTCAGAACGATCGCATTCCGCTATTAAGTGGATGATAGCCTTATCGATAAGTGACCGCTCTTTCGTGAGATCAAACAAAGTTATGTAGATGTTTGCAACGCTGCTTGCGGCTCTGAATTCCCCAGGGTTTTTTGCTAGGTGCGCCTCTGCCAGGACCATGGCTTGGCGAAGATCCTCTTCTGCTCCTTTTTCATCCGAGTTTTTCATTTTCGATTTTCCTCTGTCCGCGTGTAAGTCTGCTAATTGCAATGTTATATATGACCATGCCTTGGCATTGTTCACAGCCTCAGCTAAAAGTCTTTCTGCTTTGGCAATGCTCTCGTCTAATATTGCGGAGTCTTTGGTACGACTGTACTTGAGGTGCTGAACTGCGAAAACCGTGCTGATGCAAACACAAGTAGAGTCTGTAAGGCATTTAACATTTGGTGGATGCTCTTTCATAGCTACCTCTACAAGCCGGTATGCGCGATCTGCATCGCCCCAACTTCCACTTGCGTCACTCAAGCTGCACCACAAAAGAGCTGGCATCCATGGATCCTTGACGACCATGTAGTTCTTGAACTCATCGTAGATTCTGACTGCTCGATGAAGATCCCGGAAGTCTGCATTTTGCTTATAGAAGCGCTGCAAGGTCTTGACAAAAACCTCTCCTAGCTTTTTAGCTAAGATCTCGTCCTCTAGACCTTGCTTTGATGGGAATCGTATCCATGACAGAATCTTTATGAGTCGATCTAAAATTTCGACATTTTCAGTAGCCAGGAATTTGGCGGCGTGACATTCAACAAGGTAGGGGTACCAGGACACGACCATAGGGTCGTTGGGAAAATAGTTTTGCCAATGGCCAATTCCCTGTATGACATCGTCCAAACTATCAGTTGCTTCAAGATCGCTTTCTAGATATCGAGCAATGTGAATATTGGTTAACACGACATGCCACCGTCGACTTTGTTCGAGTTCTGGTAGCGTGATCCGAAGTGTACGCAGTGGTTCAATGATCTGTTCAAACAGCCCTCTATTATAAGGCCCTTCGATAAGTGCCTCTAGTTCTCGGGCGAGACGCCTGAATCGTGCAGATATTCCTTCATAATCGTGACGGCTGAATAGCATCAAGCATTCCACAAATGCTTTGATAGCTTGTACCATATCTTCAGTACTTGATTTGACATCTTGCTCTCTTCGCAATGTCTTTCGAATGCTCAGACTCATTCCAATTATCAACAGTATATGCGATCGAGTTTCTGGTGGGAAGGTTCGTAATGCAGCTCTGCTTCTCCAGATTTGAATCATCTCATCCAAGCTCACACTCAACTGTGAGGGTAGTGGTCGTCGATGAGCTTTAACCAGTCTTTGTAAGAGCACAAGATCGCTTTCACTTTGCTGCAAGGAGCTTTCCAATGATAATGATCCAATATCGACTGCGATGGCTGGACTAGCTGGCTTCCTACAAGCTCTTTCGGTGAGAATACTATCTCTGGGCATTTCATCATCAAGTTCCATTTCGGTTCGTCTTCTTTTGCTTGATCGGAGATCTTTTCAAACGTTTTCGGCTTGTTTGGTCATTGAGGAGGTGCGGGTAACGATGAAGCCAACAAACGATTTATTGGGTACGGCTTGAAACGATGCACGGCAACAACAATAAAGTTTGCAAATAGAGATAGATGTTTGGTAATGCTGGACAAATCGCAATGCGCCACGTAAATTGCTTATTTAGGGAGTCCTCCCACGGTGTTACACAGCATGACCGGTCAGAAAATGAAGACGAGCTTGCACGATTACGGTAACTGTACGCGCATCGAGATTGGGCATCATGCGCATGACGGCAGCAATCGCTTATGTGTGTCGACATCAGACAGCCCAAAATCTATGTTACATGTACAGGCCTGATGCCTTTTCATATAGCATAGAACTCACATCACCAAGGTGTCTTGCGCCTGAACATGAAAAATGGCATACAAGGCACTGCTCATTGGAGTAAATTATTACAACATCCCGGGACAAAACGATTTACTGGGCTCTGTCCCTGACGTTCAGCTTGTTCACCAATTTATCCAAAAGTCTCGTCCGACGGCGAGAATTATATCGCTCACATCCAGCCAACCACTAAATCCAATACATGGCGCACCCGCAGAAGATCCCAAATTATGGCCGACACGCGAAAATGTGATTCACACCCTTGAGACTATACTTGAAGAATCAACGGTGGGGGATGCTGTATACATCCACTTTTCTGGTCACGGGACGACCATTCCAGATCCAGAATCTGCTTCGCGCGTACATGGCCGCCTTGCTCTGGTTTTATTCAGTAACATGGGCAGCGAATACTATCTCCAGGGTGAAGAACTCGCGAAAATTCTCAAACGCATGGTCACCAAGGGTCTTCTAGTCTCGCTAGTTCTTGACTGCTGCTTTGCTGGAAGTGTCGCTCGCTCCAAACGCAACTGGGATTCCCTTCGCGCAATACCCTATGATCCAAGATTGAATTCCCGAGATACTGTTCATTTAGACAACCAGTCTGTGGCCGATGGGTTTCGCGGCGCACGAGTTCGGTCTACATGGCTCACTGACCCAGAAGGCTACGTGATCCTTACCGCGTGCGGCCCTCAAGAGGAGAACAGAGAGCTTCAAGTTGGAAACCGGAAATATGGCATGTTAACATTCATCCTTGTCACCGCCCTCCAAACCTTGTTGAATAAGGAAATAGAGGCTACGTATCGCTCTCTATACGACCTAATCCGCACTGAATTCCACGCACGCTGTCTTAGCCAGATCCCAATGCGATACGGAAACGAAAATTTTACCTTCTTTGGGATACCATGTTCGGAGTCAGAAATCGCCTTGATACCAGTATACAAACTCGCCAATGCTGACAACCTCCAATTAGCTGCGGGTACGGCGCATGGGCTTGTAGCTGGAGATGAATTCGCATTGTATTATCTCTATTCATCTCAGGATGCCCGATCATTTGAAAGACAACGGCCACGAAGGAAAACCAAAGTCACTAAAACGGGCAGTCTCACATCTGAGCTGGACGTGGCTGATTCCAAGAATTACTCACCGGGCGCTGTTGCGAAAGCGAAACTCCTGACATCCACGGCGCCTACAAAGTCAGTGGTACGACTTTCGGATACCATACTCAACCGTGACCAGTGGATCGAGTTCATTTTAAGCAAAGCTTTCATAACAACGGAGATCACGGAGTTGCGAGGCTGTTCCGCGTTCAACTTGACAAACAAAGACGGCTATTACCATATACTGTGGGACTCGCTAGAGACAGTTGTAGGCGCACCGATAGTCCCGCAGGAGCAAACTGATGCGATGGCCTCGGTAGTTGCCGTACTGGAACATCTTGGCGCATTCAAATACTTCGAAGCAATTCGGAATCGTGCCGAAACGACCGAATGGATCACAAAATTCCAAATCACGGCTAAAAGCGACAGTAGTTCCACTGCTCATCAAAATGGAATGCTACAACTGAGTGAATTTGATCACATCAGTATACGTGTCCAGAATCTGTCCAGCGCACCATTGTATTTTGCAATCCTGAACCTTACTTCGTGTTGGGAAATCGTGAACGTACTATCAGAAGGAGGAGAAGGAGGATTCATGGTCATTCCACCTTACGAAGCGGATGGATGCGAGTTAGAGATGAAGATTCCAGAAGAATTGAAGGCGCAAGATATACTTTCCTGCCAGGATGTCTTGAAGATATTCATCACTAGCCAGCCAACCTCATTCGCTTCCCAGCTCCTTCCTAAGCTGACCGGGCGCAGCAGTGGCTCCCGCTCGAGCATGGCAGAGTACATCAAGAGGATACGAAATTCGGTTCATCAGCTTGCAGATTCGAATCGAAATCTTTCACGAAATACCGAGCATTGGTCAACTCAAGACTTTATTATAAAAACTTCTTGTAGCGCATAGTACAGAGCGAGCTTGAGAAATGAAATTGTTAACCAGGTAATAGAGATTCCTCCGCAAACTTCTTTCCGCCGAGAGCAGTCGTTCCTTTTCCATCGTCGAGGCATAGTGTGTATTGCCTTGTATCAGTATCAAAGGTTTCGACAAGGTAAGGCCCATCTTTTGCTGTTTCGGATAATTTGATGAATACTCGATCGCCAGGTTCAAAGGAAGGACTCTGTCAAAGTTAAAGGCAGTTTTTCCGACGTGAGTTTCAGTCGTACGTACGCTGGTGCCCTGTTTGATCCATGGGCGTGTAGGCTTGTCATCAACTACAAACTGAGGCAGTACATCATCCCTACATAATGTTAAAGCGTTTTCGGATGCATGATTGTACACTCACTCCTCAAGGAGACTCATGGTTATGTATATCTAGAGTTTATGTATATGGTAGGTAAAGGCGGCAACTCTTGGGGAGATTTATCGTTGTGGGTAGGATAGATGTACTAATATATATAATTGCTGGAGCAGCCTAACTGAAATCTTCAAAAGTCATCCTCTCGGGTTCCGGTCAAGAATCAGAGCGGGGTAATATGCGCAAGGCAGATTTGGACAAAGGATTCGATTGATTAGACGATAAGTGACCAATAGAGGTAACGAGGGTGATCAGCAGTGCGTAAAGGCTAGAGCACGTTGTACTACATCGCATTCCAGCGCCATATACGCATCTAGGTAGCTGCTCGCAAGCCTTGCCATCGTGTGAAATCTCTCTGGGAAAGAAATATATCTTATCCAATCATCAACTTAGTAGTATACCGTCCCTAGGTCTATAACCACGGTGAAGATTGCAAAACGAAACAATGGAGCGGCGAGGCTGACGGAGCCGGCTGATGACGCAAAAAGGCTGGGTAGACAGACGTGGCAAGGCAAATTCATGCAAGCTACATCCAACGGTGCCCAGGTGTTCGACGTCTAGTGGCTGCCCCATAATAATGCAAGAACAATACATCTAAACATCATTCCGTCCAGGAACGAGATTTAGATACTTCTTCCTACGCAGGTCGATGTACTAGTTGGAAAGACTTTCTAGGGCAACAACTCTCAGTCATGGCACAAACCTGTACAGCTACAGATATCGAGCTAGCCAGTCCCAGTAACGGAGGAAACTACAAACGTCCCACCACTCGTTTTTGTATCGCTAATTATCTACAGCATTTGCACCAGCTATACCAAGCCCGAAACGACACCACTCACTGCTCAACCGCATAAAAGCCCTCGTTAGTTCGAAATCAAATACATGCTCGCAGCATACTGAACGCCAAAGTAATCTGCTCATATATAGTAACTCCCGCCCCATACTATCAGCTACTAATTATTCCTAGTCGAAGACTATCGTTCCGGTTACCCACAACTATCCGCCCTTATCGCCACAGACAGCTGCTTCCACATCTGCCGCCGTTTCTCCACCGTACGCGCTCGACTCCTGCTACTGAAGCAGGACAAAATATCGTTCCTCGAGCAACAGCTCGAAACCACCGATTACGACGAGCAAGCCCCACTATTCCTCAGTTGCAGTCGGCTAGATCAAAACAGCAAAAGACTCGTCTTATTAGCCGAACTCGACACAAGATTAGCAGATTATGGTAAATTGCAGCATCTATTGTTTTATCAAGAAAAGAAAAAGGAAAAGAAACTGGTATAGTTGAGCGGAAAGGTGCTAATAGATAGTATCCAGATGCATTCGTGCAACGAGGAAAAGACATTCTAGCCTTCAACACCGCATCCCACCGCAACATCCAGAGCCTGAGAAACTTTCTCACCAACACGGCGTGTCTCGGTCGCACTGAACGCGAGTACCTGGCCCGAGACCGTGATTTGATGACGCTTGGGCCAGAGAAAGAGTCGGGTGTGGAGACGTTGGAGTGCTGGATTGAAGATTGCATTATTTCTGTGGTTGAGTGGTTTAACAAGGTTAGTAGGTTCACGTACTACCCGGATCGCCTGTTGTTGCTGCCACATTGGCTTCGCGTAATCTCCCCAAGATATCAGTATACTGAAAAGGTGGACTAGGGACCAAACCGATCAATATCCCGCGACTCCAACATCTTCATCTTCAACGTTTCACACAGCGCGTTCATAACCCGCTTCATCATTGCGTGTATCGTTGTCGCCGTCCTCGTTGCACCGGTTCTCCTCTGTAGCTTGCTGGAGGGAGAGAAGAGTCGTATGGTGGTTGTTGTTTTTGCAACTGTGCTCGTCGTTGCGATGTTGTCGGTGCTGGGCAAAACGAATACGGTGCCGTTGTTCATTGCTGGTACTGCGTAAGTGCAAGATTCCCGCCTTTTTGTGGTACGTAGGAGGAGCCGAACTAAGTTAGGATAGATATGCAACGGTTCTGGTAGTGTTTGTGTCAGAGTGAGAGAATAAAGTGTGTTGGGGTGGGCTTCGTAGGAAGCTTAGAGCCTGTTTGACTGCGAGTTTTGTGATAAGAGGTTGTATTGGCGATGCGGTAGTTATCTGAAGTAGCTGGATACAGTAATCCTACCTTAAAAGTAGTGTAACTAGCGGTTAAATAAGAAAGTTTCTCTAATGCTACAACTTAGAACTCCGCTCTGCATCTTGGAAGTCGAAAAGGAATTAGTTTGATGCTCAAACATTCTTCAAGAATCGGGTATCCTTTTCGGTTTATAGACGCAAGTTGAACATGATTATGTAAAGACAGATGGTCACACCCATGTCCCTGTACTCCAAAACGCCCAAGTCCCTACGTCACTCCCGCGTCGCAACCATCCCATTTAGGCAATCGCACCCGTCCTCAACCACCACCTCAACTACACCACCACCATACCCCCAACTCACTCTGCCAAATCCCAAGTCCCATTTCCCAAACCATGCCCGTGACCGTACATTCCTACACACTCCCCCCAACCCCTCTAATCCCCAACTCGCCCTTCCCCCTCCTACACTACCCCGGCCTCTTGAAAGAAACCGTGACATCCCGCGCCTTCACAGCCACGCAGCTCCTAGACCTGTACGCGAAAAACGGGTGGCAAACCCAATGGATCGCAAGATACGGGCCAGACATCCAGTCGCACTACCACTCTACGACGCACGAGGCCATGACGGTGATATCGGGCGAGGGCGCCACGATCCGGTTTGGGGTTGCCGACGCGCCCGGGTGGACGGCGGGTGCGTATGCGCCGGGCGAAAGAGGCGAGGAGGGTGAGGCGGGTGGGGTAGATATCGAAGCGCGGATTGGCGATGTTTTTATTGTGCCTGCGGGCGTGGCGCATAAGACGTTTTCTCCTAGACCTGAGTCGCGCGAGTTGGCGTTTCATCAGCCGGCGGATGTTGCGGAGGGGAGGGCTGCGGTGGTGAATGGCGAGATTGAAAAGGAGAGGAGGAGGTTCTTTGAGGGAGTCAAGGTGAAGGGGGAGTTTATGATGATGGGGGCGTATCCGTATGGTGGGGTCTGGGATTTTAGGGTTGGGGGTGAGAGGGGGAGGGAGCATGTGTGGACGGTGCCTGTGCCGGAGAAGGATCCGGTGTTGGGGGATAGCAAGGAGGGGCTTGTGGGGGTGTGGAATTGGTATGGGTTGGAGAAGTAGTGGGAACATGGAGGTGTTTTGGGGCTAGGTGAAGTATCTGTTTAGATGGAGGGAAGTTTCTTTAGGATACCAAGACTCTTTTACCATGGTGCTAGGGGATCGGTAAGGTTAAATCTCTCTCCATTTCTAGGACTATAAGTCATTTTTAGATATTAAAGGTCATTCTAGTATTACAACTGATTTCTCTTCAATCGACTGGTACATAATTTCCTAAGCTGAAATACTATATCTAATCACTTTCGCTTACCTGTACCATCTAACGCATAAATGATAAATACCACGACCATACACAATCAGAACTCCAGCGCTACCTTACCAACAGCCTTGCCACCTTCAATAATCTCGTGCGCCTTCCTCACCCCCTCTTCATCCAACTTGAGCTTCTGCATACAATGACACTTGACCGTCCCCTCATCCAGCATTCTCGCCAAATCCTTTAATATCCTACCGTGGCTTTCGACGTTGACACCGTAGTAGGGCTTAGTACCCAGCAGAGCCCAAACAAAGGTCAGACTTTTTGCCATGAACTCTGTAGCATACATGGGCATTTCCTTGTCTTGAACAATGGAACAGACTTTTCCAAAGGGGGCGCAGATCTTGGCTGCAGGAGCGAGGTAGCCGGATGTTGGGGTGTGGGTGATGAAGACGTATTTAATGGGGACGTCTAGTTTGAGTTTCTCGATCTCGGTGGGGATGTCCTCGTGGTGGTTGATGGTGTGTGTGGCACCGCCGACGTCCTTTGAAAACTTGACTGTTTCGTCTCTTGATGCCGTGGTGACTACGACGGGTAGATTGAGGATATGCCGCGCAATCTGACTGGCGACGCTGCCGACACCACCTGCGCCGTTGATGATGAGAATGCCGGCGTTTTCGCCTCGCTGAATCTCCATTCGTTCAACAAGGGCTTCGTAGGCTGTGATCCAGGTTAGGGGCATCGCGGCGGCCTGGCCCCAGTCCAAACTCTTTGGTTTGAGCGCGACGGCTCGTGAATCTACGAGCTGAAATTCTGCATTGCTTCCCTGGCGGATGGGTGAGCCGGAGTAGTAAACTTCATCGCCGGGCTTGAAATGTGCAACGTCTGACCCCACGCTCTCGACTATGCCAGCGCCGTCAAAGCCGAGGATTTGAGGCAGACTAGGGACTCGGTCATAGTAGTCTGGGTAGTCATCATAGGTTCCTGCCCGAACTTTGGTATCGACTGGGTTTACGGAGCATGCTTTGACGTGGACGAGTATGTCATGGCCTTGGGGGTCTGAGGGGGTTGGGAGATTGATTGCTTTTATATTAGATATTGGACCGTATTGGGTGACTGCGATGGCATGCATGTTGGAAAACAATTGGAATCATGTAATAAAAAAACGGTATGAAACTGAAACAGTATGTGTGTATGATGTTGTGTGCAGCGCTTGGCTGGGCTGTTGCTATATCCATGTTGGAGGTCGCTAGGATCCACAGTGATAAAGATTAGAGGTAATGATGAGAATGGCATTGGCTGCTCTGACGTCACTTGCATCCTTGTCGGTTGTAACAGTGAGGTATGGAGGCTTCAATGACAGAAAGATAGTCGCATTGTGGCATTGTGACGCTCTGTATTGTCATAGCTGTCGGGAGTTGAGTTGGGGTGGTGTTGATGAGTACGGGCTTACGTGGTGGTGTAGTACAAGGCTGATACGTGGAAAAGACAATGTCGACATATGCAAGTCTGTCGGCTAGCATTGGATGAAATTTCAACGCGGGATGTTGATTGCTTACAGGCGACAGCAACATCATGCTGTGGCTGCCATGGCGCGACGCCACACAAGCACAAGCCTGGAGCTTGTTGCAGAGTCTTGTGCAGTGAAGGACCGAAGAGAGTCGAGGGGGTAGATGCAGGCCATGGCCAGCTGTACGTGGACATACATATGGACATGGGAGGATACATGTACTTATGTATGCATGCCCGATTGGCCCGAGTCTAGAAGAGAGAGGGCATGGTCTGGACTGGGGTGGGCGGTGGAAAGCACATGATTCAAGGTGAATGCGGGCAGCCGTAAGGGGGTGTGCAGAGGGGACGAGGGGAAAGAGGGGGATGCATGGAAGTGACGCAGAATGGTCGGGGTGAAGGTGATGGCGTCGTGGTTGAGGCGAATGAGGAGACGACGGAGGTGCTGGGGGCTTTGGTTGATGCTGTCAGCGCCCGCCAGCCGCTCCACGCCCAACAACGACAGGGTGTGTGATTTGACGTAGGAGTACACAGTAAGTATGTATCGAGAGCAACAATTGACAGTTAGACGCGGGCTTGGGGAGAGAGGAGGGGAATTGAGTTGCATTGGGTTAATTGTATAGTAAGTATAACATGTAAATGTCGCAGCGGGACTGGGCGGGCCACGCAGTACAGCACAGCATGGCATGGCATGGCATGGCATGTCATGGCACGGCATGCAAGCCGCCATTCATGCCATGGCCAGGCCGATGTGTGTGTGTGTGTGTGTCTGTGTGTGCATCGACACACAGACACAGACACAGACACAGACACAGCACAGCGTAGCTCCGCTCCCCTGCCCTGCATTCCCTCGCCCACCCACGCACACCGTCGCCTGTCCCCCTTGGCTGCAATTCTTCCTCCTCGTCCGCCCCGCTTCCCTGCCACGACGGCGACAACCGCCTCGACGATAAAAACTCCATCGGCATCCACGGCATCCACGCCTGCCGCTACTCTCACCGCCTCACCACCCTCCCTCCCCCAGCTGTGCGCCTGCTGTCCTCTTCGTGAACGCCGGCCTTGGCGCTGCACCTTCAAGGCTACCTGCGTCACCACCACACCATCTCCTCCCCCGAGCCCACGACCACCCGCACTGCCATCGCGGCCCCCTACATAGCCGCCAGGCGCCGCTGGCCCCCTCCCGACGCCGCCGCCGTTACACGTAACCACGAGCCCCCTGCCCTCTTGCGCCCCGACGCCATGGCCTCGTCCTGAAGCCAGACCAACTGCCACCTTGCAGCGGCCACCAGGGTCCAACCACCAGGCACACGACGACCGATCATCGCCCTCTTCATTGCGACATGGCTGAACCTGCGCCCGGCGTCTATGCCCGCCTCGAGTCGGCCTTCAACGCTGCTCCCAACCTCCGCCAGTCCAAACAGCTCCCGCGCCGCAGCGACCCAACCCGTCCACTCCCACCATCCCTCGAGCGCGACGACTCGTATACGTCACAATCCACCGACGACAGCGACTCCACCGTCTGCAGCCAGGACAGCACCCTGCTCGCCTCGCCGGGAGGGCTGAATGGAGCAGACAGCGGCCTCCCGCCCACACCACCCACGGCCTCTCAAGATGGCAAATCTTCTCCCACCCCCGAGCAGCAGCAGCAGCCGCCGCCCCATGCCGACAGCGTGAGGAATTCTCTTATATCGCAAAAGTCGTCCCTTAGCACCCCCGTCAATGCCAGAAGCCCACCAACACCCGATCCAAGTCCGCCGCGAAGAAACGTTTCTGAAGGCTCCAACGCCACCCTCGAGCGCCCACCACTCTATACGTATCCCTCGTCCCGAGCCACCTCGTTCCAGACGGCAAGAGAAGAGCCCATCTCCTCGGACCGCGAAGAGAGCACCTGTGCAACACCACCCACTGACAGGCTCAGCACCGTCCAAGAAGACCACGGACTCGGTCTTGCCTTTGAACAGGACAAGAATGATGTCACCCCAACTACCCTGCAAGCTCCCTCCTTTCCCGTTACCCCTACTAAACAGGTGGATACAGCCAAAGATGTGGGTACGGTGGATACAACCCCCGACAAGGTAACCCCGACCATGGACGACATCCCAGACCGCGAATGGAACACAGAGCTGATGCGCAATGTCACGGTCCGGAAGAAGCGCAGACCGCAATCAAAATCTCCTCGCAAATCACCCGAACCTGCCGTCACCGTTGTCGAAACCGCCTCGCCCTCTCCCACCAGAGCCCGACGTGCCTCGAGTCTGCGCAAACGCGTCCAAGTCGGCCACAGCAGTCCGACCACGCCGTCCGTCGAAAACTTTGCGCAATCCATTGGCTGGCCCTCTGAAAACAGGCGCATGTCATCAGAGAAGCAGCGCGAGGCCAGCAGCAAGCGGCTCTCGACTGCGTCCGTAGCCTCGACTGTAGTGTCGGCCCAGGTCATCGTCACGCCGCCCCAAAGGAAGCAAACCCTGCGACACTCTGGCAAGAACATGGCATACAGGAGAGACATGAGCTCCTCGACAGATGTTGGCTCCCTCACGCACTCGGACCGCAGTTCCATTGTATCCCAGGCCGACAGCGCTCCGGTCCATCGTTTGGTGCACAAGAGGACAAGCATTGCTGACCGGAATAGCAGAAGCAGTGTTGTGTCAGACATTTCATCATCGCATCGCATCATGTCCCCTTCGTTATCACTGCGGCAGAGAACCATTGACAGCTCAGCACACACCCTAGCGCATCAAGAGTCTGTCCGCCATGTGCTACAGCCTGCAGCCGACATATTGAGCAGACACAGTGCAGCGGCGAGGCTGAGTGGGAGCCACCACAAGCGCATCAACTCTGCCCCTGAAACTGCAAGACGCACCATTCGCTCCTCCAAACCTCGTAACTTTTCAGAAATACTGCCTTCTGCAAGCCCGCACGAGGACAAGAACCCTTTCACTCAGCCACCTGTGCTTCCAAGCGCACCATCGCCGCCTATATCGCCAAAGCCACGTCAAATGTCACCAACGTCGAGAAAAGTGAGACACTCGCTTGTTGTCACTGATCCGAATCTGCCGACTGGAGTTGAAAATGACCCTCCCAAGCTGTCCAGTCCGGGTACAGAGGAGCCTGCTGAGCGTGACGCCTCCATTGGTGCAAGTAACCCTGTCGAAGAAGCCCAGGTGCCATCAGCCATGCTTGATCGGGTCCGACGTCTTCTTGGGGACCGCGAAACTGCCGAAGGCGCTACTCTGGTTGCTGCCTCCAACCCCAATCCTGCTACCCTGGAGAACCTAAATAAGTTCCCGCCCCTCAAGGATGGATCGCCCATTATGCGACAAGGCTCGCGTCCTTCTAGACCAGCCTCTCGCGCGTCAAGGCCGGGCTCATCACGACCAGGTTCCTGGGACCCAAAGCGATTCTCACTCCCCTTGGACCGTTCCTCAGCCTCACCTGATTGGCACCGTTGGTCAGGTGACCAGAGAAGTATCAGCTTTGATCGGTCAGGTTCACGTTCAGCTTCACGGACCGAAGAACACGCCATGGCCAGGCATCTCTTTTCCCAATCCACCCCGTTTTCTCAGTTTTCCGACACTGTTGAAGTCACTGAGGCTACTGCTGTGAGCATATTTCCCCACAACAACAACTCTCTTCTCGTCGTGCAACAGCTTGCTCGTGGAAACTCGATGCTGCAGGAACAGCGCCAAGTGACCGGAGCTTCACACTTGACTGCACAGGATCCCCGCATTACACCAGCCGTGGCATCACCCCCTGCGACTAGTCGACAAAACAGCAATGACGAACAATCACAGCAACCGACCTTGACTTTTGAGCCTTCGACCCCTCCAATGCAGACTGATCCGCTACATGCCAACCCTGTCGAGTTACCGCTTGAAAATCCTCGAGACCCCCCAGAGCCGCCTATGATTAACTTTATCCCACCAACGCCTATGGAGGAACTGGAAAAGCCAATGGCTCCATCGCCTGGACCGCCTCGTCGTTCCGACTCGAATCCACAACGTCGCTTGTCTGTTCTGCAGCGAGCGCGCCGCTATTCTGATAATCTCATTACACCGCTGCTGACTCGCAAAGGGGCTAGCCGTGCGCGTGACGACAATGAAGAGGAAAAACTCGCGTACCGTAATCCACAGGCCTCTACCGTGAACGACGAGGATGGCACACTTCACCCTTTTTGGCGCCCACGCGGCTTTTGGGATGAATTCTCCGAAAGTGAGGATGATGGTGAGGAAGATGAAAGACTCCCACAAGGAGGCGATACAAGCGACGTTGAAGATCCAGAACCTGAACCAGAAGCACCGAGACGAGCCAATACTCTCAAAAAGCTAAAGGGCGGCCTTCGCGGGTCGGGTGGTTTCCTCATCGGCAATTCCCTTGGTGTTGAGCGCCACGGCACGAATAAACGCCGACACCATGTCAATCTTCCCCCACATATTGCTCAGTCTCTTCGTTCATCTAGCGATGGCTCCTCGTCCTCACCCAAACTTGGCATTCAAGCTCCTACACAACCTTTGGGACGGCATGGCGGCGGCCGCATCACCAAACGCCGCTCCAACCACGATCTCCGCCGCACTTCTTCTGTTCCTGATAACCTCTCAATCGAATACGAGCAGTCTCGCCGTCGCCGCGGTACATGGAGACAAGGCAAGAGTATTCCGGGCTTGAAGAAGTACCATGTTCAATATATTGGAATATCTGGAGTAAAAGAAAAGATCAAGGAACGGCGCACAGAGAAGAGGAGGGAGAAGATTAGACGGAGTATTGGACATAGGTACTATGTCGATCCCGTAACGCCTGACTCGCCCATCTCGCAGTAGATGAGGGAAAGAGAGAGAGAGCATGGGCGTGAGAAGGGACGAGGGATTTGCACTCTAAAGCTACCACTCCAGCTTCTTGTCTTGTTTTACATTGCAATCTCTTTCCATCTTCATACCCCTGCCATGTCATTTCTAACTCACGCAATCACTGCTTCTGGATACCACATGCTTTTCCCCTGCAAATCCTGCCTTTTTTGCTCTTTGGCAATATAACGCACATATATCCCTTGGTCTTTTTTTGTTTTTGAACCCGCAACCCGCATTTTACGACCATTAACGACTCTCATCATCAATCTGCTTGGATACCTCAGTTTGATTGTTTTCTTGCCATACTTTTGCAGCTAAGGGGAACTTGCCCCTACCTGCTCGACTGCCCCGTTTTTTTCTTGATATCATACCAAGTTTCTAGTAGTATAATAATACTTTACATTCTTCCGTCTACTTATGACTTGCATTACTTCAATGGTACTGTGAATCGGGAGAGGGAGAGAAATGGAAATGAACTCGTTGATTTAGATCCGCATTTCGCACGGCGAGAGGGATTTATTGAGTTGACCAATTGCATCTTCTCTGCTTTGCTTTGCATTTGCTCTACTAGCAATTAATTCTCTCTCACTTCAAAAAAAAAGCCCTTTGTCAGACCTTTGTGGCTAGTCTCCAACTTTGAAATTCCGTTCCCCGTACCAATCAATCTGATTTACAGACCTCGAAACTCGCAAGTTCGAATAGAAAGAAAAAGAAGAAGAAGAAGAAGAAGAAGAGAGAACGCAGGCAGGCTAACTTGGATCTAGAAGAGACGCAAGAGAGCTACAAGAAACAAGTTGGTATGGACTTGCAAAAAAAAAAAAAACAAGGGACAAGACAAAATTCCTCTCTCCCTTGACCAGGCCCCCTTTCATCCTTTGGGGGGTCGTGGTGATATCATATGATGAGCTCCCGTTGATATTGTCGCCGTAAACTCCTAGCCAGAAACAAGAAACCGTCCCAAAAAGCACCCTCTATCCACACAATAGAAAGCAAATGAAGCAAAAGGGAGAACTAACGGGGAAGAAAAAAACAAGTCGCGAGTGAACTTACCCATTTGGACTTTGTTATACAAAGGAAAACATGCATGCTTTGTAGCAGCGAGAAAGATGGAGAGAGAGATACGACCAAGTAGAACTCTACACCGATTAAATCTTCCTACGCACAGTGAATTTGCGCTCCATGGTTGCAGCTGGGAGAGCGTCGGCGAAACAATCACGCGCTAAAATCAATGTCAGTCCGTCATCCTATTCAGTCTTCAAACGGTACAAAAAACACTTACTCTCTGCAGAGTCAAACATGATGAGAATATCGTCATGTTCACCAGGATATTCAATCTCATCCAAGCACACAAAGCGCCTCTTGACACCAGACCATCCTGTCAGTCTGCCTTCGGCCTTTTGGATCTTGCCCTCGCCTCGTCGTTCGTCCACGGGCAGCGCAAACTTGGCATCGACAAGCTTGAGGCCAAACTTGCCTCCCTTGTCGGACTTTTCAAACGTGTCGGTCAGACGGAGTTGGAAGTTCATGGCGTCGGCATGTGAAAAGTCTTCGAAGAAGGCGAGGAGCTGGACAATGTTGTCTTGTTCGACAATCTGGAGACGGAGTCGGTTGGCGGTCCACTGCTTATAAATGGGAACAACCATGCGTCGACGCGAAATAGAGAATGAAGCTGCGAGTCCGTCAAACTTGACCTGGAAACCAGTAACAGCAAGCTGGAATGTATGCAAATCATTAAACGAGTTAAATGTCAGTCGTCGAATCGTTGACGCGCTCGTGAGCGTCTGGAGCAACTTTGCGAGATCTTCGGGAACAGCAGGATCGGTTCGACTAGCATCAATGGCAACGGCCATGTCTTGTTGAGGTTCGCGGAGCAACGTAAGTTCGGGAGAACCATCGACTGGAAGGCGAACCAAAAGTTCACCCGGACCTACAATCTGTTAATCTTTTTCCCACACACACCCAGAAAAGTAACGCAAACTCACCCAAGTTCATACGGTCAGAGACAATACCTGCAGTATGTCTGCACATGATCCTCAAGCTCTCACTCATGACGGTAGGCGCCGACTCCAATCCTGCAGCTTCGGGGTCTTCATTCATCACCTTGGCCTCGACCCACTGCAACTTTTCGAGTACGCGACTCCCGTTTTGGCTGAAGCCCTCGGTCTCATCGGCACTCTCAATGTGAAATCCCTTGAGCGCGACCTGAGCAAAAGTGGTTTCACCGGGCGCAACATTCATAGAAGTGAAAGTACCAAAGAGGTTATTGCGATCCTTGCCTTCTTGGAAGACTAGGTGCGCCATGCAGATCCTGAACTGCTTGTTCGGCCCCTCTTCGCGGAAACGTAATCTCAGAGCTGGAGCTTGATCTGGTTCGGTGACGTATTCAAAGTTCATGGGCTCCTGTTTGGTTCCGAGCTCATGATTGACCAAGCTGACTTGTTTGTGCTGCTGCGGCGTGACCAGTACCATTCGGTAACCTCGATGCAGTTTCCGCTTTCCAGTACCTTCGCTGCTAAGTTCAATCTTCTGGAACACTAGTAGCCTACAGCCTGGTATTCTTTCTTGGGAGAACATGGATGGGTTCGCTGGGTCCTTGTATGTGGCTTCGCGGAGGTACATTTTGCAGGCAAATCGTTCGTCTCTTCGCTCTCGCAGATCCGACTCTACCCGGCTCGTGTGGTTGACAATAGACCATAGACTACGGAAATCCGCTTCATGCAGGGCAAGCGTAAGAAGAAATCCGTGCCGTAGCTGCACAGTAATCTGGTTCATTTGTTGTTTCCAGTTGACGTCTCTCCATGTGATGGCTGAGCCCGGACCAACCAGGATATTGATTAGACTGTTTTGACTGCAAATGGCAAGCTTGGCTGAGTATTCCTCCTTGGGTCGCAAAACAGACAAGACGACGTTCATTGGCACACGATCAGTGGCGGGGTCATCGGTCGATAACGAAGCTTTGACAAACATGCGGAAGTAGCAAAATTCGGTCTTGGTGTCGGAAAGAGGAATGTACTGCGAAAGGCTGACCTGTTGCTGACCGCTCGGCTGACCGGCGAGCCCCGAGCTGAGTACACTGGCGGCATCGGGAGCAAATGATGGGTATTCTTCCCATATCGCCTGGTCCTGGCCCTGGATGAGGGCCTGCGTCGGAGGCATGCTATGGTGCTTCTTCATCGATCCGACCAGCAACTTCATGTAATGGCCAATGGCATTCTGGATGTCATAAACCTCTGCGCCCGCAGCATCACCCGCCTGTCGAGCGAGTTCGACTTGAGCGTCGGGCGATCCATCGCCGTACTTTTGCAGGCCAGGGTGGCTGGGCAGGACTTTAGTTATAATCCACCACACCTTGGCCAAATCGACGTGAGGCTGGGCGAGCCGCTCCTGTGGTGGGTCGGCGGACTTGTGTTGGCTCCTAATAAGATTTTCCATTCCAGTACGTCCTTTCAAAAACCACCAAGTGGCGACCCTGAGCCATTGCATAGGAGTATGATTGTAGATGTTGCCGCCAAGCTGGGCTGTTAGCTCAAAGATTCCTCTCATGTGGGTTATGCGCTCAGCAAAGTCGCGATATGCCAGCTCATTCGTAGATTGTGTATCGGAGCGACCGAGTGAGGTAGCAGGCTTTGTGGCTCCAGAAGCACTGCGTGATGCCATTTGAGCACCTGGTGGCCCTGAAGGCATTACAAGCGCTGCGGGTATTGACGACGGTGGCGAGGACTGTTGTTGAAAAGTTGATGTTCCTGCCAAAGGTTGAGGCGGGCTGGAGACACGAGACATTTCATCAAACGCTTGAGGATAGGGCTTGTCGGCGGTCGAGGCTGCTCGTTGCATAGATGGGTTGGAGAAAGGATCGGATCGAGAAAGGGGTGAGGCGGGGGTTTGTGAAGCGACAGAAGGTGTATACTGCGGTGAACCTGATGATGGTACGCGCGTGTCCATATCGCGTGGGTATGCCATTGGCCTCTGTCCGGGAGATGGTCCACGGGCTCTTGATCGCTGAGGGTCTTCAGTCTCAAGCCCTCTGCGTGGTGATGTCCTCGAGTCCATTTGTGAGTTGCTGAGGGGCGTCCCTGGAACCGAGCGCTGTGAGCTCTCTTCTGAATCCCGCCGTTCGCCTGATGCTGCACGCTGCGCGGCCTCGTGTAAGGTCCTACCCTCCTCTGAACGCATTTTTTGCTTGACTCTTGCTGCAAAAGAAGCATGCGCGTCATCTTCATGTCCGGTTCCATGAAGGTCGGGCATTTGCGGAACTGTGGGTACAGGTGGTGCGGGCTCGTCTTGCTCACCCATGGTGCTGAAGCCAGTCTGACTGCGTTTGAGAGACTTTGGTCGGAAATCATCCTCCTCCTCTTGAATTGTGGGCTCGCGTGCAGACATTGTTTTGGATACGACAGGCGAGAGGTTGTCTGAATCTTGCGAGTAGACCGAGTCTTCGCTCAACCGCCTCATGGGCTGGTGCATTCCAGGTTCTATCATGGAGTCGAAGCCCGTTGGCGCGCGAGAGAGGCCCTTGGGACGTTCGCCGAGGCCCATGGGGCCCAAGTGGCGCGGCGGGGTGGGAGGGAGCTGTGCGGTGGTGGTGATTTGGCCGAGCTGCATCTTCTGGTTCAGAGGAGGGGACAGCTCGCCGGGATTTGTGCGTGTCCTGGTGAGGTTTGTCTTGTACTCTGTCTGTGCATGTGACCTGTATTCAGTCTGTGAAGGGGCGCGGCCAATGCCATTGAGGCGGGGGCTGGGGATGGTGTCGTCCTGCGGCACCTCGGCGGGCAACTGCTCCACTGCGGGCACATTCACGGGCTTCTTATTCTTAGCCACTTCGATGGCGGGGTCCTCACACTCGTCGCCGCCGTGGCCTATGACGTCCGGGACAGTGCGCACAAAAGCTACGGTGAGGCCCTTCTTGCGCGTGCCCGACTTCAAGCCTCCCGGACCGGGGCTCTTTGCTGCTGCGCTGTTGAGAATGGTTTGGGCACCAGGCCACCGCTGGGCACTGGCAACATCTATGCGGGGGCGGTTGAGGAAGGCGGCGGCTGCAGCAGCGGCAGCCTCTTGCTGTTGCAGCTGCTGGGCGGCACGGTCTGTTGAGGGCTTGAGGAAGGCGCTAAGGTCGTCATTGTCAACCTTGTTGTCGACGGGCTTGTTCTTCGCGTTGGCGGCGGCGAGCTCGCTGGTCTTGTCGAGGATCTTGGTCTTCCAGCGGCTCTTGGAGAAGAGCTTACTGGCGGGTTCGCGTGCGTCCACCATGGTGCTGTGTGCAGGCGCGACTCGGGGCGGTGGAGGTGGAGGTGGAGGTGGAGATGGCGGTGGTGGTCAGAGGTGGGGGGGATAGTGGCACAGGGCCGGCGAGGCGTAGAGGAGGGCGTTTGTGGAAGAGCAATGTGGTCGCGTGCGTGGTTACAAAGGCAGCGAGGCAGTGAGGTGGCTTCGACGTCCCGTCCAGGGCTCAATTGGCGGCGGCGGCAGCGGGGGCGGGCGGTGGATTGGCGGAGGAGGTGGATGGGGCTTCTCTAACAGGGCCCAAGCATATGAAACGGCTTCACTCGCACATGCAGTTGCCAGAGCGCTTCTTGCAATGCATGTGAAGAGAAGCAACGGGTGTGCAACAAGGAAGCAAGAAAAAAAAGAAAGACAAGAGAGAGTGAGTGAGAGACGGGAGAAGGAAGGACAGCGACACGAGACGAGGAGATCAGACCGCAGGGCCATGCGAGGGTAGCAGCAGCCTAGTAGCATAGCCGTTCGTCGTTGCGGAGAGGGTACATGCAGCTAGACGACAGGGCCAAATTGGCCAGGGTGCACGCTAATTGCACGCCCGTGTTGGCTCTGCCATTCCAAACGCCCTCGTAAATGCGCCCGAGCGAGATTGCGCATGCCCATGCCTCCACTGCCTGCGCTCGATCCGGCCAGCTTGCGCGTGGCAGCCCCAGTGCAGCCTGCTGCTGCTGCTGCTGCTGCTGCTGTGGTACCACATAGCCAGTGTGGATATGCGTGCGCCCGCAATACGAGACGCTCCCTCGGCCTGCCGGTCAGCAAGCACTCTGTCGCGCGCTGGCTCTGGCTCTGTGAAGACGGCGGCCCCGGCGCCATGACGGCCATGGCAGCTGTTTCACGCGTCTTGACAGCTGCTACACTACGTGTCTGCCAGCCTCTTTTGCCTGTCAGCGACGGCAACGATACAAAAAAGCCTCATGCGTCCAAAGTAAGTGTGCCTCTGCCGTCGCAGCGACGACAATTTACGTACCTACACACTTAGTCCAGCGTCCCAAAATTGGAACACGACACAGCCGTCTATGCCCGAAACATGACAGCATCCGCTCCACCAGCGTGAAGTGATAAGGCGGCGACAAGGATCACCACCTTCTAACCTCGCCTGTCGGCTGCCGTGGCCCCTTGTCCGCTCCTCCTTTGACGTTAGCTTTCTGTGAAGATGGGCCGTGGGCAATGCCAAACCTGCGGCCAAGTCCATGCAAGCTTACGCCAATCCACCGTCGTCGACGTCAGCCCCATGAGCACAATCACTCGACACCAAGCATGCTCGCACACTGCCCTACCGGCTGCATAGTATACACGTCCAACACCTTCAGCCGTGGCGGCCAGGGGTCCTACCGCGATGTGAGATGGGAACAAGGTGCTTACTGTGCCTCAGGCTGTTAGCGCCCGGAGAGGAGCCATATCGGCCTCAGCACTAAGTAAGCGATATGACGATGGGCCTCCCTACTCGACATTTGCCGTACCAACCACACCCCGCCAAGGCTTCCCTCCTGCCTTTACACACGATGCGCCAGCCACAAACAGTAGGACATGCTGCCAAAGGAGATTGCCATTGCAATCCTCATGCCACACTTGCCCCACCAGCTCCCTAGCCACACGCGAGCCTCCACCGATCATCATCATCCTCATCCTCATCCTCATCTCGACTTTAACCATGTCACTCCAACACGCGTCGCAAACATAGAGTTTAATCTGACCGGGCCACGAAACTAAGAATGACTGGCCCGATTCCGTCAGCCATCATTCCACTTGGACAGACACTCACACAAGAGTCTAAAAATGTACGCCGCACGCGCCCCTCCGTGAGATGATGACCCCTGTCATCTCCGTATAGATCATGTGAAGCATTCTTGGCCGTATACATACATACATACATAGCACTTCATACCGGCACATTTCTCGTGACGAGCAACCCATCTATCAACACGCATATGTACAATGTTGAATGAAGCTTCGACTTGGCACTTCCTGGAGCCGCAAGTGGGTCTCCACCTAACCATGACGGAACGGAGACCCATACTATCGTCATAACCTCCGAAACATATACCCCTCCGTCGTTCTTCCCCGCCAAATACGCCCACCCCCATAGTCTGTCATTCCTGTCCCCAACAACACGCGTACCAATGTCTTCTCAGACCACCTCCGAGCCCCTCCAGACTTATGAGGTCTCGGATTTCACCTTCCACAATGCTTCTACGCTACCCAAGCTCAAACTGGCCTACAAGATCCTCAATCCACACAACTCCAAGATTGCAGTCGTCCACACCTGTTTCAAGGGCCGCCTCAACACCACCCCAACATACGCAGACGGCGCCTTGAAGAACCACAAGATTATCCTCATCGCCCTCCTTGGCAATGGCGAATCCTCCAGTCCTTCAAATACTCCAAACTTTCCCTCCCAAATCGAATACATGGACTGCATCAATGCCCAATATCCTCTCCTGACAGAAGAGCTCGGCATCAAAGACGTCGACGTAATGCTGGGGTTCTCCATGGGTGGCCAAATCACCTATCATTGGCTGGTTTCACATCCCGACTTTATCAAACATGCAGTCATTATCTGCTCCTCAGCCAAGACAAGCAGACACAACTACCAATTTCTCGAAGGCCCAAAGGCGGCATTGGAACATGCTGCCAGTCCGGCAAGAGGCATCAGAGCCTTTGGGAAAGCCTACTCGGCTTGGCTAACGAGTGCAGAATGGTTCGACAAGGAATGCTACAAGGAGATGGGCTTCCAGCAATTGCGCGATTGGGACGATGTCACAACTATCCAGGGCTACGAAGGCTGGGCCGCCGACGATCTGCTGGCCATGCTGGGCATGTGGCAACGGGGTGATGTAGCTCGCTGCACCAAAGATGGGGATTTTGAAGCTGCACTAAAGAGCATCAAAGCGAGAGTTTTACTTATGCCCTGCGAAATGGATCAGTATTTCAGGCCATATGTAAGCCACAGGGAGGTTGAGAGCCTGCAAAACGGTCTGGTCGAGGTCATTCCCAGCATCTGGGGTCATATTGCGGGTGGTGGAGCCAATAAAAAGGATACTGAGTGGATGGATCACAGGATGAAACTCTTCTTGCGTGGTCTAGCGTAGGGACCATGACCAGCCTGATTGTTTCACCCTATGTAGTAACACAGCACGTGATCTCAATAACATCGCATGCTGCACGAAATCAATCACGGTGACAGTTTTCGAGAAGAAGACGATCACGAGTTAAGCTTTGCCAAGCAGTGCATACGAGAGAAGAAGACGTTGACAAACACACCGTTGCAGTGGAGCTAATCCCCAGGGCTGCAAGTCGTTTCGCCTTTGCTTTTCAGCCAATCAACTAACGGCCTCATCGATATGTTATCGCCAAGCTCTTACACTCAACGCCTCATCCCTACCCTCTTTGAGTGCCCTACACTTTAAACCCACAAAACCTTACTCTGTGACTCCCATTTATATAGAGGACGAAGCCACTTCAAACTTTGTCACGTAACTGTACCCAATACACAACCTTCACAGAGGAAGAAGGAAAAACATCAAACGCCATCATGTCTTACCAAACACCACCAGCCTATTCCCCCATGTCTTTTTCTTCTTCAGCATCTCCTTCATCCTCGGACACAAACACAGGAGCGAGCGCACCCCGAACCAAGCGCGCCCGCGTATCCGCAGAACACACACTAAACCGCGTGCGAGAAAACCAACGAAGACACCGTGCCCGCCAACGCGACCACGTCGCCTCACTGGAACTCAAGCTCGCCGAGACAGAAAGACTACTAGTAGAAGCAAGAGCAGAAATCGTCCTACTCAGACAACAAGCCGCGGAAAGAGACGCATACGGCGGTGGAAACATGGGAAGCGAGATATTAGAAAAAGACATCATATCCATCACGCCACCAGCCTCAACTCAACCCCAAACCGCACTATTCCTCATCCCAGCCCAAAACGACAACAGCAACAACAGCAACCCAACATCCCAGCACGACATCATCTACCCAGATCTATCCCAAATCTCCGACCTCCCCTTCTTCACCGACACCACCACCACCACCACCACCCTACAAACCACAGACTCAACCTACTTCCTCTCCCCACTCCAGGACATATCCCTCACCCTCTCCACCCCCAACACGCCACCACCCCTTGACCTCCAGCCCACACCAAACCTCGCCCTCGAAGCCACCCCATCACCAACCACCGCCGGCCCCCCACCCTGCTGCTCCGACCCCCCACCCTCCTCACCTTCAGACCCGGAATGCACAACTTGTAAAACGCGCCCGCCGCCCTCACCCACGGAAAGCACAACGCTCTGTGCACAAGCGTACGTGCTGATTCGGCAGCAAAACTTTCGCAATCTGGATCCGCAGTCGATACGGCTGTGGTTGGCGCAGGGGTTGCGGCGGGCGCAGAGGGAAGGGGAGGGGTGTAGGGTTGAGAATGGGGCTCTGTTGCGGTTATTGGATTTTATTAGTGGGGTTTAGGTTTGCTGTGAGGAGAGAGATGTTTTTTTTTTAACTTCGTGTGTTCTTTTTGTCGGGTTGAGAAATGTTCGAGGGTGAGATGTAAAGTTACTTGAGTATACTGGCACGATACACATCCTTAAACATTGAAGAAGAAAGGAAAAATGTCGTGACTGTTTGAATTTTTCATTACCTTCATCGCTATGCAGACAAAAAAAAAGAAGAACCGAAGAGAAAGAAAACAAAGAGATAAGATCCATATAAATGTACAAATCTCAGGGCTTGGAGTCGAAACATTAGACATTTCAATCGGCCGTTTGAAACCCCCCCCCCCCACAGCATGTTGCCATCTAAGATCCTGTTCATATGAAAAAAAAAGCATTCATGTCATGGCGCAAAAACAGATCGATCCGTTTTCTTTACCGTCCCATGCGAATCACACCCGCATGCACAAGCTTCTGGATCTTGGACCGAATCTCAGGATTCTTCAAGTGCTCCTGTAGCGCCGCGGGATCTTCCTTTGCTTGTTGCAAGATGGCTTGCATAATCGGGTCTTGCAGGATACCGACAATCTACCGTTTCGTTAGTAAAAAAAAGTAACAAGATACTAGCTAGATTGTCTTAAAACTCACCTCTGGATCTCGCTGGATACGCTCCATGGTCTCCTGCTCAGTCTCACCCTCGCGGGCAGCATACTGTGCCTGCAATGCCTTGGCTTCTTGTTGCTGAATCTCTCGTGTGTGCTTGCCCTCCTTATCGTGCTCCATGGCTTCAGTGCACGTGTTAACGCACTTGTTGTACTCGCGCATGGTAAAGTATGCTTGGGCCTTGCGCAGGTACGCTCGGATAAAGTCGGGGTCACGCTTGATGGCCTCGTCGCAGTCTTGAATGGCCGATGGGAACTCGAGCAATTTGATGAAGCAGGCAGCGCGGTTAGAGTATCCTCTTGGATCATCGGGGGCACGCTTGATCATCTCTGTGTACGCTTCAACCGCACCGGGCCAGTCCGACTCTTTGAATTTGGCATTGCCGAGTTCGCGTGCTTTCTCAGCCTCCTCTGGGTTAATGTACGACTCCTTCTCTGCCTTGATCTTAGCCTTTTCAGCGGCGCGAAGCTTGGCAAGCACCTCAGGTGTACGGTGCTCTGTCTGTGCCTTTTGGTAGTAGAGAATTGCGTTGCTGAGATCACCCATTTTCTCGTAAGCGGTACCAATACGTGCAAATGCCCTATGAAGTGTTAGATACAACCATAAGAGTTGTTGGCGAAAGACTTACTTTGCAATGATCTTGAAGTCTGCGAGGATTTCTCGACCATACTCAACAGCCTCCTGACAGGCCTTGATGCAGGACTCGTAATCACCCTTTTCGAAGTAGGCTGCTCCCAAGTTGGTCTTGTATGTAATGTCCTTGTGGGTTTCCCATGCCTTGTTGTAGTTCTCAATGGCTTCGTCAAACTGTCGCTTCTTGTAGAATTCAGTGCCCTTCTTCTTCAGTTCGTCGGCTTCAGCCTTGGCCTGCTTCGCAGCTTTCTCTTCTTCAGTCTCTTCGACCGGTTCGGGTTCGGGCTCAGGCTCAGGCTCCTTCTTCAGCTGCTCAGGTGCTGGTCGCGCATCGGGCATCTCAACGTCTTCCTCTACCCTTGCCTCTTGACCACTTGCACCACCTGCACCTGCGCCTCCGGCCTCTGGTGGCTGACCGAACGACATATCAATACCTAGCAGTACGCTCATGACCTGTAGGAAGCGGGGATCTTGCATAAACTGGCCTGCCATGTTTGGGTTCTTTTGCAGCATCTGAAGCTTGCCCATGAACTCTGGATCAGCGAGCAGGGACGCGGTCTTGGGGTTGGCTGCCAGCTTTGCGATCATGTTTGGATCGCTGAACATACCACCGAGTCCTGCACCATCGGCACTGGCCTCGGCGTCGATTGCACGCTTTACGGCTTCCAGACCCGACTTGGCTTGGGCGTTGTTGGGATCGAGCTTGAGTGCCTGGCCAAAGGCGTCTGATGCACCAACTATCTGCTGTCAGTAGTGAATTCTCCCATATCACAAACTTCACATACCTAAATCACCCTCGCCGTGTAGCGCAGTTCCTTTTCGCCCCCAGCCCTTTGACCAGTCGGGCTTGATCTCTGTAACTTTGTTTGCATCTTCGAGTGCCTTTTTCCAGTCTTTCAAAGATGCGTATGCGCCCGATCGGTTCGAGTAGAGGACGTGATTTGTAGGGTCGAGCTCGATGGCCTGTGAGAACTTCTCGCTATACTTTGTTAGTAAATGGTGGGCTGGACCATGTTTGCGGGGAACTTACATGGACTCCGCGAACTTCTTCTCGGCGAAGAGCTTGTTGCCCTCTGCTTTCAGTGCGTCCGCCATGTTGTTGATGTGAAAATCTAGCTGTTCCTGCACAGAAATTACGAATTACTTGTTGTGTATAGTATCTGAGGGAGCAGCTTTGAATTATTGTAGTTTGATGTGTAGCTAGAATGTTCGATTGCGGAGCTCGGGAAAGACGTCCGTGCTTCTTGAGTGCTGAAAGGGCGCCTGTCATAACCCCACCATCCAGCCTGACGTGACATCTCTCCAGCTTGTAAGTGACACCAACATCTCTCAGCCCTTTTTACGCGTGCTTGTGTTGTCCTCAGCGTTAGTTCAATGATATCATCACTTGGCAAGGAATAACCAAGAGGGTGTTCGAGTTGGTGTTTGATTTCATTAGCGCTGTGGCTTGCAATGCCGCTTGGATCTGCGATGTTTGGAAGGCAGACGCGTAGTTGTTATTATATATCTAGGCAATGGCTTCCTTGCTGAGTACAGGAGATTTCGGCGCAGCTGTGACTAACATAATGACAAGTCCTTCACCTGATCTTATCCTCAGACTCCACAAGAGGCGCAATTAAAGCTTTTGCTTCGTCCGAGAACCTGGTGTAACCTACAAGCCATGGCTCAAATAGTGCGGCAGGCGCAATGGGAGGCGCAGCTCGTTCAAAGTGGGCACTACGATAAGATTATGGTCCAGAACCTGGAAGTCGTTGTCAATGCTGGCAAAGACGTCTGGGGTCGTGAGAAAAAGCAAAGGGCTTTTATCAGTGTCACCCTCACCCTAGGCAGGCAGTTCACTTCAGCTTCTTCCACAGACTCCGTCGACGATAGCACCGTCCATTATGGCATACTCAGCAAAGCGATTCAAGCAAAATTCGGGAATGTTACATCGGCTTGGACAAGCACGTCTGCACTTTCAGCTGCAATCTCACAATGTGTACGCGATGTCGCAGGTTCAACTGAAATATACGCCATCGAAACAAACGTGTGCTACCAAAAGGGAAGCATGCTCGGCGAAGGGGCAGGCCACACGACTTCTTGTATTGAAAAGTCGGGAATACGCTCGAGCGTACTTTATTTGCGCAACGTCCGCATTCCTTGCCTAATTGGGGTCAACGCGAATGAGAGACTGCAAAAGCAGCCCGTGGATGTTAATATCTGGATAGATGGAATCGCCGACTCCCGCGTCGACGACTATCCGCAACTGGAGAGTCTATTATTTGAGGTGAGTATGTTTAGCTTCAGCGCTGGACGCTAGCTGACCAGTTGCAGCTGATCTCAGGGTCCTCATTCCAGACGATTGAGAGCCTGCTAGCGTGGCTCGTCGAAGAGCTTAGACAGAAGTTCTTCACGCAAGATGTGGATCAGGGCGCATGGATCAAGCTGCGAGTTGGCAAGCCCCACGCCGTACCTTTTGCCGACGCGCCAGCTGTGGAGATTATGCGACCAGTGCGTTCGGATTGAGACAAGAACATGTTTTACAGAACATGGAATGCGGTTGGTAATGGCGAACCAGAACATGGCTGTGACCGTAGAGGTGGGTGCAGATATTGGCGAGACGCAAGCCACGGGAAGAAATCAACATGTGTGTTCCTGAATCGAGTAGTATACTCTGTGGATAAGCTCCGCTAGCGTGTCCGGCGGCGATTTGGACCCCACCCAATATCTATCCCCCTGTCTTACACGGTGTGAGGGTTTCTAGAGTTTGGATAGTCCTCGGTCTGGGTACAGTGTCGACGGCCAATGAGCTGGCAGGCTGACATCCATAAAGTTAACCGCCACGGGGGGTGGTTGTTGTTGTTGTTGTTGCTGCTCGTAGTAAGATGGAAGGAGGCGTTGATCTAAACGTCTGTCAAGCAAGGGCATCGCTGCTGTAAGCCTACAATACACAACCTTAGTAGTAGATCCCCCACGTGTTTTAAGCGACAGCTGAACTCGGGACGGCGTTGAGTGTACATAGTGGCGTCAACCACAGCGGTACTCTAAGTAGTCTACCCCTGGAGTAGTGATGGATGTGTAGATATGCTCTCGGCGTGTAGAGCATAGCGCAGGCACACTGTCTTCCGAAGGCGAGTGCGTACATGGCAGCCAGACTGGGCAGGTAGCCGTCGACGAGAAAGCGGGTTGTCCAGGAATAGCAAGGCATTTGCCTCAATGTCGCGCGTTCGCCACAGGCCAGGAAAATTGGGATGTTGCCCGCATGCCGGGGAAGATTGTTGGGGAGCAATGGGAAAGGCGGTCGCGCGGGCTACGTCAGGTTGGGTGCATGCCCCCCCTGCTAGCGCCGAGACCAGATGAGGGGCTTTTCAGTTTATCGACATAGCTCCTAGGGAAATTATTCAACAATTGTGCATCGTGAGGTTGAACAGATAGGCGGCCGCAAAGCTCATTCGATGGACGATGTGGACATTGACTCGGACAGACGGCCGGATAACAGCCAGCAGCACCGCGAACCGGGGCCGGTGGCAGGTAGAGCCACAAATGGTGTGCTGAGACGTCGGTGAAGGGGGCGCCGAGGTGGGTACAGCAGCAGGTGGGAGTGGTGGTGCTTTGCAGGCAGTGTACGCCTGGCAAAACAAACAATGACAGCCTCTATGCAGACAACAGAGCAGGTCCAGCGCGGGAGCAACCCAATTGATAGCAGCAGACGAGGACACGAGGTATGGCGCGCTGGACATGTGGGCAGGATCCATTGGCGGCGTCGCCGTTGCCATGCAGAGATGCTACGCTCAAAACTGCCCTTCTTGTCTCCGAGCGGCAATAGTAGACTGCAGGTATAAAAACCAGATGCACACCGTCTCTTCACTACTCGCCTTCTAACCCCCAAGCCTTTTCTTGCTACCAGGCAGAGCCCGTTCTCGCCTTGCCCCACGTCCAGCGCCAAGCTCGACCCGTTTGTCTATAAGGAGTCCAGCTCCCCAACAACAGCTGTCCCCGACACTCCTCTTCTGTTTCTAGTCTTTACCTCTTTTTCAACACCACAATGGCATCTCGCGCGATCCCCTCCCACCTCAAGCCCTCTGCTGCTGAGGGCGAGGGTGGCTTCTCCTCCCAGCGCCACCACGGCAAGTCGCAGTCCCATGTGGTAAGTACACGCGTCCGCTGTCACTGTACAGCCTGCCCATCTTCCCCTTGGTTTTGCCGTTTTCTCTCGTCACCATCGCTTCAATTGCCTTGGTTCCCCTCGTCTTCACCACTCTCGGTCTGCACTGAGTTGGCACCTTGTACCTGGTGAGCCTGGCCCCGGCGGACGTCTGTCTCTGGCGGCTTCCTGCCACCTCGTGCAAGGATGAGAGCTCACTGGCAAGCCTGCCTCTCGAGCTGTCAGGCGATGTTGAGAGAGCGTCAGTTGCAGCTCCCTGGAACCATCTGCCCCGCACCGCCTGCGTGTACACTCCGCGGCCTCGCAGTGGTGGTCTTGCAACATTCACCCCGCCAACGATGCAATCCTTACGTCTGCCATCTCAATTACCAATTGCTGACGCAAGTCCCTTATCTAGGCATTCGAAAACACATCGACCAATGTCGCTGCCTCGCAAATGCGTAATGCGCTGAACAAGCTCGCCGATACCGTCACCGACCCCGCTGAGAAGAAGGTCAGTCTCAATTGCTCGATGCCTCTCTTCAATTCCCCGCATGCTGCTCGCACCATACAACACACTCACTAGGGTCAATGGCCTACAGTCGTGAAAATGGTCATGATCATCTGCTGCGGGCATCGAAGAGGGGCACTTGGTCGTATTGGCACAACATACTGACGGTCGCAGTACTTCGAGACGGAGATGGACAACTTCTTCGCGCTGTTCCGCCGGTACCTCAATGACAAGGCTAAGGGCACTGCCATTGACTGGAACCGCATCGCACCCCCAAAGGCTGAGCAGGTTGTCAACTACGACGACCTTGCCAATACCGAGGGTGTTGAATACCTGAACAAGCTCGCTGTCGTCAAGCTCAACGGTGGTCTCGGTACCTCGATGGGTTGCGTTGGCCCCAAGTCAGTCATTGAAGTCCGTGACGGCATGTCCTTCCTGGACTTGTCCGTTCGCCAGATTGAGTACCTCAACCGCACATACGACGTCAACGTGCCATTCGTGCTCATGAACTCGTTCAACACCGACACGGACACTGCTAGCATCATCAAGAAGTACGAGGGCCACAACATTGACATTCTCACATTCAACCAGTCGAGGTACCCCCGTATCCTCAAGGACTCGCTCCTGCCCGCTCCCAAGGAGTACAACTCAGACATCTCCAACTGGTACCCCCCAGGTCACGGTGACGTTTTCGAGTCTCTGTACAACACAGGCATGATTGACAAGCTTACCGAGCGCGGTATCGAGTACATCTTCCTTTCCAACGCCGACAACCTGGGTGCCGTTGTCGACCTCCGCATCCTCCAGCACATGGTTGACTCCAAGGCCGAGTACATCATGGAGTTGACGGACAAGACCAAGGCCGACGTCAAGGGTGGTACTATCATCGATTACGAGGGCTCTGTCCGTCTGCTCGAAATTGCCCAGGTTCCCAAGGAGCACGTCAACGAGTTCAAGTCGATCAAGAAGTTCAAGTACTTCAACACCAACAACATCTGGATGAACCTCGCGGCCATCAAGCGTGTTGTCGAGGCGAACGAGCTTGCCATGGAAATCATTCCCAACGGCAAGTCGATCCCTGCCGACAAGAAGGGCGAGGCCGACATCTCAGTCCTCCAACTCGAGACTGCTGTTGGTGCCGCCATCAAGCACTTCAAGAACGCACATGGTGTCAACGTTCCCCGAAGGCGGTTCTTGCCCGTCAAGACGTGCTCTGACCTCATGCTCGTCAAGTCTGATCTCTACACACTCCAGCACGGCCAGCTGGTCATTGACCCCAACCGCTTCGGCCCTGCTCCTCTGATCAAGCTTGGCAGCGACTTCAAGAAGGTTTCCAGCTTCCAAGCACGCATCCCATCGATCCCCAAGATTGTCGAGCTGGACCATCTCACCATTACCGGTCCCGTCAACCTTGGCCGTGGTGTTACCTTCAAGGGTACCGTCATCATTGTCGCTACCGAGGGCTCGACCATCGACATTCCCCCAGGTTCCATCCTTGAGAACGTGGTTGTGCAGGGTTCGCTCAGGCTGCTCGAGCACTAGAGCAGGTTTGGCTCATGTTTTGTTTGCGCTTTTACATAGATTTTTGAGGAAGGAAGGAGTACTTTGGTAGTAACTGGTAACGAGGGATGGCAACGCATTCTCACATTCCTAGACAGATAGGGCACATGTGGTAATTGGG
This sequence comes from Bipolaris bicolor, assembly GCA_026262445.1. Lineage (NCBI taxonomy): Eukaryota > Fungi > Ascomycota > Dothideomycetes > Pleosporales > Pleosporaceae > Bipolaris > Bipolaris bicolor. The sequence goes on from JAODYD010000003.1 coordinate 268,735, forward strand.
GGCATAACAGCCTGGCCCGTCCATGATTGACGCATCATGATAGTAGACATGCATTATTGGCGGGTAAAAAGAATATAATCGTCTTTCTCAAATGCTAAGTTTTGATGGCCTATGGGCGAGTAGTGTGTATACATGTCGGCGCATGACGGCGGGATGGTGGGAACAGAAACGTCGGGCTGGATCGCTAGTGGGCATGTGAGCCCGAACGGGTGCCTGACTGCTACCTCAGACCTCACGCCAGCTCAGCCTTGCGGCCCTACCTATCAGAGGTGATGTCAGCATGGTCACCAGCCACGCAAACAGGCCGCCAGCCCAACACATGCGAACCTTGGGAGCAGTTCTCGTGCGGCGCAGAGGCGCAGTCGACGCGCCATTGTGCCTGCTGATAGCGCCGACGGATTTGTTTTGATATAAGCAGCAGCAGGAGCAGCAGCAGCTTCCGGATGCCGTCACGTTCCATACATACTTACGCCTGCATTATTGCGTCGCACGACAGCGGGGTTCACCGACCGCACCACCTTGGATCAGCACCAGCTCCGAAGATTGAGCCGAGGCGCTACTACATACATACATACGCGCATATGCTTCAAATCATTGATAGCTGCTGTTTCCAACTTTCCCCAGCATGGCCACGGAACCCACGCAGCAGGAAGAGCATGCCGCAAACACGGCAAATGCCAACGCGGCGCATCGCGAAGCATACGACTACTGGGGCTACCTTTTTCAAGACGACAAATGTGGAACGCGCAAACTCGATGGTCTGCTCAGAGGCATTGCAGAGGTTATTGTGAGTATTACGAGGCAGCTCGCCGGCTTGACGCTGTTGGGACCGATAGGTACTGATACTTGTCATCGCAGAGCAAGAAGTTTGAACCCAGCGACTCGCCTGATCTGACGCCGTCGCAAATCGCAGCTTGGTACCGCAGTGTTGGCGGCGACTATGATGTCCTGTTTACGGACACGCCGCCGTCTTCGATAGCATTCATCTACCGCTCGCTGGGCGCATACCACAGTTTGCAGCCCGCAGCGGACGACGACGGGTATTCGAGCCCAACGATACCGGCCTTAAAGAAGCAAGGGTTTGTAACGTGGCAGACTATCCAGCTGTTGCTGGGACCAGAAGAGCACGTACCATTTCTTCAAAGGGCTGTAGAATTGGACGACATACCAGACCCCGAAACGGGCAATATTTTCCCCAAGATCCTTCCCAAAGAGTGTTTTCCAGACAAGCCCGACGATGCCATGGAGGCGTGGTATCACAATGTCGCAGCCAGACTCAAGAAGGAGGCGGAAGAGGAAGCTAACGAAGGGAGCACCGACGAAGCGAGACTACGCTCTTCTACCGAGTACGAGCCTTCTTCGGCTGACGAGAAGCATGGGGCGTTCCGATACTTTGAAGATCCACTCTACCGCAATGAGAGACCAAGGCCTACTTTTATGCGCCACGTCATGAAGCAGTCTACGCGGCCTGTCGACGATCGCGACCGGGCTGTCACGTCACGGGTCAGGCACATGCTAAACCCGCTGAATCCATTTGCTAGTAGAAAGAAGACTATGCCAGGTCGGTACGAAAGCGACAGCTACTCGGATGAAGATGCAACACCTGTAGCGTCTGTACCTCAGGCAGCACCTAGATACCCTGCACACAAGCGCCCCCAGCCGCCACGTCGCGAGTCTTCACTATCGACGACCGAGTCGGAGTCGGACTCTGATGCGGATCAATCTCCTCGACGCCGGACGCCAATACTGCGTACTCGCAGATCCCACGATGCGCCTGCAGCACAGCCGGGCTATTTCCCCGCTTACCACGAGGCGCGTCGATATTCCAACCAACACGAGACGGTTCGGATGGAAGGACGAAGTTCTACGGCAACATCACCACAGCCGGTGTATCGGCCGACTACATCACCGCTGTTTGCGACGCAGGTAGCTCATGCGCAGCAGGAAGCAAGAAAGTACTATGAGCGCCGACCGGCCATGCCTCCACGCACGAGCTACAGACCTGTGCCTGCGCCACACAGCGGGGTGCGATGGGGATCGCCGACACTGCACCCTGTACCGCCATCTCGCGAAGGTGAGAGTGCATATGTGCGGGAGCGAGAGCATCAATACCGGGAGAGAGAGGGGCACGACGGGGGTAGCAGCAGCGGGCGATCACACCGACGGCACTCTACAGACGTAGAGTATCCTCGAGAGCGCGAGCGCGAGCGTGACAGTGACAGGAGACGAAGCCACGACCGGGCCAAAGACGAATGGGATGATCGCGACTATGTACGGTCAAGAAATGGGAGTCGGGATAGGGATAGGGATAGGGATAGGGATAGGGACAGGGACAGGGAGCGAGATCGGGAGCGGGACAGAGGACGGGATCCACGGATGCATAGGTATGTGTCTGGGGTGCAAGAGGGAGCGTCTGGGCGCAAGTTTCCAGTTGCCAGCGGGCCTGCTTACTAAATGCATGCGCAGTGTCAGAGGCCAGATTGTGCGGCTGCTCAAGGAGTTTTGAGGACATGGACAGGATGTGGTGATGGTGGGGGAGGTTGGGAGTACATAGTGGCGGTGGCTGACCAAAGTGTGGCTTGGATCTGGCTAGGTGGATAATGCTGAGAGCAAGAGGAGCGCATTCCTGACAAGGCGGTCTGCAACGTATGCAGTGTGTGTACATACATGTGTTGAAATACGAGGTGAGCATGCAACCAGCATGCGTGTGTATGCATGTAATACATCCATAGTTGGATGAGGGACAATGGTTGTACAATAAGCAACGAGCACACATGGCGGCAGCACTTTTGTTTTGTTGCAAAAAAAAACTAAGAGATGATGGATGCAACTAAGGACTGGGGGGGGAAGGAAGATGAAGAAGGCGGGGCTTACTTTGTCCCGTCACTGGCGATTGCCCATTGGTGGAATGGATAGAACATGGACAGAGGGGGGACGGGACTCCTCGTTGCTGAGAGTGACACGGGCGAGTCCGAGGGCGTGGAGGTGTAACTGAATTCAGGTTTAGTTGGCGGCACAACAGAGGTGGGCTGGCATGGGGAGTGGTGGTGTGGCGGTGTTGTGTAGTAGCCGTACTTGTTAGTCCAGTAGTGGTAGTGTAGCATAGTGTAGCAGTAGTGTAGAGAAGAGTGGGGAGGCGGCGGGCAATTGGACTGGACCCTGGCCTGGCCGGGCGTGGCTGGCCGGGTGTGGTTGGCTGCGAGGCCGGCACAAGTGCAAGGCCAGAGGGCAAAGGAACGCGATGTGCGCCAAGCAGTCGCGTCCCTTAGCTGATAGCGTCATAGCCACTTGTTGGGCGCAGCTCCATCCATGCCCGCCCTCGCACTACCGCTTCCCGGCCGATGCTGGACCTATACACATCCACTTCCATCCATCGCCATATTAATCACGCCAGCAATATCGGCGGTTTGCCCGAAGCCACGCCGTAGTTCTCGTGGGCTCCTGCTCGCCTGAATCGCTCTCTGCAATTGGCAGTGTGGCAGTGCGTCCATTGAAGGAGCCATTGCCCTGCCGAGGAAGGCACGTCCGGATCGTCGTGGCCAGAGAGCTGCAATTACATACGTTCACGACTCACTTTCACCACCTTCCCCTTGGTTTGAATTGCCCGCTTTCACTTCTGCTGCTTGCACCTTCACCCCTTCTCCCGCTCACCATCTTCAATCCAGCCGCTCCTTGCTCGCAATTTCCTTTGTTTCTCTCGGCGATCGATCCACCGGCCAATAATCCCGGCTTGTAAAGTAAAAAGTCCAGTTTAGTGCTCATCCACTGCAGTACCGGCTGCAGCATCGCTAAAGCATAGCTGCCGCCGCGTGTACCAACCAAGCTAATCGGCCCAAACAACAGGTTTCCGCTTGCATCGGCAGCAGTACCCTCACAGCCTCTCTCTGTGTGTTTCGGTCACTTTCGCGCTTCCCTCTTTTTAACCTGCACTCGCCTCCTTGCCCGCCCAATTCCACCCGCCCCATTGCACGCCCTGGTCCTCCTCTAGTTGCTGTCCAGCGCCAGTGGGTCGGGTCTCCGCTCCACACCCCCAGCATGGCTACCGCATCGCGGGAATCAGAGCTGAAGCAGCAAGGTGTCCTCGAAGCAGCAAAAGACCCCAACAGTTCTATTACTGCGCGCCAGGCAGAACAATCAATTGTCAACCAGGCGCAAGCCGCGGGCAGCGTCGCCTATCAATTCGACCCAGATGCCAGTCCCGATCAGAAGCGGGCACAAGCTAGAGCCAAACTTCCACCTGGCTTCCACCGCGAGCACAAAGCTACCGCACTCGTATCAGACGCCGACGCCGACGGTCCTGCCCAGTACGACCTGCCCACGCCTACCGACGCTGGCGCAATTCAGACACCAGACGGTACAAAGGCAAATGGTCACGCGCCCGAGCAACTCGACGAAGATGCGCGCTGGGAGCGAGTTGGATGGGCCCCGCGGTTTGGCATGCCAGGTTCGGAGAATAAGGACGAGGACGAGCCCTCTCTGGCAGACCATCAGACATGGCTCGAGGGCAAGCTTGAGGACAAGTTCTTTGGCGACTGGTACCACAATACCGGCATCATCATCTTTGCCTGTCTGAGCTCGTGGGTAGTGGGCATTCTCGGCGGCGGACTAGGCTGGATCATGATCTTCATGGCCGTCTGCGGAACCTACTACCGGACATCCATTCGCCGCGTGCGTCGCAACGCTCGAGACGACCTCAATCGTGAAATGGCCAAGAACAAGCTGGAGACGGATAATGAGAGTCTTGAGTGGATCAACAGCTTCCTCGTCAAGTTTTGGCCCATTTATGCGCCCGTCTTGTGTGACACCATTGTTGGCACCGTCGACCAGGTCCTGTCTACTTCAACTCCGGCGTTCCTTGATAGTCTGAAGATGACGACGTTTGTGCTCGGAACGAAGCCTCCGCGACTGGAGCATGTCAAGACGTACCCAAAGACCCAAGACGACATTGTTCTTATGGATTGGAAGTTTAGCTTTACGCCAAACGACACGGCCGACCTTACCGCAAGGCAGATCAAGAACAAGATTAACCCCAAGGTTGTGCTAGAAATCCGCGTCGGCAAAGGTCTTGTCAGCAAAGGTTTGGATGTCATCGTCGAGGATATGGCCTTTTCAGGTCTCATGCGCCTCAAGTTCAAGCTACAGCTACCCTTTCCCCACATTGAAAAAGTCGAAATGTCCTTTCTGGAACGCCCGACTATTGACTATGTTTGCAAGCCGTTGGGCGGTGAGACTTTCGGCTTCGATATCAACTTCATTCCGGGATTGGAGACGTTTATCATGGAGCAGATCCATGCTAATCTCGGCCCCATGATGTACGAACCCAATGTTTTCCCCATTGAAATCGCCAAGATGCTTGCTGGTAATCCCGTCGATCAGGCTATTGGTGTTTTGCAAATTCATTTCCACGGCGCACAAGGCCTAAAGAATCCCGACAAGTTCTCTGGCACTCCTGACCCCTACGCTACTGTTTCCATCAATAATCGCAATGTACTTGGACGCACTAAGACTGTGCATGAGAACGCTAACCCGAGATGGAATGAAACTGTCAACATTATTATCACCTCGCTGAAAGACTCGCTTACCATCAACATCTTTGATTACAACGATATCCGAAAGGACAAGGAACTCGGTACTGCCACTTTCGCTCTGGAACAGCTCGAGGAGGATCCCGATCATGAGAACCTGCAGCTCGAGGTCATGTCAGGCGGACGAGCCCGGGGTCTGGTTTCAGCAGACGTTCGCTTCTTCCCTGTTCTAGGAGAGACTACTCTTGAAGACGGCACCAAGGAGCCACCACCAGAGTCGCGAACTGGTATCTGCAAGTTCACAGTAGAGCAGGCCAAGGACCTTGATGGCAGCAAGAGCATGATTGGACAACTGAGCCCGTATGCCGTGCTACTCCTCAACGGACATGAAATCCATAAATCACGCACCATGAAACGAACGAACCAACCGATCTGGCCAGACGCCTCTAAGGAGATGCTCATTACCGACCGTAAGAAGGCAAAGCTCGGCCTTGTAATCAAAGATGACCGCGAACTTGGAACTGATCCGATCCTTGGCACTTACCAAATTACTATTGATGACATGTTGGAGTTGATGGCCAAGGGCCATGAATGGTACAACATTGCCGGTACCCAAAGTGGCCGTGTGAAGATGAAGCTCGACTGGAAGCCTGTCGCACTCAAGGGGGCCGTGTCATCGGGTGGCTATCTCACACCTATCGGTGTCATGCGACTGCACTTCCAAAGCGCTCGTGAGCTGCGCAACCTCGAAGCGCTCGGCAAGTCTGATCCGTACGTCCGCGTTTTGCTCTCTGGCATTGAAAAGGGCCGTACAGTCGTATTCAAGAACAACCTCAACCCAGACTGGGACGAAGTCATATATGTGCCTGTACACACCGTCCGCGAGAAGCTTACGTTGGAGGTCATGGACGAGGAGAATCTTGGCAAAGACCGCACAATGGGACACATTGAACTCCTGGCTGGTGACTACATCAAGCAGGACGAGAACGGTGAATACCTTGAATACGAACAAAAGCAGCCTACCGCAGGAGCTTTGAGGATGGCTGGACAAACTCAATCCAGAGGCACGCTAAACTACACCTGCTCATTCTACCCAACCTACCCAACCTGGGATCCTGAAGAGGACGAGGAAGAAAAAGAAGAGGAGAAGAAGGTTTCGTCCAATGGCTCTACATCGGATGACCCCAAGATCGGTGGTCACCAGCGCGTAATGTCTAATACTTCCATCGCAAGCAAAGCCGAGACTGTAGGCACCATCTCCTCGCTCAAGTCGAGCGAGAAGGACATGCTGAAGGAGCTTGAGAAGAATGAGCTTCAACAGGTCGATTCGATTCCCGAAAAGAAGACGATTGAGAAATTGAAGCTCACTGTAGACGACTTGCAGAAATATGGTAGGTTGCATGGCCATTATGAGAATGCAGACTTGAGTTGCTTGAGTTGGTGTCCCCAACTTAAAGCATCATGCGCCGTATTCTTACAAATTTGGTTGATAGTCGCTGACGTGTTGTAGAATCTGGTCTGCTTGTGTTCAAGCTCATTGAAGGCGAGTTTGCCAGGACTGGTGGTCACGTCGATGTCATTATGGATGACATGGCATACGCTAGTTATATCAGCACCAAGATCAGGAGCAACAAGATGACTTTCAACGATGGTATGATAAAGCATTAGATAATGCCGTATAATGCTAACAAGATGCAGTTGGTGATACTATGATTCGAGAACTCGACTTTTCCAGGATCACTCTCCGTATCATAGAGCATGATGACAATGATAGCGAAGACCAGGATGACCATGTCATTGCCAAGTTGACTGGAAACACCATTGACACGCTGCGGAAAGCTTTGGTACGTCTGCAGTGGTTAGTGTAGAAACGTCTGCTAACCAATTTTCTAGAACACGCCCACTACCTTTACCCTGAAAGATAAGCACGGACGTGACAACAGGATCACTGTGCTGCTCAAGTACATTCCCGTCAAGATGCGTCTGGATCCCAGCGAATCATTCAACAACCAGGGCACTCTTCGGGTAGACGTACTTGATGCAGCGGATCTGCCTGCAGCTGATCGCAATGGCTTCTCGGATCCTTACTGCAAGTTTGTGCTCAACGACAAGGAGGTGTATAAGACCAAGACACAGAAGAAGACGCTACATCCTGCTTGGAATGAGTACTTTGAAGTACCAGTGCGCAGCCGGACAGCAGCCGACTTTGTTGTCAACGTCTACGACTGGGACTTTGGCGACAAGGCCGACTTCCTTGGCAAAGCCTCCATCAACCTGGAGATTCTTGAGCCTTTCCAGCAGCAAGAAGTTACCCTCGCACTCGATGGGAAATCCGGTGCCATTCGTCTGCGCATGCTGTTCAAACCAGACTATGTCATGCGATCACGCCAGGGCTCAAGTACCTTCTCTGGTACTTTTGCTGTTCCGGGCAAGGTCATTGGCGCTCCCGTAAAGGGTGTTGGCAAGGGCGCTGCGTTTGTGGGCGGTAACGTCGTTCGTGCAGGAACATTCCTTGGCCGTGGCTTCAAGCGCAGAAAGTCTCGTGGCGAAGCTCCAGAAGACGAACCCGAGCGTCCAGACACCGCTACAGACCGGCCATCGGCTGACACGCCCGTCATCTCGATCGAAGGTGAACCCACCACGCCCCCGAAGGATGGCTCGAACCACAACAGACATCGTAGCTGGGGTGCTTCAAGCTTCCACAGTCGCTTCGGTGACAACAATGGTGTCGGCAGCGCAGAGCAAGGCACGGCTAACATTACTGTCCTGAGTGCCGACGGCTTCGCCCCTAATACCAATATCCGCGTACACATTCAGCTCGGCAAGAAGGAAATCCACAAGACAGATCACATCAAGGCTCCCCAGGGCTCTGCGACATTCGACCCGTCTGAAGAGTCGTTCAAGGTGCCCTGCACCGCCGATGCCTTTTTCAAAATCATCGTCAAGAACCACGCCAAATTCGGTCGCGACGAGGAGCTTGGCGAGGCTCAGTTCACAGTTTCCGATCAGGGCAGTGGCAGTGAGCAGAACATTGGTGTGGGCAAGGGTATGGTGACGCTTCGCACAAGTTTCCAGCCCAGCGACGCTACCAGCCAGCATGGTAGCGTTAGTCCAAGACCCAAGGGACGGGGTGGTCTGCTTAGGAGAGATCGGAGTACGACGCCTGCTTAGGAGGAACGGAGTCGTCGAGGAAGTCTAAAGATGAATCTGCGGCGTTTTAGTGGTGGTGGTGGTGGTGGTGGCGGCGGCGGAGGAGGAGGAGGAGGAGGAAAGGATATGTTAATAGAGGCTTCGGTGGAAAGAAGGGGTACAATCTCAGCGTTGAAGGGTTGGATTAAGCAAGGTGAGCTAAGAAGGCGGGATACGGTGGTTTGATATCTGGTCTGATTCCTGGGAAAAACTTTTCCTCTCTTCCTAAGCAGACACACCTTTGGATTCTTTTTATATTTTTCTATTCTTTTTTTTGATCTTTTTGGTTTTTCTTTCATATCAAGAGAGACTAAGAGTCTCTCTCGCTCGGTTTAGCTGGCTCATGTTAGAAAGCTTGCAGCACAGAAGCGCGTGATAATTTAATTGTCAGTTATGATGCACACATAGTGTGTGGAGTGAAAGTCGGATGGGGAGCTAGCCGTACAGACAGGTTGGTTTGTACGCTAATGAAATGAAATGAAGTTTTGCTATCTTGTTCAATACTCACGGAAGGGGCTACCAAAATAAGACTCACACACTCCTTCTCTTTTCAGCACGCAAACTAAGTACTTAACTATATCTCGACGTGGCACCACATTACCTTTTCCTCTACATCCCCTTCGCTTATATTTTAATGCACAATTACTTGGTCTGCTGATTGCTATCTCCGTCTACAATTAGAAGATATGCAGAGTCCAAATCCTCCCGCACCGCTCCAAGAGCTCAATCTCGAGTGGGTTGCCCGCGAGCTTGTACCGTTTGTGGAATGGGCCTTTGGTCAGCGGTTCGGGCGGCCGCAGAGAACAAAGGCCTATTGGGTCGAGAGGGTGCTTCTTGCGAGGTCCAAGATAACGAATTCGGTGAGTATACCGTCGTGGTTTATGATTTAGGGAGAGTTGCCTTTTATCACTCATACACTAACGCCAATGTTGCAGCCAAACAACATCGACTTCCGCTCCGCAATCAACTGTTGGAAGGAAATCGACACCATTCGCCTTTATCTCGTCAACAAGTTCTTTCTCACACCGTACGAGAAGCTACAATGTTCGGATGTGGTTGACCGTGGCGAAATGTTGTGCATTAGCAAGTTTGTTCGTCACGCCATGCGACATTCAACTTACGATCTGTACTCGCTGGGCACACACCAGAGTCCGGATTTTCGACGTCTGTTAACGGCCCCACAGCCTAAGCATCCTAATATCAAGTACCTCGAGACAGAATATCTGACTGTGATGATGGAATTGTGGAAACGGCTGAATAATAATTCCTATACCACCTCTGGAAGTGAAGGAAGCAACAGGGAAGGCCTTGTCTACAGATATGATGGTCTGCCCCTTGGCGGATATTTGAGGGACGGCTCAGGTGCACCTGCAGAGCATTCCTCGGATTCATCTACAGCGCAGTCCTCAAATCCATCTGAAACGCAGTCAGACCCCATCGTCCGTTATCCTCACGCTCAGGGTCCTCCGCCGGAACATCACAACATGGATATCTTCAGCCTCATGCCGCAAATCTCCGTCCTCACGGGGCATATGGGCCTAGTATTCCCACGAAAACGCATATGAGTGTGCCACAGTATTACCAACAATATCCGCCGTATATAAATAGTCAGAACCCCCAACCGCCACAGCCTACCTATCGTTACTACCATCCATCACTGGCAAATTACACGATGCTATATCCTCCCTCCCAGACCAACTCATTTCCACCAGAGATGGCCAACCCTTATGCGGCTCAGCCCCCGCCAGCAGCAACTGTAAACCAACCCATGACGCATGATTCCGTGTCTGGACAAGAGAAAGCTTTTCTCACTCATACGGCTGCGGATACATACGTGCCAGGTCCTGAAGCTGAAGAGTTCATCCCTGGTATGTTGGTCTCGGGACATGAATGGAATGCAATTACTGACCCACTCCAGAAGCTGCACGTAGATCCTGATTGCTCTAGGAACTTCACTCTTGGAATCTGATTCCTATGCGTGTACGTAAATTCAATCAAAACAGGATTCGATAATTCTATATCTGCTTGTGACCATTTCTATTCCAATCTACACAACTAGTCTACCGTGAACTTGATACCCCATAAACACAAACACCTCAACACGAACACAGATTAATACCCACGAACCAAGCCCCCCCAAAGCAAACTCGGCAACACCATAAGTCCCAAGACCCCCCACTGAAACACCTCATTACCCGTACCCTTCTTCTTCTCCACCTCCTGCTCCCCCAGCTTCACCAACCCCTCCACCAACCTATCCATCCACACCTTCCAAACCGCAACCACCTTCTTCACCACCACCATTTCCTCGCCCTCACCCTCCTCAATAACTGCCACACACTCCGCCACCGCCACCCCCCGCACCTTCTCCCGCACCCCCTCCTCACAATGCACAACAGCAAACCACCACACAAGAACCGAAAGCACCCACTGCATCTCCTCCCGCAGCTCCTCCGCCTCAAACGCCATCGTGTAACCCATGCCGGTCACGTAGTTCGAGAGCTGCTCGTGGAAGTAGTAGTAGCTCAGCGGCGGAAGGTCCGAGGCTTCGGTTGCGGGGGCTGCGCGCGACTCGTGCTTGTCGAGGATGGTGGCGTCGTGGGTGAATGTGCGGGTTATGCCATAGAGGAGGTTGAGGGACGCGGAGAGGGGCACGCGGAGGAGGCGGGGGGTGCTGGTTGTGGGGAAGGCGCCGGGGAGAGAGGGGGTGAGGGAGGAGGTGGTAGCGGGTTGCGAGGTGGTTGTAGTGAGGTCTTGCATGGCTGCTGTGAGGTCCTCTGTGGTTGAAGTGGATTGATCCATGGTTGTATCGGGATGCTCCGTAGCAGTGAATTGCTCTATAGCTTCAGTGGGCGATTCCATAGCTGCAGTAGGTGATTCCATGGTTGTATTGGGTTGCTCTGTGGTAGTAGCAGGTTGCTCCATTGTAGTAGGCTGCTCCATAGTTGCAGCAGGTTGCTCCGTAGCTTTAGTGGATTGCTCCATAGTCTTTGTTGGTAGTCTGTGATTGTTTTTGGTAGTCTATGGTTATTGTGGGTAGTCTGTGATTGTTGTGATAGTCTGTTTGAATGATATGAGAGGAAAAGAGGAATAATATCGGTCTTTAAATATATCATCAACCCAATCAAGAGATGTTCGTAAACCATGCACATTCAGCGAAAACAATATATGCATTGAGTGAAAACATGAGAGTCAGACGTTGTGCGTGTTTGCGACCTCCGAGTCACTATGCCTGAACAGTGAATGATACCAAAAGCACATGATCATCGGTTCGACGCACAAAATCAGAAAATGCATTGTGAATTAAACATTTTCCATATCTCCCCCATCGGTATCGCTATCGTCATTTCCAAAATGACTCAACGCCGAAACAAAAGACGCAACGCTCGAATCCAGCCCTATCGACTCAGCGTCCTCAATGTCTTCTGCCCATTGGCGCGCGTATTCACTCCACCACACCAACACACTAACCACCATCTCCACGGTATCCTCCAACTTCTCCAGCATCACCTGAATCGCCAGACTCTGCTTCCCGCAGATATAGCGCCGTCTCGCGCGAACAAACCCGTCCTTCATCATTCTCCTCACATGCAAGTCGTCATCCCTTGGTATTCGCTCGTCCTGTTTAAAACACCACAGTGCCTGCCACCAAAAGAACTCGAACCGCATCACCGACTGCATCGTCTGCTCCAGCTCCTGCAGCGTGATGTACCGCGTGTGGCCCGGCACCGGGCCCAGCAACAGCATGAGATGGACAAACATCTTGTCGACGAGCTCGTTGGTGGACTGGATAGCGGTAGAGTACAGCCTGCTGTGGACCAGGACATTCGGCGTGAAGTCTGGATCCCACTGGAGACGCGTGCATAGATCCACGTGGCATGTTGGACGCAGCAGATCCACAAGGGTAATAGCAGTTTCCAGATTGACAGTGATGAAGTCTTGTTTGTCGGTGCGATCGTAAGCGGCTTGCACGACGGCAATGTCTTCTTCGGAAAATAGCTGTGTCCGTACCTGATTTGTCGCCTCTGTTACAGGGGGTGGCTCGAGAGAGCATAGACAGGCTCCCTGATCTACGTTTTTCCTCTCGTTGCCACGGCTCACTCTACGGCAGATGAGGCGCCTGCAGTGTTGGGTGCAGTGGTCGAGCCTATAAGGTACCGTTCTTATATCCTCGTTCCATTCGTTCCATTCATCCCACTTTTTCTCGTCTTCTTCGAAAGCTGGAAAAGGCTCCGTTTGCTCTGGTGGCGGGAGGTGGTTAAACGGACATGGCGAAGGAGACCTAGCTCTGGGAGAGAGATCTTCGTCTGGATTGATAGTGCTTGTGTTATTTTTCGGCTGGCTCAATGATTCGCTCGTCATGCCCGTGGGCATCTCTTCTTTCGACGACTTGCCTGGTTTCAACTGCTTTTCTGCTAAAAGTGTTGGAAAGGTCTTTTTCGCCTTTTCGCGGCATGTGCGAAGCACATTCATGACGGTGCGAAACATGATGTGTCGAGTATATTATTCGGAGACTGATTTCGTCATGAGAGTATCAAGTTCAGGGTAGATTGTCAACTTATTACCGCTTGAAAATGAACATGGCGACATCTCCATATACAATACTTGGTCTTAACGCGTTCCGTGGTTGGCAGACCATTACCCTTGCCCCTAGCCAAAATAGCCAATGACATGTTGTGTATCGCTAAACGTTTTCTCAGTCGCTAAAGAACATGGAGTTACTTGTATGAGAGCTTTTGGCTGGACTAAGATCTGACATTGTTAGGGAAAGCGGATTTTGTTCATGGCTGGTTGCTCCAGTTATCTAGATTAGCAAAAAAGGCGTCCTCTTGCAGTACCCGGAGCGGACAACAAATGCTCGTGCCCGGCGCATACCTTGTTTCTCAGTTGAAATATTTTGCTCGATATCAAGAAGTTACGACATGTATCTCTAACCTACGTAGAAAATCCAGTAGTAAGTCCCTTTGGAGACCAAGGTGTGATCTTGGTTTTTTGTATATCCCAGTGGACGATATTTTAGAAGCAGTTTTCTTGCCGTCTGCAATAGAGCTTGTGAGGAATTCTCAAGTCGCATTATGGTGCATAGTATTCACTTACTATTCTCAAGACCATCTGCTCAAGAAATCAAGCTACAACAATACTGCTCGCTTCCCCAAATATCCATGCTTCCAATGACGTAACACACTAGTGCCCCACCCCCACTACAGCCATTGGATCTCGACCACACATAAGGATCGTATCAGCTGCCATAGCGGCATTTTCAAAGTCAAAACCTACCTATACGATATTGACTGCCAGTCTGTAAAATGGCGCTTCCACTCGGAGTCTTCCTTGGCGGCTGCGTGATCGCCATTCCCGTCGTCACAGGCGTCGCGCAGGGTGTCGAGCATCAAAAGAAGCAGAACGAAGAAGCCGCCAATGAGTCTCGCATGTGGAAATTCAACTGTCTGGTGGCATGCGATGACCCTGATCCAATAGCAAAAGAGGAGGTGGATCACGGTATTCTGGTTGTGCGCCACGACAAAGTCTGGGTCGTGCCGAGGAGCGAGGATGACAAACCCATGTGGCCCGAGGGCGTGGATGGAGAGGGCAAAGAGCCACTTCATGCGTTTGCGGGCTTCTATATTGCATATCCGGATGAGGACCGCAATCCGCCGGAGCGAGGACTAGTGAGCACCATCAGTGATGATCCGCCCATGCTCAACTGGATATATTGCGACAAAAACACGTACGAGTTACGGTACTCGAATCGTACCGGTAGTATCATGCATCATATCGGTGTCTGGGACTGGTCAGAAGACGAGAGTCACCTCACTTTTGACGGCTGGGAAGGCTTCGTTGCCATTGACGAGTGGGATGGCGCTGACGAAGACCCTTCAACGCCTTGGGGGAGAGAAGGTCTGCGATGGGCTGTGTACTTTGACAAAGACGACAACGGTCTCAAAGGTCGGAGAAAAGGAAGAGACATGTTTGAAATTAGTCTGAAGAGGAGGATACAGAGTGCAGAAGAGCAGCTCAAGCAAAATGAGGCGGCAGAGAAGAAGATGCAAGTCAAGAGTAGGGGTGGACTCAGTACGTCGTTTGCGGCGCCACAGAAGGAGAGAGATAAGGAGTGGGAAAAGAAGTTTGGTCAAAAGGCAAGAGAAGAGTTGGAGAAGAAGCTAGCGAGAGATCGAGAAGCAGGAGAGGGGCCGCAGTGGGCAAGAGGTGATGTTGGAAAAGAAGTTGGCTGAAAGAATGCTTTTTGTTGGAACAACACCTTTCCCAGCGCTTATTTCGTTTTGGTCAATACCTGGCTTCGTATTCGTACGGTTTTTCTCCGTTTTCGAATATGCCAAGCGCACTCTCTTTCGAGTCATGATGCCTTTTTTGCAGATACATTCTAGAAATCTGAAGACGACCTAGATCAATAGCCATGATCTTGTTGATATATCAGGAACAAGAAGCATTGTGTAAAATATTGTTGAATGTTCTTCAAAAAACTAGGCATCAAAGAAAACAAACATATGCTCAGGAATATCATCGACGATGCTAAACTTGACTGAATTACAACATAACAGTTGATTAATTAAGTTATGAATGCACTACCAAAAAACCCCGCTGAAGATACCACAAACAAAAAAACTATAAACAAACAAACTCCGAAATCATTTACCCTCCCAACTAAATCCTTCACGCAGCAGGCTTCCTCGTCTCCAGCTTCCTAGGCGCCCTCTTTGCGGCAGGAGGAGCCGGCGCTTTAGCCGTACCATTAGTATTGGCAGCATTAGTAGTCTGCTGGTTCAATTTCCGTGGCTTCCTCCTTGTTTTTGCCGTTGAAGTGGTCGAACTGCTTTCTTGGCCGTCGTTGAATGAGACGCGCTTCGTCTGAGTGGGTCGAGATGTATCTGCTGGTTGAGATTTTGGGGGCGAAGATTTAGTCTGGGTACTTGTTGCAGGTTTGTTGGAGGACTTTTGGGTTTTTGGTGGTTGCTTTTGCTGAGTGGGCTGCGAGGTGGTGTTGGAAGTTGATGACTGGGGTTGCGATGCTGATTGAGGGTTCGCTGGCCCTCTTGTTGTGGGTGGTCTTTGGGAACGGGGCTTCGCAGGCTTAGGTTCTTCTTGAGGGGTAGCATTAGATGATACACTCTGCTGGTTTCCTTGCTTTGATGGCTGCTTGCTTGGGGGGTTTGGTCGCTGGTTTTGAACTTGGGAGGGCTGCTGGCTCTGTTGCTGTGTCGGCTGTTGATTCTGAACTGGAGCTTGCGGGGTTGGCTTCTGTTGGCTCTGCTGCTGCTGTTGAGGTTGTGGTGCACTCTGCTGTTGCTGATTCTGCTTTTGTCCTCCCCAGGGGTTCATCGATGCACCTAGCCCTCCAAGACCCACCGCACCACCCATACCTTTCGCTGACGGCATACTAGGCATACTTGGCATTTTGGGTCTCCAACTTGTCATATCCTTGACTGACTGCGACCAAGACTGCGGCATCTGGTCTGGCGCATCGTTCTTCATCTGCTCGAGCTCTTCCCTAGTGGGTGCTTGCGTTTCCTTTGTCTGCATGATCATCTTCTCCAAAGCCTTCCTTTGCGAAGACGTCGCTTTGATGTCGGGAAGAAAGTCACCAATTACCCCTTGAACTCCATGACTTGCCATCTCTCCGAGATCCCAAAAAGGCCCAGTCATGGCCCCGTATACTGAACCGATACCACCTCCCAGTAGACCAGTTACTGTAGACACCAGGCCCCCAACCAGTGCACCAGTCAGTTTTCCGAGTGTTACACCAGGTTGTACGCCCAATCCAGCTCCAGCAGCTAATCCCTGAAAAGCACCGGACTGTGTGTATTTTGCTGCTTTTCCGAAACTCTCAGCTTCGATTTCCTTGTTGATTGCTTTGGCTAAGATTTTCTCTCTTGCTTCCGCATCTGCAGCGCCATGTGCTGCTTGTCTGAGCTCCCACGCTTTTTGCCCTGCTTGTAGAGCCATACTGGCGGATACGCCAGCATTTTGCTTGATTTCGTGCTCGGGAATGGTACAGTGCGGAGTATCGTCATTGCTGTTGGTCTGACCCTTTGCGGGCTTTGGTTTGGATTGTTTTTGTGCTTGTTTTGGCGGCATTTTGTTAGTTTGTGATGTTCAGAGATGTTGTCAAGGGTCCAGAAGCCAATTGATGTTATGAGGGTCGGCACTATGTGTGACAGCGCGAGTACGGAAGCGCTACGTCATGCAAGATCGTCGTTGGTGCACGCATGTGGCAATTGACAACCTGTTTTGTTAAGGAGGGTAACACGTGTTTGGCAGGCCATGTAAGGATAGCCCTCTAATACTTTCGGGACCGGGAGTCGGACTACGCTGCGCTCGACGTTGATTCGTGGGTGTACTAGCCTGGCATGACGTCGGTGGCCTAGTGGTGTTTTCTGATCTAGTCTCCCGCCCACAAGCCACATGAATCGTGCTTTTAACTCTAGATGTAAGAGCTATTCCATAACTTGAGATACTAATTCCAAGTTTACCTGTAGTGATGACCCTTTGAGTATATAGAATTTGTGGTGAAACAGTTTGCCACCTATTTCCACTAGCTTTCCCGAAGATGGGACAAGAAACAAAAGCGACTTTTCAGTTTCAATCGTTGCTGCTTTTCCTACATTATCTACAGCCATGATTTCGATCACATCAAGCTTTCTTCGTAGCGTTCCCAGTTGCTCCGGCATCCTTGCCGCCTCTCAACTCCTTGTTTGTCGTCTGAATCAACAACCTTCGGTAGCTTGTCAAATTAGGTGTTCCATCATTGGTAACCTCGAGAATAAGATGCAACAATTGACCTTGCGCAACAGGTTGCCTGCTCGTAAATTCCACGGCGGATTTCTCTGGTGGTGGAAGCGTAATTTCAACTTTTCTCCCCTCACTGTCCAACTTTTTGATTGCCAACTCTGCGACTTCGGCGTCTACCCACCATTGGGTAGCCGTGGGCTCGCGGTAGTGCCACCATTTGAAGGTCAGGTTGCCTCCATTAGGGTCATATGTACCTGAAGCATCGAGCGTAGTAGCAGATCCAGCCTCGGCAGTGATTTGAGCGGGAGCGAGGCCCTTGAATCCACTAATATTAATCACGGGATGGTGATTAGCTTTTGCGAAGTCTGACTCCATGGTCCATTTGATGCGGGCAGCAAAATCGTTCTGGAAGGCATCGCGCCAACGCCAAATAGTCGCATGGTTGGATGTGTAAGTCCTGTTACCGACCTGAACTCGATCCGCTGCATCGCTGTAGTGGCTGCTGCTGACGCCTTCGCTGCTGATATCTGTACGAATATACCTCCCACCCCAAGAGCCGTAGTGCGGGCAATCAGGGACGCCAAGGCCATTCTGAATCAGGTACAAAAACGTAGGTGTATCTCCCTCGGGGATGAAAAGGTAGTCAGGATACGCGCTCCCAAGAGGACCTTTCTGGATATTCTCCTTGATCCAGCTCTTCTCCATCTTGGTAAAGTCGGGGCCACCTTGATCGAAGCCATAGTATCTGTCGCCAGAAATGCCAGTCCATGCAGCCAAGCCATACTGGTTCCAGCCATGGACCGAGGAAATGTAGAACACATCTGGAAAGTTGTTCCGAATCCACACTCCCGTGTCATCCTGGTCAGAAATAGCGTAGACGCGTAGACGGGAAAGCAAGCGCTTGGAATCGTCCGGGTCATAATCATCATCAACTTTCAAGAGCGCCTGAGCAAGCGTGTTGGTTCCGCCCCAGCAAAGGATCCACAGCGGCTGGATGGATGGTGCAACAATCCGATCGTACAAGAGCTGCCCGCCAGCAGATAGCTCTGTTCCGGTGCCAACAGCAGACATGCCATATGTCTACATTACATCAGCACTATCCCAAACTAGACATGCTGCATATTCGAATTCGAGTATAAGCTTACCTCGGCGCCCTTCCTGATAAGGCCACGCAGATGATCCGCAGTCGGGTATTGCCATTTTGGATGAACATGCTTGTTTAGATTGTCGACAGCGCCGGCATATGCATCGATAATCTTCTCCATGTCTTCCGGGTGAACTTCGTTCTTCATCCACGTGCTTGTGCATGCTATGAGGCCCTCTGTTTCAAACTGATTCGAGTAGAGGAGGTACCGACACAGCGATTCAGCATCGTCAGGCTCATTTGAAATGTCCGACA
Source organism: Bipolaris bicolor (assembly GCA_026262445.1). Taxonomy (NCBI): domain Eukaryota; kingdom Fungi; phylum Ascomycota; class Dothideomycetes; order Pleosporales; family Pleosporaceae; genus Bipolaris; species Bipolaris bicolor. The sequence goes on from JAODYD010000003.1 coordinate 287,596, forward strand.
AGACGATGACGCGGGGCTTCTGCTCATAAGCTTGGAGCCGTTCAGTTGCCATGCTGTTGAATTCAATGGCGTACGAGAGGGAGATGAGAAACAAGAAAGCGAGGATTATGGAGGGGCCCAATGGCATTAGGTGTCGGGGATTGCTATGGTTACCGCTGCTGTTTAGCTATCATATCTCACAAGGTGGGGCGTTGAGTAACGAATGTGGCACTCTAGGCACCTCCTGCCGTCTGGAAGCTACGCCGGCTGCACTTGCCTGTGCACAGCTGTACGACACACTACACTGGCATCCCCAGTCTTCACCCCTCATGAGGCATCACCAAGGCATTCTATTCTCTGTGCAGTATTCGCCACTACAGGTATTGTTCAGGATAGCCGTTCCCGCGATCTACTCGCAGTTGCGGGGCTTAGCTGACTGCGCCATAGTTAGGCCGCATTGAGCCGTGGCGCTCAGCCTTGCGTGCGACCCTCCTCAAGTAGAATGCATGAGCAAAACACCCAGTTCCGCTATCGACAAGATGTCGCTATATCCACCTCGCCTTTCAGGCGTCCAGAATGACGTATTGGTGTCACCGGGCTGTGTTATTCAGCCTATTGCGAACCGAGTGTGAATACGCCCTCTCACATGTAGATCCCTCAAGGCAGGCTGTGTACCCCCAACATGTCATCACTCTTATATATAAAGATTGCTTTGCGCTCCCGTCGATGACAAAAATCCTGTAACAAACACAGAACCAGAAGTTCAAAATGTCTTCTATTCAAGATCAGCTTCAACAAGCAGCGGACCAAAACGAGCAGCTACTTCGTGGCCTCGAAGAAACCGACGCTGCTCCCTCACAGCTCAAGCAGCAAAATGACTACATAACCGACCTGGATTCCCAGATCCAGAAAACAACAAGCCGGGTAAAAACACTTCAGAATAAAGCAAAGGTCGAGCTCAAAGAACATGAAAAGTACCGCGACTCGACCTTTCGGCGTTTCGCCCATAAAGCAAGCGGCAAGAAAGAGAAATTTGCCGAAAAGGCCGCCAAAGAAGAGAAGGACTATTTCGACGCAATACAAGAGCAAAAAAGCGCCGAAGACGAATTAGCATACACCAAGCAACTGCGCGATGAAGCCGAGAGGCGGAAACAAGAACTCTCCGCCCAAGCCCAGCGCCACGAGAGCCTGCAAGCCCAACTCGATGCCCTCTACAACTCCATCTTCGCCGGCCATACACCCGAATTCCCAGATGAAGACCGCAAAGAGGATGCCTGCAACGCCGCTCTCGCACAAGTACAACACATAAACCAGCGACTCGAGCGCGAACGCCACATCCTCTTCCTCCTGGGGCAAACCTCACTGAAGCTCTCCGCCGCCCGCACCTCGCTCGAGCACGCCTACGGCATGAGCCAATTCGACATGTTCGGCGGCGGCACCATGGCCAGCATGCAAAAGCTCAACGACCTGGAGCGCGCCGAAAGCGCAATGGCCCAAGTCCGCATGCTGCAAGACCAACTCACCCAGGCCGCGCCCGAGATACCCGCCCTCGGCCACCTCAACATCGCCAGCGGCAGCATCTTCTCCGACGTCGTCTTCGACAACATCTTCACCGATATGCGCATGCACGAGGAGATCAAAGCCTCCATCGCGCAGGTCGACCGCGCAGGCAAAGCTTGTGGCGATATCATACGCCACCGTGAGCACCTAGAGCACAACTTGCAGACGGACGTCCAGCACGCCCAGACCGCGCTGCAAAGCGCACGCCATGACTTGCAGAAGGCGCGAGAGGAGGCGTTCAAGAGGGTCCTGCATGGTGCTGCTGCTACTGCGCCTCAGCTGCGTTCCATACCCGTGGGTCCTACCGCTGAGGCTCCTCCCCCCGAGTATGCGCCGCTTGATGGCCCACCGCCCGGGTATTCGGGTTATTAGATACAACCTACGTAGCTAGGGTGTGGGCGATTATACGCATACATAGTGGCCTGGTAGGTAGTGTACAACGACCAGAAGGCCTCGGCTCAAGGGAGGGATTCTAGACTCGGGTTACTTGTTACATTAGACAATAACGCTTCTCACGTGCTCCCGATTAGACAGGGGAGTTGTAAAGTATTACAATGACTCGGGTTAGCGGGTTTGCTAGTTAACTACTTAGTTCCATTTGCATTTACAAAGCTTCTAGCGCAACGGTTGTTTGCTGTTCTGCATGGCTGTTTCATATTTGCCTGACACGCATGATCTTATTTTTTTTTTCTTGGTTACTGTTCTTAGGCATATATTTTTGTATCTATATGGTACACTGTCCAAGAAAACAGGAGTCGGTCTTGGTTGGCCCCCCCTTGAGACGTGTAGGATCTTGACGTGTCAAGCACGTTATCCACCGCTCGGCTCTTTGTTGGTGCTTGCTTGATAAACACGACTTTGTTTTGTAGTATAAGGCCGGAAGCATGAACAGAGAAGATGATGGGTGAGTGCATCGGGTATGGTGGCAAAAGAAAGTCTAGTTCTGGCATAGCACTCGAGTCATCCAGGCACATTCGCGAAGAAAGCATTCCAGATAAAAGAACAGGTATGTAGGTAATGCAGTAGCGTCGGGTAGCTGCAAGAGGATCTGCTAATAAGAAAATGAATATATACAGTATAGGTCGTAGTAACTGCTCTACAATTCGCCACCTTTGCATTTCCTACTAGCGAAATCCCTTCTACGCGTGTCCATTAATCATCTAGATGAAGGCCTCGGCGAGGGCACTTTCAAAGGTGCCGTCCCTAAATGCTGGTGTTGCCGCGTCAAAATCGGTATTCTGGATCGCATTGCGTGCAGCAGCCGTCAAGCTGTCCCATGCAATTAGCGGCTGCTGACCACCGAGGTCGTTAGTGGCGATGAGCTGATGGTTCAATGGCCAGAAAGCCCGGTATCCAATCTTGGGTCGAGTTCCCTGCAGCGGTGGGCTGGTTTCTTTTTGGTAGTTACCGTGTGCGGAAATAGCAACGCCGCGAATGGTGGCAGTGGTGGAGGCTGCTGAGAGCCAGACGACAATGTTTTCCCAGTCGTGGCGGTGACCGAGACCACCTGAGGGCGAGTCCTTGGGCATGTACCACGCGTACATGATGGCGTAGGCACCGTTGTAGGTTGTAGCACGGGCGTAAACTTGGCCGGTGCTGGAACTGCAGCCGCTATTTTCGCCGCCACTAGGGTTGAGACCACCGCTATTAGAAGAATTAGCAATTGTGGCATGTTAGATTTGGGTGAAAGACGGACCTGGTGTCTCCTGCGGCGTTGACGGCAGGAAAAGGAACACAGCCGTTGAAGACCTTCAAGAAAGGCTTGTACTTGAGCATAAGCTGTCCAACAAGACCAGATGGAACGGTCTCGGGGAAGGGAACCACAGCATCGTGTGCAATGACTGCGCGGCTTTCGAGGCTGACGGGGGAGGAAAGGACAACGCTCGCAGCTGCGAGAAGCTGCAGGGACAGACTTCGGAGGCCGAGCATGTTGGTTCTCAGCGTAGTATACCAGGGCAAGAAATAGTCGTAAGAATGGATACAGCCCAGTTGTCGGAAGCCTCTGTGTTGCTGAAGCCGGGGATAGTCTTGTTCTTTATACTGACGCTTCGGCACTGTGCCGGTCACATGTCCCTAGTGCCATAATAAGTAAATGTCACCCCTGTTTATGAGTGTGACATTTGCTTATTATGGGGGTGGTCGCTAGCCTTTGCCCATGCTAGTCAGTGAAACAACCACCGCATAGTGTTGTTCTGTCCTTGGTGTTTCCGGGTCATGCCTTAGGGTTTTGGCACTCGCATGGAGCGGAACATTGTCTATGCATCCTTCCGGCACAATGGTAGGGCACATGGGTTACTGTGTCGACATCCATTGGCCATTGCTAAGGCACAGCATTGATGTGGACGTTGATAGCGGCCTTGTTGCAGTTCGTAGGTATGCGGGGCAAGCAGCGACTCAAGGACCGCATGAGTCCCGTCGGAGAAGGGCTCTATAGAAGGCAATTCGTTATGCCGATCTAAGTAGCCTTGCATTAGACATATTAGGCATGGTTCCCATTATGGCGAATCAGATACGGTGCACGTGCACGGGTGCGATTGAACAAGTGGTTTGTGGGGCAGAAACAACGGTTTAGGCAGGTGCAGGGAAGAAGCGGATGCAACGCAAGGTCAAAGTGAGAAAGGTGTACGGCGGTATTCTTGGTAAATGGATAAACGTGATAGGCAGGCACAAAGCCATTGGAGGGTTTGGACGTACCTGCAGCCACAGCAAGATGTGATGGATGCCCACGATACGCCGGCCACGCAACCCTTCATCCGAAATGTCTCCAGATAGTGCGGCGCTCCCCTTCGGGTGGCGTCTTGGGCCCAGGCAGTATCTCACGGAGCAAGTCGTTGATATCCAGTCCATGTTCCACACAATTGTGCCATTGCCTTGGATAGCCCAAGCTTACTTCCTCGAAGCGCGTGTTATCGATCCAATCTGTCCTCCTGATATGCAAGTGGCCAGACACAACCACTTTGGCATTGAACCTGTTGTGCCAATCCTTTGTCCGCTTGGTGCCACACCAGAGCGAAAACCGGGGAACCTTGGTCAGCTTCACGAGATCTTCTCGCAAGGGCCAGTGCCCGACTATGATCAGCGGGATGTCTGGGTGCGCAGCCACAGCCGCTTCAAGCTTCTTCTCCGTCCTGTCTACAAGGGCATTGCACCATTCGATTCGCGACGCGTAGGGGTCTGGATGTAGTAGGTGTTCGTCGGTTGCTTCAATGTCTTGTTCTCTAGCCCATGCGAGCGCATCTTGTAGTTTTACCGAATCCGGGCGAAAGCTGTAGTCGTACAGCGTGAAAATGGGCGCAATCAGGCATGGCCCTCCCTCGCCCTCCCACAGCACGTAGTCATCCTCGGGCGTGAAAATGCCAAATTCGCGAGCAATCTCCACACACTCCATGTATTTTGCCTCGCCTCTTGCACCATTCTCCTTGTGTGCAGGCAATGTGTATAGCTCGTGGTTGCCTGGCACCCAAAAGACGTCCTTGAAGCATTCCTTAGCCTTCATGAAAGCCATGCGACAGTGCTCAGCTGTCTCTCCAACATCACCGCAGAGGATCAAGTCATCGTGCGGATGGGGAACAAGCTTTTCCAGGGCTTCACGGTTGCCTTTGAAGGAGAGGTGGATGTCGCCGATGGCCCATAGGCGGCTCGGTGGAAGCGTTGCGGCGGATGGAGGGGTATTTGGCGGGGAGGGTGTTCTGGCTAAGTCTGCAACAGCGGTTTCTGCGGCAGCGAGAAGAGGGTCCATGACTGGCGGTTGGATTTGAGTAAAGATGGCGTCGAAGTTTCAGCACGTCTGCGTCAGCATAACCAAGGTATATAGACTTTGCTCTGTGTGTTGGTGAAGCCTCATTATGTCATCCCGCACCCCAGGAAACGCGTGTTCGCCGTCGCGACAATGCTCGCCAACCCGCCGAAGTTCATTTGTCGGGAACCCGGACACCGAAGAACTAGCGGGTCGGGCCATATAGCGGAAACTCTGCTATATGTAGACATGATATCAATCTATTCACGCATAGACACTGTACGAGATAGAGTATTGCTCATAACTGCGCTCGTTTATCAAATAAATTTCATTCTAGCAGTGCTGTTCTTACCTGTCAAGTATGGCCAGTCGAAGCCCGCCTACTATTCTGTTCATCGTGTCTGGTATGCCCAGTGGATCCAAAGCTGACATGCGCCCACTTCGAGAACTGACCGCCATGACATAGTACTACCCGGCTCCCCAATCCCGCAAGCACGTTCATGCGGAGCAAAAATATAGGTGGCCGTGCATAGTACGCAGGATGGGATTTTACTGAGGAGACAGAATGCGTGTTCGTTTAGGAACATGACCGCAAAGTAGCCAAACCTGAGTAGTCTTGCTCTATTACCGGACACTGACATGTGTGGCATGTGCGTGCAGATGTCGATCAGTTTTTCTAGTTCGCTGCGTATCACGATCAATACTTTTGAGGCAGTAAAACAAACGTTTATGGTTACTCTCATGCATGCCCTCGGCAATCCTACCTCTATTCGCCCGCAGTGACGTAGTAGTGCTCACACACCGAAGTCCTTGGGGGAACAAACAATGGCTGGATGGAACAGCACACACTAACGGTAAAAGCTGTAGGCAGAGATAGTACAGTAACCATAGCTATAAGCTTGATGCCCGACCAACTGCTCCTGCATCGCTGGTTAACTTGATGAAGGAACTAATGCATGTATCGGGATCAACACCATCGCATGAGCCGCCCCGAGGTACATGACCCTCAGGCACCAGGCACACGCCATCAACTTGACCGGATTCGACAGCTATACATGAATCATGGCTGCACAGTCTGAATCAGGGATCGGTCACACTCAAATCCTACAGCCAAACAATTCGTTCTTTGCAAGCATTGGCGCTGTTGGCTAAGCAATCAAGGTCAAAGGGTGGGGACTGGTGATGCAATAGTTCCATCTGCCATGGCACCCTGCGATGGGATCAGCAGCCTCATGCAGCTACTAGTACATGTGCATGCGTCGAAAGATTTTGGACCATGGAAGCAATTGTTGTTCGCATTCATTCTCGCCTCAATCTTTGTCGTTTCCGCTATGTCGAGCATTATTCCCGTTGATCTACTGTCCTTCGCGACGAATCCCTTGTACCTAAACAGCATCGTTTCGACCAATGTCTCGAATCCAACCACGATTGAATTCCTCTCTTATAATTCCAGCTTTGCTTCCATACTTGGGGGAAACGCGACGGCACGACGGTTGTACAACCTGGATTACTCCGCTTTCCACGAAGCAGGAGTATACAGCAAAGATACCCAAAAGATTTATATAACGAGCGACTGGGCGGGTGACCTGTCCAAACCCATCAACGTAACCACCGTCGACCTAGCAAACAACTACTCCATCTCTTCAATCAAATACCCCTTTCTGTCTGAACCCAACGGGGGAACAGCGTACTATCCTCCAGGCACACAAGCCAACGCATCCACACCACCATATGTACTATACTGCGACCAAGGCGACCTTACCAATCCCGCTGGCCTTGTCAGCGTAGATCCCGTTTCCGGCTCCTCAACCCGCATTCTGACAAACTTTCTTGGGCGAAATTTCAGCGGCTTGAATGACGTGCGACAACACCCTGTTACCGGCGACATCTGGTTCACCGACACCGATTATGGCTACTACAAAGGTTTCCGCCCACCGCCCAACCTTCCCAAGCAAGTGTATCGTTTCTCCCCTTCGACGGGCGAGATCAAAGCTGTCGCAGGTGATTTCTTCCAGCCAAATGGACTCGAATTTAGCCCAGACTACATGACGCTATATGTATCTGACTCCGGGGTTTACCAAAACGATACAGACCTTACGCGTCCTTCTACAGTCTATGCATTCGATGTTATCGATAATGACAAGTCTCTGGCAGGCAGACGCACGTTTGCATACGTGGACACTGGGATCGCTGATGGGCTACACACGGATACCGAGGGAAACTTGTGGGCAGGCTGTGGCGATGGTATAAACGTATGGAATCCAGCTGGTTCTTTGATTGGCAAGATTTGGATTGGAGTTACTAGCAATAATTTTGCGTTCTTGCCGGGAGCTATGCTCATCTTTAGTAATCAGCAGTTGTGGCTTGTTGAGAATTTGAAGGCAGTAGGAAGGGAGATTAGCAAGGACTTTGGAGTGTGAGGACAAGGCAAATCAAGCATGGCAATGGATTACACGATTTGATTGCAATCCCAATGCCAGAACTGGAAAACGGGGCCCTAAGGATCTCCGGATCATGTGCTATAAAGTCTTGGCAGAAATTCTTGTGCAGAGAGAATGATATTTATAAAAATTTAAAATCAGTGTCATGAAAGTTGAACTGGGTGGCAAAGACGAAGGAAGCATCGCACCTCACGCGTTCTCGACCATTCCTTGGCATTCCACTAGCTTTGTCATCCGCTAGCGTCCGCTCCGGCGAGCTTCGCGCGCATCGCGACATTTTACACCGTCCGCGCGACAACCTCACCATCCCCATCGTCCCTGCTCCATCGGCCGATCGATATCAACATCTACATTGCGACACGCACACGTTTTCCGATCGTCGTCATCAAAACACCATATCCCATAGCGACACGCGCGCGCAACACCCGCAAGCATGGCCAACTACCTCGCCTCCATCTTCGGAACCGAGCAGGACAAGGTCAACTGTTCTTTCTACTACAAGATCGGTGCCTGCCGTCACGGCGACCGCTGCTCGCGAAAACACGTCAAGCCATCGTACTCGCAGACGATCCTGCTGCCCAACCTGTACCAGAACCCGGCATACGACCCCAAGAACAAGATGAATGCGCAGCAGATGCAGATGCACTTTGATGCCTTTTACGAGGACATTTGGTGTGAACTGTGCCAGTACGGACTGGTAGAGGAGCTCGTTGTTTGCGACAACAACAATGACCGTACGTTGCCTGCACCCTTTCCCCCATCTACTCCTGGCGACTTTATGCTAACTTTATTGAACTAGATCTGATTGGCAACGTCTATGTGCGTTTCAAGTACGAAGAGGACGCCCAAAAAGCCTGCGATGCCCTCAACAGTCGTTGGTACGCTGGTCGCCCTATCTACTGCGAACTCTCGCCCGTTACCGATTTCCGCGAAGCGTGTTGTCGACTGAATAGCGGTGAGGGCTGTGTGCGCGGTGGCTTTTGCAATTTCATTCATCGCAAGGAACCATCTCCTGAGCTGGACAGAGAGCTAGACATGTGCACGCGAAAGTGGCTTAAGGAGCGCGGCCGCGATGCCAGGAGCATGAGCAGGAGTCCTACACCGCCCGCCACTGCTGCTAAGAACAGGTTTTGAGTGGGAAGAAGAGGAGGGACTTCCGAAGGTTGCTGAGAGGGTGGCGATTAAGAGTGCATGTAGGGATTATTAGGAGTTTCTGGCGTTAAGACATGCCCGCGCAACTTTCTTCGGGAGACGTTGGACTTTGATACCATCAGCGGGCATTGCGTTGTTCTGTCACTCAAAAAACATGCATCTTTGTAGTATACGAATTCAGTTTGGAACAAGAGAAATGGAATGTATCTTTTCCAAGTCACCTGCTTGTCATTTTCAACTATGCTTATACCGGATTCACAGGTAGAAGAGTCCACAAAATGTACACATGAATATACAAATTGCACACGAGGCATATTGTTAAAAAAAAATATTATGAGAGCAAAAAACAAACTAAAAATCGGTAATTCATGGTCATATCAATCAAGACCTGGTATCATGTACAAAGAAAAGGAGAACCACATAGACTTAATGCTCGGCATGCCAGATGTCCAGTTGCAAAAGGACCAGTCCAGCTAGTTCCGAACCTCAGCCCCTCCCCTCGAAAAAAAAAAGGAGGAGCAAAACACCGGACACCCCCTTCCTTTCTCCAAAAGTTCTTATATCCTCGAAAAAAAAGGACGCCGAATACCCCGTTCCGGACCCTCCCGGAAGAAAGCACAACTCCGCGCTCCCGCTCTTTATTCATGTTCGTACACCGGAAAAGAAAAAAAGCCCCGAAAAAAAAAGATTAAACGGAAGAGAAAACCAGAAAGGCGGAGGAAGAGGAGGGATCGTTGAACCACCACCCCCTTAACCCCCCCTCCCCCCCCCTCCCCACAACACAACATACTCAAATAATCCCCCGCGACTTGAGTACCAACACCGTCGTAACAACCGCAGCAACAAGCAACAACATTCCGATCCAAAAGGCCCAGCAGATCCAGGTGCGGTGGCGCTCTTTCCGCTTCTGCCGCACGAGCCACGAGTCTCTGTGTGAGGCGTCAGCCGTGATGGTAGTTACGAATTTGAAACGCGAGGACGGGCGGCCGCTGAGGGAGAGGGAGAGGGCGGAGATGTTTGGGGCGCGGAAGAAGGGGCGGAAGGGGGAAGAGGGGGAAGAGTTGCGGTGGTGGATGCGGGGGGGAGGGTCGAGGGGGGAGGGGTCCGGGGAGCAGATTGTTGATGTTGGGGATGATAGTATTGAAGACGGAGAGGTGGTGGTGGTGGAGGTGGGTGGGAGTTTGATGTTTGAGCCGGTGAAGTTTGGACGGAGGAGAGGTTTTGTCGAGGGGGTTTTTTGGAGGGTTGAGCGGCGGAGGACTTTGCTCTTTCGTTTGTCTTTTGCGGGGGGTTTGGCCGTGTCGTCGGCGTCTGAGAAGGAAATTTCGGCGGAGAGAGGCGAGAGCGGGCTCGTTATCGTGGAGCCGGAGAGCGAGGCCAGGTGCACCATTGGTGGTTGGCCCGGTGAGGACATTGGAAAGTGTAGTTGTGATAGGGGGGACCCGAGAGACAATGGTACAGGGGTAAAAGAAGAACTGCTTGCCACGTACGGGTGCTTTGGGCTTTGGGCCGTCATGAGCTGCTTCTCCAAGTCATCTTGGTGTACGGCTGTGCTGAAGCGTTTCCAGAATTGGGGATCGCGGATCATGGTGAAGGCTCTGTGGTGGGCATTCGGACTGGTGCCGTGATGAGTGATAGGGTATATATCGTGAGGAGAGGCAAGCCAAGGCAAACGAGTGAAGTGACAAGTTTCGATGTGTATCGAGCATGCGACAGTGACACTATGGTCGATGGTTTGTGGTAGAAAATCTTATTCAAGTTTGGAGATGTTGGTGAAACCTGGATTAGGTGTAGTGTCCAATCCAAAAATGTGTAGCGATGGAAGTGTTCTTTCATCTGCCCAACAAGAAGGTGAGAGCCATGCGCCGGGAGAGCGGAAGTGGGTGTATATATCGTCGATTTCAAAGACACCCCCCTCGTCAAATAGCGGGAGAGGCACAAATAGAAACACAGGGCGTCCACTGTGGAATGTTGCACTGTGACATGCGAAATAATCTGTGGAGAAGGCGACTGGACTAGGGATCCCAGGATAGTGTAACGTGAAACGGAGTCACCAACGGAACGTGACAACCGCAATGGTCCACAGAGTAGAAGTAATTTGGATCAAGAATAGGCGAGGAAAAAGAAAACAACAGTCGGTAGTCTGAGGTGATTAAGAAAAAGGTAAGGCGTAGGTTGAAAGAAAAATGGATAAAGAGGAAATATGACTGAAGGCGGATGGGGGATCTGGGGGGTTAGTATTGCCATGATGAAGACCCTGCCAGACGGGCTGCTGAGATGCGCTCAAACAACAATGGACGGGCCTTTGGCCGCATCTGACCATTATGATGTAACTTGGGTTGTCTAGACACTGTACGGCCGGGTGTTAAAACAGATGTTCGGTATGGTCACTATAGGTGCGAGAGGGGTGCTAGCTCTCGTGCGTTTCGGGCGGGTTGGGGTGTAACCAATGGGATGCAGCACGGTCCCTCGGGGGCCCCAGGCAGACCGGATGCATAACACACGACGTTAAGACGCGGGAGATTGCTGGCGATGCGTCCGTGATGGGGAGACGCGGCTATGATTGGGAGGGCCAAGTGAGACGATTGCATCCGTCGCGCGCAGTGGTGCGGCTCTTCAGTTTTGAGTCGGCAGCAGAGGATTGTACATGGTGTAGTTACGTGCGTATGTACATATTGTGTCTGTGTGCCCTCGCTTTTCTCATCCATCGTCGCACCCTTTCGCCAGTTGCAAAAGACAAAAAAAAAGCCAAAAGAAAGATGGCGCGGTCCACGTGCGCTTCAACTGCCGATGGCTTCCCCAACGCATGCCGCGTTTTGAAACAGTGGGCTAGACGCAAAACATCCCATGGCTGGCAGGTCTGCAGCAGTGATGGATGGCTCACCGTAGTAAGCCCAAGCGCGGGTCCCCTACTAAGTACGTACGTACATCCTACGCGTCGTTCAACTTTCCTTTTGGGCTCGCGCATCCTGTTGGGCTTCCCTCATCCCCAAACCTGGCCATTATAACCTTGTACATACTTCCATACATATACACACTCTCATCACATTTCCAGTTTAATTACTATACTCTGAGCCTTTTCTGGGGTTGATCCGCGTCATCAACGTGACGCGAACATGGCACACGAAGCTTTGCCCTTTTGGCTGGTCAATGTGCCAAAGGACCAGTGGCCGAGCGAGTGCCCGGACTTCCTAAAGAATTGCAGCGACAAGGATAAGTCAATCATTGGGATGCCGGACGGCGAGTACAAAGTATTGGCATGGGACCAGGTGCGGGAGATTGTCCGTACGGTTATTGATTCACACCCGATAGGCGAGATGCTAACGGCCCCCGCCAGAGAGCAACCGTGTCGACAAGTTCCATCGCCTGCCGAGCGAGCTGCGCCGCTACCGGCAGTTTACCTATAAGCTCGAGAAGGATTTTGGCGGCATCATGGACTTCATAGTCAACGAGCGTCTCAAGTGGGACACCATGGAACCCCGAGGCGAACCATTCGAGTTTGATGGTACGACGGGGTGCCCTATTCGCTTGGCTGCTACCGCTGTCTAACCGTGTTCAGAGGACATCAAGATCCTGTACAACGACTGGCCGTATGGCATCGATCCGGACATTGTCCATCTCGTCGTCTGGACCAAATTTGAGCTCGAAGACGACCCTGAGACGGGCGGGTGCACGGAAGCATCCAAGAAGCAGATTGAAGACTACGTGCAAAAGACGTTTGCGTCCAAGGTCAAGGAGGTGGTGTGGTTCAAGAACTGGAAGAGCCTGAAGAGCGTGCATGCAGTGGAGCATTTTCACGTGATGCTCTACAAGCCGGACGCGGCCTTTCTGAAGCACATTACAAATGACGATGTACCCATGACGGCCAAGTTTGGTGGCCAGACACCGTTTGTCTGAAGCGCACTACACATGGCAATGGACCTCCGACGGCTAGGATGGTTGGCGAGTAAGCAGAAGAGTTTGCGACGGTTTGGTTCGCCGTCGGGTATACTTACCTGGACAAGGCCTGCGTTCACTGCGGGTTGTCGCGTACTTAAAACGGAACATATGTACATACTGGTGTACTTATGTACTTTACTTTCAGGCGTGCAGCAGGGAACCAGCTCTGGTGCACACAATGGGTGAGTTTTGCGGCCAGTTCGGAATATGCCCAAATTGGTCAGCACCGTACTTACTACTAAAAGAAAACAAGCTTTTCCCCCATCTAAACTCCTTCTCACCACGGTTGTTCTTGCTTCTTTCGGCCATATCTCTGACAGATATCGATGAAGCAGTTTCACACTGCCTGAAAAGAACATGGGCCGTAGGTAGCTCGGATTCTGTGAGAACTGGACAACTTTGCGGTAGAAACGTTGTAGTGGCTGTTCAGAATAACCATGGGAACGGTACTATGTTGAGCAGACGTGGTTGTTTTGATATGGAAATTTGACAAATGCAGCATTGGTGACTTGGGCCAGGACTCCCTGTGTGTTTGGTGGTATTGACTAAGAATGCCAAAAAAAACGGCGGTACATACTGGCAGATTAGACCGTGGGACCGGTCGAGCTCATAGCCGCGGGGCCCTACACACGTAGTGTCGCTATTGCTTTGGCGTGTACTACGCGGTAGGAGGTATCCAGGTAGAGTCGGTATTTGGCCGAAAGCGGACGCTCTGTCGTGGGCGTGGTGGCAGCCAACGGGGCGCTCGCGCAGTCTTTCCCCTGAAGATCAGCCGGCGGATGAAATTTCAGCCACGTGTGTGGCGACGCACCTGCGCCCTGCATGTGGCGCACCGTTTGTGTGGCGCTCAGCGTGTGGCGGCGAAGTCGGCCATTTTTTTACTCTCTGCCAAGGTGCAGAATCGGAGACTTTGCAGACAGCCAGGGCTAGCATGCTTGTCACCAAGCAGACGATGAGGTGGCCAAGTGCCGTATGCCCCAAAAGAGCATCTGCTCATGTTAGGCGCATTTGCGTGTCAAATCAAGGCCCGTCTGGTATGATCAAAGCGCGGTGAGAGTGTTGTCGGTGCTTTTTAGCGCTGTCAAAAAAGTCGTGGGACGGGGGGTATGCACACCCCGGCCAAGGGGCGCCGTCCAACAATTCCCCCCGATAGCCCATTTCGTCTTTTGTACGTACTGTACATATGTACTCTTCCTACGCACGAGCACCGACTTCCCCTCCCCTCTCGCTCACTCCACCCTAATAATTTCTTCTGTTCCGAGCTGCCGTTTGCTTTTCTTTGTCTTTGGTCGCATCGCACCCCTCCCCATACTTGCTGGGGTTAGGCACATAATACTCAAAGGACTGGGGGCAGTCGCTTCACAAACAACTGCTTCGGTCTCCGACGCACGCCACGAGACGCTTTGTGCAGATAACCTCGCATACGGTAACCATTGTCTCCGCCGCCTTGCTTCGTAATCGGCACTCACTGGGAATAAGCCCCGCACAGCCACCGACCCGTACGTGTGTCTGTACATATGCGAACAATTCCCCGGAACCCCTCCACGCCTCGATCACGCTCAGGTAGACGCCCACAATGCTAGGATCACTCGCCAGCCGCTGGCAGGCGACGGGCGACCAGCAAAAGACTGCTCCAACCTGGTTCGACCGTCACCTGTTCCCCGTCCTGCTCTCGGTAGCCAAGAAGGCATGCACGCATCCCATCCACACCATTGTCACCATTGCCTTCCTCGCCAGCTACTCGTACCTCGGCGTCTTGGACAAGGGTCTTTTGGAGAGTGGCATCGAGGATGTCTCCAAGAATGTCGACTTCCAGTCCCTTTTGGCGGGCAGTAAGACACTGAGAGTTGGCGAAGAAACATCATGGCAGTGGGAGGCCTCGGACGCCAGAGGCAGTGCTGCCGACAACGCTCAGGTATGTCCCACTCACTCGCATCTCTCCAAACTTCATGAGCTTACATGCTCGCCTACACAGGAACTCGCCCTTGTCACCCTCGTCTTCCCCTCGTCCAGCACCCTCAACTCGGCCCCCTCGCAGCAATCTGTCCCTCAGAATGTGTCTGCACAGCTCCTTCCCAGCTCCTACAGCCCCTTCTCCACACTTTCTGACGACACCTCGCTCGCATACGCCATGCCATACGATGAGGCTGCCAAATTCCTCGAGGCCATGCAAGAAATCCCCGCACCAGAGGATGTCTCCCAGGCCCAGAGCTCTACGCAGGAAGGCTCCCGCGAGCAGAAGAAGTGGATGATGCGTGCCTCCAAGAACGGCAATGCCCCCTCTGGAATGCGCAACTGGATCGTCGACTCTTGGACCTCATTCGTTGACCTACTCAAGGTACGTTTGTTTCTTCGTCCCCCGCATGGCGAATGCGCACTTTGCTAACTTGGCCTCCAGAATGCCGACACTGGTGATATTGTCATCATGGCTATGGGATACCTTGCCATGCACCTGACGTTCGTGTCCCTCTTCCTCGCCATGAGGCGACTGGGTTCCAACTTCTGGCTGGCTACTGCTGTTCTATTGCAATCTGCCTTTGCCTTCCTCTTTGCCCTCGCTGTGACGACCTACTTCGGTGTCTCTATCAACTTGATTCTTCTCTCCGAGGGACTTCCCTTCCTAGTTGTCATCATCGGATTTGAAAAGCCCATCGTTCTCACAAAGGCCGTCTTGTCTGCCTCCTTGGACGGCCGACGAGCAGCCGAGGAGAAGCGAGGCGAGCCTGTAACGATTCAATCCGCTGTGCAGACTGCTATCAAGAAGACTGGTTACGAGGTTGTCCGTGACTACTTCTTTGAGATTCTGGTTCTCGTCGCAGGTGCCTTGTCTGGAATCCAAGGCGGTCTACGCCAGTTCTGTTTCCTAGGTGCCTGGATTCTCTTCTTCGATGCCCTCATGCTTCTGACTTTCTACACGTCCATTCTTACCGTCAAGCTTGAGATCAACCGAATCAAGCGTCATGTTGCTCTCCGCCGCGCTCTCGAAGACGACGGCATCGACGGCAAGGTCGCCGAGAGCGTTGCTGCGAGCAACGACTGGCCTAGTGCACGTGACGTGCAGGTCAGCGATAACAGCAGGACTGTCTTTGGAAAGAAGATCACCGTCCCCAAGTTTAAGATTTTTATGGTCGCTGGATTTTTCCTTGTCAACATCCTCAATGTTACCACGCTCAAGTTTGGCCTTACGCCTTACAAGTCCTATTTTGTCTCTGTTGTTGGCTCCACCCCTCCCCTGGATCCTTTCAAGGTTGCTGGAAGTGGCTTGGATCACATCTTCGAGCAGGCAAAGGAAGCCGCAACATCGACCATTGTTACTGTTCTCATGCCGATCAAGTACGAGCTCGAGTTCCCTTCGATTCACTATGCCGAGCCTTCTCTTTCCGACTCAGACCATGCCTTTGGCACGAACATTAGCACTCATATTGTCGATGGCGTGCTCAAGAGTCTGGAAGATCCGTTCCTTAGCAAGTGGATTGTACTCGCGCTTGTCATGAGCGTGGTCCTCAACGGTTACCTCTTCAATGCTGCCCGATGGACAATCAAAGAGCCGCACAAGCCACTCGAGCCCCCTTCCCCCTCCGAAGTCCTAGATGGAGCCCCGACTGTCCCCGGAACCCCTCGTGTTCCCTCCATGCACATGCCTACCCCACCCCGTACTCCTGGCCCAGAGGAACAAGCCAAGTGTCTACAGCCACTTACACAACTCCAGCCAAGACCCCAGCTAGAGATTCCAGCAGGCCCAACGGAAGAGCAGCAACGCCAGCCCAACCGTCCCTACGAGATTCTTGAACAAATGATCAAGGACAAACAGGCCCCTAAGATGACCGACGAGGAACTGATTGAGATGTCGCTAAGGGGTAAGATCCCAGGTTACGCACTGGAGAAGACGCTTGGCGACAAGACTCGCGCTGTCAAGATTCGCCGTGGTCTCGTTTCCCGAACACACGCTACACGAGAAACGTCAACTCTGCTGGAACGCTCGCTTCTGCCATACAAGGACTACAACTATGATCTTGTTCATGGCGCATGCTGTGAAAATGTCGTTGGTTATCTCCCTCTTCCCCTTGGTGTTGCTGGCCCAATGCTCATCGACGGTCAAAACTACTTCCTCCCCATGGCAACTACTGAAGGTGTACTTGTCGCTTCAACTTCGCGTGGTGCAAAGGCTATCAACGCTGGTGGCGGTGCCGTTACTGTTATCACTGGCGATGGCATGACTCGTGGACCTTGTATTGGATTCGACAGCCTCGCACGCGCAGGTGCTGCCAAGATCTGGCTTGACTCTGAAGAGGGCCAGAGGACTATGAAGGACGCTTTCAACTCTACTTCTCGCTTCGCCAGGCTGCAATCGATGAAATCTGCCATTGCCGGAACCAACATCTACGTTCGCTTCAGGGCTACAACTGGCGATGCCATGGGCATGAACATGATTTCCAAGGGTGTCGAGCATGCTCTGAACGTCATGGCCAATGACTGCGGCTTCGAAGACATGCGTGTGGTTGCTGTATCTGGTAACTACTGTACCGACAAGAAGTCTGCTGCCATCAACTGGATCGACGGTCGTGGCAAGGGTGTTGTTGCCGAAGCCATGATTCCCGGCGCCGTTGTCCGATCAGTCCTCAAGTGTGAGGTCGATGATCTTGTCCAGATGAACATTTCCAAGAACTTTATCGGCTCAGCCATGGCGGGTGCTATGGGTGGATTCAACGCGCACGCTGCGAACATCGTTGCTGCCATCTTCTTGGCTACCGGCCAGGATCCTGCCCAGGTTGTTGAAAGTGCCAACTGCATCACCATTATGAACAAGTAAGTTTTTTTCTCTCTCTCCATGTGGTCCGTTTATGCTGGGTAACAAATTTGCTAACATTTTCTACCAGTGTCAACGGTAACCTTCAGATTTCGGTTTCGATGCCTTCGATAGAAGTCGGCACCATTGGTGGAGGAACCATTCTCGAGCCCCAATCCGCCATGCTCGACTTGCTCGGCGTACGAGGTGCCCACCCAACTTCTCCCGGTGACAATGCTCGCCAGCTCGCTCGCGTCATTGCCGCCGGTGTGCTTGCAGGCGAACTATCGCTTAACAGTGCGCTGTGCGCTGGCCACCTGGTCAAGGCACACATGGCACACAACAGGAGTAACGTTCCCTCGCGAGCGCCCACACCCGGCACCATGACGCCCGTTGCGTCAGGCACGGGTCTGAGCCTGATGAATGCAGCTGCGGGAATTGTACCTAAGCGATAGAGAGAAAGAGAAAGAAAGTATTAACGTTTGTAAATGGAACAATTGTGTTTTTTTTAAACCCCTATACATATTGCATTTGTATCATGGTTGGGGAAGAGGAAACAGTGTTCTAGAATTGTTTTTTTATTATTTTTACACTGGGCTTTTCCCTACTTTACCAAGTAATGATTCTTCTTCTTCTTCTTCTTCTTCCTCATCGTCATCATCATCATCATCCTTGGTTTGCCCACTCACACTTTAATATCCCCTTTTGAGCAAATGTTCTTTTTTTCCTCCAAGGATCAGACAACGTAGGCATGCAATACAAACTTTTTTTTGACTAGTCAACGATACGGTGTGTGGGGTGAAGCATAAGTACTTCACTCATACATGTTTTTATGTCTCTCCGTGTTTTTTTTTTCGATGATATTTCCATTGATAACTGTCCAAGTTCACATGGGTTTGCGACCATTGTGTGGCATGTCCCCTTGTTTATATCCATCCACATGCACATAAAACGCTTTATCCTCCCCCCCTCTCATGCCCAGAAGAACAAGAAAGCGCACAAAGGCGCGTTGAATGGTCCCTTTTTTTGCACATTGAAAAGGACAGTGACTACTACAAACTAATGCTATGAGAGGAGAACAGGACGTTCCACTACATGGATATGACCCCAACTAAAATCGGTGGGAAAAAAAAAAGAAGAAACATACAGAGACAGACACCAAAAAAGGAAACTGAGCAATGAAAGACAACAAAGAAAACCCACACTCTACGCCATCATGACATCTTATAGTAATCCCCATCGTCAAAAGGCGCGCCAGCTCTTTACCAGTCCTTTGTGAGTGACGATGGTTGTCATGTTCCACCAACAGAGATGTTGTTTCTCAGACCACTGGGCGCAGGGCCCTTCTTGGCTCGGCGGCCCAGAATACTCGATGTGTCCATGTTGAGTTCAAAGGCACCCTTGTTCTTGACCTGGCGCTTAGCCGCGGCTGCTACAGCGGCAGAATGTTGGCCATAGCCCCGTTGTTGCGGTGCGGCGGCTTGTTGTTGACGTGCTTGGGCTGCGGCAGATAATGTGGTGTTACGCATCTTCTGCTCCATACCAGACACGTCGGCACCTTGCGACTTGGGAAGCTTCGCTGGTGGATGTTGTGACGAGGGATCGTATGGTACGGACTCTGCAGTGTACTCATCATCGTCTTCGTTCTCGTCAAGTGCATTCAAAGAGTTCATGGCGTTTGCCCCACGGTATCCTTGCTTGAACTGCTTCTTCCTCTTTCCCTCCTCTTCTTGACGATGTACAGCATAACTGACATCAAAAACTTCTCGAAGGTTGACGGCACCTGGCGAACGGAAGTCCATGCGGCGCGCGCCTGGCGACTCAAGGTGGGTAAAGTCTGGCTGAAGACGCTCCTTCTTGGCAGCAGGTGTTGCAAGAGGTGGCGCGTCGTAGGCAGAGTAAGTGGGCTCGTCAGCCTCACGTATCCATGGGTGGTTGAGGAACTGGTTGATATCATAACGCTTCTCAGGGTCTACTGTCAGTAGGTGGGACACCAGGTCTTGGGCAGACTTGGAGATGTCGTCCCACCATGGAGAAAGGAAGGTGTACTGGCCGCGGGCGACCTTCTCGGTAAGAGTCTGGATGGACTCGTCGTAGAAGGGTGGGAAACCGCAAAGAAGAGTGTAGAGCACGCAACCCAGTGCCCACATGTCAACACTCTTGGAGTAGCGCTCATCCTTGACAATTTCAGGGGCGGTATAACCGACGGTACCGCAAGGTGTCATTGTCTGGGTATCCCAGATGACCTTGCTGAGACCGAAATCGGCAACTTTGATCAGGCCGATGCCACCAGCACCCTTACCCTTGACAAACTCGCCCTCATCCGCCTTGTCCTCATCGTCAGGCCCTCTTGGCTTGGGGTTTTTGGTGGGCACAAACGGAATTGGGTAGAAAAGAAGGTTTTCAGGTTTGATGTCTCTGGTTATGACGTCAGTGGTTGATCTCATTGACGTAAGAGCAGGATACGAACCGATGTACAACACCCGCCTCTTCGTGCAGATATTGCAGAGCCTTGGCGACTTGAATGATGGTGTGGCGAGAAAGGTCCTCGGAAAAGTAGGTAAGGCGAACGATTTGGTGGAACAGTTCACCGCCGGGGCACAACTCGAGGACAATGTAGTAGTATTGCCGTGATTCGGAAAAGTCAATGAGCTTGACAATGTTGGGGTGGTCAAGTTGGCGCATGATTTGTACTTCCTTCAAAATGTTTGCTCTCTATAGGGCAGTTAGTGTCTGCCCACAAAAGTCCATACGTGATGGAAAACGAGGATGCTAGAAAGTCGAGCATCAGGGAAGTAAATCTATCGCACCTCGGCTGCTTTTGGCGCTTTGAAGTCCGGATGTATATGCTTGTCCTACACCGGCCTCGCGTTGGTAACGTCCAAAAAACACCCAACTTCTTCTCGGTGCGGGATCGGGTAAGGGAGAGGGATGACGACATTGTGGAAATGGGCAGGAGGGGGCAGAGGATTTGGGCAAAGGATTTAGGTAGTACTGACCTGCTGTGAGTTCATCTCGAACTTACGAACAACCTTAATGGCGACTTCGTCCCATTGGCCAGTGTTGTCTCGTGCGCGGTAGACGTTACTGAAGGCACCGTCACCCATCTTCTCGAGCAGGGTCCAGCGCTCGAGGCCTGGGTATCTGGGCAGCTTTCCCTTTGCCTCGCGCTCCTCTGCAACAATGCGCTCGAGTACAGACGGGTCAACACCGGCGCCCTTTGCGGCAGCCTGCTTCTTCTGGTTGTCGGCAACGGCACGAGCAGCGGCGTCGCCTGCTTGAGCGGCAATGTGACGGTTGTCGCCAGCGCCAGCGCCGACCGAGTAGTCGCCATGGGGAGCAGGGTTGTTTTGGAGGGGCTTGTGGTCCATTACGGGCTCCGAGATGCCATGATGTGCGGGCTCGGGAGCTTGGTTGTAGCGTTGATGTTGCGACTGGGCATGGACATTGGATACATTTGTCGTGGGCTCAGCGTTGTGGCGGGCCTGTTTGCCATGGCGCAGGAAGTTCTTAAAATTCTGTATGGCAGCCATGTTTAGTGTGCGTGTGCGTGGACAGGAGTGAATTACAAAGCCGCTGGGGATGGCGGGGTCGCTTGGGCTGGGAGACGGATATAGGCAGAGATGGGCTTGATACGACCGAGTATAGCCGGGTGTAGCAGCAACAGTAGTAGCAAAAGAAGGAGAAGGAGAAGAATGCAACGGGACGGTAGTGTCACGGCAGTAGACTGGTGGCGGAGAAAGTGGAAAAAAAAAGACAATGGGAAAGGTGGTGGTGGTGGTTGAAGAGAAAGGCGTGCACGAGCGAGGGAAGGCGTGAGGTGAGGCCTGAGCAGGAGAGTAGGAGCGACATGCGTCATAACGCGTCCGTGCGCCAGATGACGATGCGGGCTACATCATCGCCAAACAAGCTGCAACCACGCGCGCCAGCCCTGAGGCGGCCATGGGGCGTTATTGTGCCCGTCACGCCCCTGACTGGTGCGTGGGTGGGCGTGTGTGCCACTGCGGCAGTCGGAGAAGAAAAACATGGGGGCAGGACGCAAGATGGGCGGGAGAACAGCAAGAGAAGGAAAAAAAGAGCAGGGAGAAAAAAAAGCAAGCCGTCTCACCTCAATTACTGGCAAGCTCATCTTCTTGCGCCCGCTCCGTGGAGAGCTGGGCGTGGACTGGAACTGCATGTGCTTCGCGGGGAAGGGCAGCCCTGGATCTCGATGCGGGCGTGGCTGTTCTCCACCAAAGCCAATGCTGTATGAGTACGGTACAGTGACGCCGCGTTTGGTAGCAGCAGTAGTGGTCAGGGTGGAGGTATGACGCTCGTCTGGATATTTTGGCGTGCCGCGTCGAAGACGTCGCAGGGTGTGATGGTGGTGCTGCTGGTGGTGCTGCTGTGGCTAGCCCAGAGCGAGCAAGGGTTTGCCGTCGGACGTGGACACAACGGGCTGTGCTTGGTGTGATGTGGCCTTGGGGGTGTGCGGCTGATGCTAGAGTAGAGTAGAGTAGAGTGCAGTGCTGTACAGTGCTCTAGGGTGGGTGTAGGGCTAGTAGGGTGTAGCAGGTGTTGATGATGGGCAGTCGCAGGCAGTAGTGGGAGTGTGGTAGTGGTTTGCGCGGGGCTATCTGGTTTCGTCAGACTGCAGTTTTTTGGCCGCTCACGGGCAGACAGGCAAGCAATCAATCGGATGGAACAAGAGGAAGTTTGGCGGCTGAGACGGTGCATCTAATAAGCTCTATGTAGCAAGCGGGCTTCAACTTGATATTTCTTCTTCACCACACACGCTACCTCCGCGCGAATGCACTCTTGCCATAGCGGCGCACCGCGGAATGGCCGGCAGCCCTCTCTCAGCTCCATGGCATGCCGCGAGGTTGAGCGGATCCGTCGACTAGAGGCTCACAAAGCTCGCTAGGCACGGGGCGGCCTACGCCACACTGCATGCAGCCTTCACGCAGGCCTTGGAACAGAAGACGGTCTCTTAGCATGCCAATTCGACCATGCCAATGGGCCCCAACGGCCACATGCATGTACAATCAAGGCAGAGCCCATGAAAAACCCGCCCCCTGCCTGTCCGTCTGCTGGGGACGCAATCTCCCGCCGTCTTTGCTCGACGCCCCCCCCCCCTCCGATGAATTCATTCCCTTGCACTCTCTGCTCGCAACCCAACGGTCCTAGTCCGTCTGCAGGGTCCATTTAGTGCGGCGGATCTCTTACGTCACTGCCTAGTGGGAACCGCCTCAGAAGACGTCAATCACTGGCCTTGCGCCCTTGCCTCTGCACACATACATCTTTTGACGCCTGTGGCGTAACTCGCACGACAGATGGGCCTCCGAGTACCTACAAGCATGCCCGCCATGTGCAGCCCATGTGTCGGCCCGGAAGATGCAGATGTGCCCTTGGGCTGTTCCTCACGCGCATATACTTTCGGCCCGATGCCCAATCCGGCTTCCGCTGTCCCATTAGTTGACGAGGGGTCTCCAGCAAGCTCCTTCGCGCACGGGGTCTGTAATCATCAATAATACACTACTGCTACCATTTGCTCTGCTCTCCACCTGACAGCTACCGGCCCATTGCCTGTGATGCCGGCCCTTCCTAGCCAGCCAATGGCCGCACCACAACCACCACAGCCTCAGCCCATGTCGCTCTTGGCAACACCCTCATCCCAACTGTTGATGTAAACGACATGCCTTACCAATCCCTACTACACGCTAGGGCCATCCATTCTACAACGCCTCGCATCTCTCGCATCCACAGTCAAATCCCCACGTCTTACTCAGCCTCAGCATCCTCTGCCCACGACTCAGCTTCCTCTCCTCTCCACTCAAATAAGTAATGCATAGCTCCTGGCCCTTTTCAATGTCTCTTCCCGCCCTGAAATACCATATCCTGCCCTCCCGGTTCTTCTCAATGTTCGGTCCGCACGAGTGATTGAAGTAGCTAGCAGCCGGCCAGCATCCATAGCCGAAGAACTCCGACCCTTCATCCTCGAGCGACCGAATGCCAAACGAATTGTGCGAGTCGCGCTTCGACAGCGTGAGAAGCGTTTCCGCAGTCACCAGTGGGAGGAGTTTCACGGGTAGAATCGCAAGCAAGTGCAGGTAGGCCCGTGTGAACGCATCCAGATCATCAGAACTGTGGTACGGTGTGTTGTCGTTTGCGAGCGCCTCTAATCGCTCCCACTGCTCAGGATGATGGTGGCGCCACAGAATACCACTGACACAGAAACTCATCACGTCGGGCGTAATACGTCCCTGTAGCGCCTTGGAAACAGCCTTTTTGTGCTGCTTCGAAATGGCCACCGCAGCTTGGCCGTCCACACCATCCGCTTGCTCCGCCTCCCTTGCACTCCTTATCAACTCCGCCTGCCCAGCCACACTATCCCAAGCTTTGCTAATGTCTTTTTTCTTGGGCCGCGGCATATCAACGTCCACCATGTCACTATCTTCTTTGCTCCTCTTTCGGATCAGATTCTCAACAGCTGTCCAAGTCTGGATGCCAATCTCCCCCTGCTCCTCCTGCCACGTTTTCTGACACGCTTCCGAGCAGAAAGCAAACCCCACTGTCTTGTCTCGTATGCTCAGATCTCGTCCATAGTCGTACCCAAAACATTGCCCGCACACCTCACGTCTATACTCGCGTAGCAACACGCATAGTGTAAGGTCCGTTGACTGCCATACAAGTGTGCCTTCGGGTATGTCTTGGGTAGCGAAAACGGCACGGCCGGCGGTCGGTGTGTGTCGAACCTGGAATAGGTGAGATACGGGGGCGCCTGCGGGGAGGTCTTTCGGCGTGTCGGCAGGGCGGATCGAAGATGCGGATGACGGTCGTGAAATACTAAAGACCGAGTCACCGGCTACAGGGACAGATGAGTCGCTTTCGGTAGTGTCCATGGTAGCGGTTTTGACGTGATTAGCAGCACAACAAAGCGCAATGGCAGGTGAGTAGTTCGGTGCTCTCTTCAGGAGATGCTAGGCGGGAGGACGAGCGAGTATGATGGTACAAACAATAGTGCCCCTCAACGTCTTATCGAGGGCGAAACGTATGTACACAAGTGATAGCACGGGCTGAGGTCAGTTGCGTATGTCACATATGCTCATGCTGGAGTTGGATGATAAGAGAGAAGCCATTGTGGATAAACTTGGGACTAGGTCTGGTGTGGGTACGCTGGATGATGGCGGTTTGACACAAGACGAGAGAATGTGGGATGGCGAAAACGCCGTTGTGTCTAGATTCTGGTGATCGGCGCACGGTCCACATTTTCAAGATAGGCGAAGACCCTGATTGATCTGGCGCCACGCGTCTGGATCGCTGCGACAATCGCGCCGACTCCGACCAGGCCAAAAGGCTTGAATATCGTATTCGCTCCTCAGGCCTACATGGATGGACTCACCGACAGGCGACGCGCAGATGGGTATTGTGCGGACTACACTCGAGGATGTAAACACATTATCTTGCTATTCTACTATCTATAGCTACGCGTGCAGCTTCGCTCGTCATCAACAATGACTACCACTTCACTCCAATCAAGCAATTCATTTTGATGAACTCCATAGCCTGCATTGAACTTCTGGACGTCAATGTCGAAACAGAATGCACGCATACTACTCATCTACCGCGGACGCAGCCCGGGAATAACAGCTCTGTTCCAAGAATATATTCAGCACCATCAAGTCCCTTGCAGCGTTGTAGGCAGCAAGTCGAATCAGAAGAGATGTTAATATTGCGAGCCGTTGCGGATTGATCGCGGACCGGATGGCGCCTGGTGCAAGTTCACAAGCGGATGCACACCAGGCAGCATCGTTGGAACTAGTCTCAATCTGGACAGTTGCCTGCATACTGGCGCAAGGGGCATCAACTCCTCCAGAGCGTCTGGAAAGATATAAGGAGGAAAACCCAAGACTTAAAGTTAACACAGCATTCACTTCCTCCACAATCAATCAACCAGCCTTTTCAGCATCTCTTTGATATTTCCGCTCAATTGACTTCATCACCTCGTCACATTGCCTCCGCCCATCATCATTATGGCGCCAATCACAAGTCCTCTTAAAATCACCAACCTTGAAGATGGAGAGACAATCCATCAAGTACGGTCTCTGTTGCTACAGTAGTTGAAATTACTAATATATTCCCTAGCGCTGCCTTCTTGTCACCGGAACGTATGGCTTCGAAGCCGCGGAAGGAAGTTACATCCACGTGACTACCAAAGCAGCAAACAGATCCGAAAACTTCCCAGAGCAGACATGGCCTCTAGCAGGCGGCCATTTCAAGGCCATGGTCATGCTCTCGCCCGGATTGAACAGGCTCGAATTCGCCTACATCTGTAACGACTGCATTGAACATACTGTTGAGACAAACGTCAATTACTGGCCTCTGATGCAGTATCCACCTCTCCATCTCGCAATTATGGTCGCTTCTGACTCGCCTTGTCTCATGGATTGTCCTCCTAACAAGGCTGCTGGTGTATCTTCAGCCCATTCAGATTTGGACGCTGCCATTGCCAAGCTTCGCATGACTGCGTACATGTGGCAAGCCATGACTGCCGAAGATTTGAGACAAAAAGGCGTTGGAAGGCGCTCTTTTAGATTAGAGGAGGAGTGGACTGCAGACACTGTTAGTCGGGAGTTTACTAATGCGCGCATTGGCCAAACTCTCGCACAGGATGATGCTATACGGTCTACAGCCAAGATTCACATCATCCGCTCTTCCAAGACAGTTAAGGAGATTCGCGACGAGAACATTGCACAGCAGAATGACAGAGCCCGCACCAAGGGCGCCGTTTTCGACTATTTCAAGGACGCTTTGATAGATGCTGGAGGTCCCTTCGTTCCTGATGCTCAGCCTATAGTAGCTGGCCTGATCTTGGACTCTCACTACAGCAAGTCTAAGGATCTTATTCTCGGACACGCCGCCCTTGGTTGCCATGATCAGCGCGGTATATCATTGGGCATATTTGGGAGCCACTTGACCTACTCTTGGCCGCGCTTTCTGGAAGAAGTTACCAGCTGTTTGACCGACACCCGTAAACCTGGAGAAAAGGTGGGTAACGACAACGGACAGTGTACTACCTTATGGGAAGCCTGTGCAATTGGTCAGGGTGCTCACATGCACGAAGTCGGCCATGCATTCGGCTCGCCGCATCGCCCTGGTATCATGGAGCGAGGCTACGCCCAAGACTGGGTCAAGAACTTTGTCTCTCAAACCGCATACTCGCGCTACCTGAAGCAAGAAGGCGTAGTTGTCGACCCGGAAAACACACCCAACAACGCACGCTGGGACCTAGCAGATGCACTCTCCTTCCGCATGCTACCCCATTTCCGTCTCCCAACCGACCCCATCCTCAACGAAACCACTCGCAAAGCAAGGCCAGATGTGAGCGTAACTCACGGTGACGAAGGCGGTCCCGCAACCCTCCAAATCAACTCACCCAGCGGTATCGCACGCATAACCTTCAACAACACCGAGCATTCGCAGCCCGAAGAATGGCTCAACAACGCACCCACAACCATGCAATTCACCGAGTCAGAACTCGACGAGCGCTTCACCCGCACCTCGCCCCTCACCCTCCGCATCCTCGGCTCCAACGGCCGCGAAACCAGCACATCAAACGTGTGGAAACTCCTCGCCAGCAGATCCTTCATCCGCATCCCCGGCTCCAACATTGTCCTCCGCAAACACCTCGCATACTCTTCCTCCGACTCCTCCGACCGCTACCGTCACCGCGACCCCTACGAATGGGCACAGCTCCTCCGTGAACGCGGCGCAGACGGCAAGTTGCACCGCGCCGTATCAATCGACCTGCGCGTCGGCTGTCTCTGGGACGGCGGCATAGTCAAGTACGCAGACGGCCACGTTTCGCACTGGGGTCCAATGCGAAAATACGGTTCCACCCACCACTTCGGCGGCCACGCCTCCGAAAAGATACTGCTACCCGAGGGCGTCGAAATTACCTCTGTCCAAGTCAACCCCGACGATGGCGTCCGAGTCCATTTGTCGAACGGAGACAGCAAAGGCGAACTCAATACGGAAGATGAAAGCGAAATCGTCGAGGTTAAACCCGCCCAAGACGAAATCGTCATCGGCTTCTTCGGCAAGAGTCGTCGCGATAGCGGGTTCAATGGCGTATGCGAGTTTGGCCTCATCACCGTGAAGAGGGAGGTAGGCTGGGACGGCTTGCCAGATTCAGTCTTTGGACTTGTTGAAGTTAAAAACACGGCGGGGTTGGAGGATGGGGAGCAGGACTATGAGGATGAGGATGAAGATGAAGACGAGGATATGCAGGATTGAAGTGTTTTACCCATCTTTTTTTTTGTTCTTTATGTATCTAATTCATGACCGTTTCCTTATTTCCTTCTTCTGCCAAAATTCACCTCGATCTTCCTGATAACTACTATTACATATGTTCTACCTCCCCCTTCTTCTATCGCTTATGAACAATCTCACTCTCCTGAGTCTACCGCTACTCACTCTCCCTACCCCGCTCCTCCAACTCCCGTGCCGCCCGCGCAATCCGCTCCAGGCACTCCGGGCAGAACGTCTGATGGGTTAGAAACGTGAGCCAGCGCGACGGCCAGTGCTGCACCATGGGGCAGGTTTGCGTGTAGACTTCGCGGGTGTGCTGGCAGGTCCAGATGTCTTGGACTACTATGCATTGGCAGTCTGGCGGGTAGTTTAGGTCTACGGCCATTTTTTGTTTGGTGGATTTGGTTGTTCTGGTTGTTCTTATTGTTAATCTTGTCAAGTGGTTCTAGGTTTAGTGGTGAGTTGTATGGTAAGGATCATATTTTGGGGAGAAGAGAAGAAGTTTTTTTATATGGAGGTTCATGTGTGATGGTGGTGATGGACTTCACAGGAGGGAGATGTGTGATGGAGTTTTCTGGGTCAATGAAGGAGATTGTGGTACAAGCGGTTGTTTCTTTGTGTACATATTGAAAGAGAGTCAGTGATTGATGTAGTTGTGAATTACGAGAATGGGGGGTGTAAAGTGCAGAATGCAGTGTTGAGGACTCGTTTGTTCATGTTGACTGCGGTTGTCGATACTTCACTATTAATTTCTCTCCGTTGCTGATAATCACAGTATTGGGGAAATGGGAATTGCTAGGGAAATGGAAAGTACTGGGGAGATGACTCTCAGGGAACTGCAATAGCCGGATAATCACTATGTCCAACATCAATCCAGATCACAGCCTCGATTACTATATAAGTCGTTGTAAACTTTGTAGAGTATTTGATATTCTTATTCATTCAAATTCTATTCAAGTATATATTTCCAATATATAACGGCAGGTAATATTGAATTCATTACGCAACTATACCATTGTGCTAGTGGCAGTTTTCATCCGGCTATTTCGGACCCCCAAGAACATGGCAAGTGCTGAGATGGCAAGTGCTATTTCCACAGTCTGTCTCAACACCATGGTACATATCTCACAGTTTGATATCCGTACCAGTATCGAAACAGCAATAATGTCTCACTGCGCAGACGTCATTCCACCCTGCTACATGTGGCTTGGATGCATAGCTTGGAACCTGGGAGGGGCAGAAGAAGCCCCTCACAGTGAATCTGCCAAGAGAGATCTTGGTGTAGCAGATGATGGTAGCCCCTTCAACTGGTAAAACTCACTACAGGACAAAGTCCAACACATGGACGGTCAAGTGCGCAAATTTATGCAGACTATTTCTGCATACCCCTAAACTTATGCCCACGTGCGGACTTCAGCTGCGGTATTTTTTTTTAAAGGTGATGTAGTGTGCATGTAGATTCAGTAGGTGTAAAAATTGGTTGGGTCAAAGTGTTTCAGGTAGTATGCTAGCGCATCCATTTGTAGTCCAGAAGCATTTGAACCGGATTACTCGACTACTGGCGGGAGAAGGGCAAGGAAAAGCAAAGTCACTGCTTGGATCCTCTCAAGTCAACCAGTTGGTATGAGGTGATCTCAATGGATGATGTGTAAAAGCAAGCGGGATACCCGCTGCTTCTTCTGAATCAGTCTAAGAAACGCCATGTATAACTACGCAGAATGCCATATTATATCACGAGCCCCTCCATGGGAAGATTCGAGTTTGGTGATGGTGCTGGTAGGATTGAGTGCGACTCTTCGGCCACTGAAACGCATATCCTCAAGCGTTCCGAGTTTGAGTTGCCACTACACAATAAAGACTACGGACGTAGTCCGACGTGGTTAGCCTCGAGACGGCTTCCTGTAATCTGCCGGTTCTGCTGACAGGCGGGGGGTGGCCTGGGCCCCAAGTGCCGATGCGGATCCGTGAAACAGTGGCTATCGATAAGAAGTCGGCTTTGGTGGCTGGCCTTGGACGATGGGGTGAATTGCTCATTTCTTGGTTGCGCGTGACCTGGGATGCCGAGCGGGTGCCACGCGCGCCATAGTAGCCAAGTGCCTATACTTGGGGCCCTGGATCTCGGGTGCTAATCTCGGAAAATAGATGGGCGTCAAAGTGGTCGCATAGAATGCTGAAGACGACAACGAAGAAGAAAAATAGTAGCATGGCAGGCTGGGGCGCTGCGGGCCAATCATACGGGCGCACTCACGTGTTAGGCTGCGGCGTAGCGTGAGCCGCAGAGCCAATCAAGTCCCGCAAGCCAGCCGGCCTGAAACGCAGCCTGAGCACTGCTACCAAACCTCGCCCCACCCACCACTGCCACCAAATCCCATCTTTCTCGATGCGCTGTATCGGGCGCGCATTCACCTATCGTCGGATCGCCCAAGCCTCGCTCCGGTACACTTGCGTGTACCCAGTCCACATCTTCATGCTGCACACCTACGCGTCACTGTCCTTCTCGTCGTACCCTGCTGGCCGCTGCATCCATCCCCCAACGCACTCTCTGACGCTGCGGGCGGCTCGTACGCCCTTGGTTATTTCCCTGTGCAATTTGACCCCGGACAGACCCGCAATTCGGCACGGCAACTGGACAAAAGGTTAGCTGCCGTGTTCGTGTTGTAGATCAACGGCTCGCCTTGCCTTCCAATACCTTAATTACTCTCTTAACGTATCGGATGCACGCCTAGTCTAGCCGCCTGGCCACGAACTACTCATCTCAGCACAAGAGTCTGGCCCTTGCGCCGCAAAAAAATCATCTGTGCCCAATGCTGCCAGGTGTGCGCGCTACGCCGCCAGTTGCGCGGTGGGACCAGTAAACCCATGGCTGGCGGCTATAGTAGTGGAGGTCGGCGTTGAAACGCTGTCCCAAGACCCAAACATCTTCGGCTGCAGGCACAGAATGTTGTCTGCAGCATCGCGTGTGGTGGCGCCTTGTTTCGATCCCTCACATGTCTCCTTCTCCATTGGCTCTGATCGCTTCTGTCCCTTTGGGTCGGAGATTTTGAACCATGTTTGACCACATCGCCCGCCTGGAATAAAGGTACATGGTTGCGCGAACCTAATCGCTTCTCACACACCCCTCCTGTGTTGTATCTTCACTTCACTTCTCTTGTCTATTTTTTTTCTCTGTTTCTTGTTTCCTTGCTCTGCCTGTCTGGAACACGCTGTGCGGAATTCACGACACGGCTTTTCATTGAACAATAGCAACACTGTTGCCCCAGAGGTGAAGACGTCTACAAAGCACATGACCTTACACATTGTTCCATCACGTACCAAATCCCACTTCACTTATATCACCCCTGCATTTCTTCCCACGGAACTTTCTCATTCTACAAGCTCTTTGTTTTCTCGAGCCACAATCACTGAATAACTTCCACCGCACATACATACACACATATCACAATGCCTTCTGTACGGAAAACCTTCGTTGCGGCACTCGCCGCTTTCCCCCTAGTCCACTCCCACAGTTGGGGAGAGCAACTCCGCAACATCGACGACAAAGGCAAATACGTGGGCGCCTATGGCTATCCGCGAGGCATGGTCGATCGGGGTCAGAAAGGCCCCGATGGAAAGGATACAGACAACTCCATGACCTGGAGGATGCCCGAGTCCAACACCGAGGGTAAGGTCTTCATCGATGCCGACCAACTACTCTGTGCACCAACGCAGCGAGAGCAAAAACAATCCTCGGAGAAGTTCCCACGCCTCAAGACTGTGCCTGGTGGCTTCGTCGCCATCCGCTACCAGGAGAACGGTCACGTCACACTTCCACAAAACAACCCCGAGAAGCCAGAAAAAGGCGGCACCGTCTACGTCTATGGTACAAAAGAGCCAAAGACTGATGAAAAGCTTTTCGATGTCCTTCAGTGGACCCAGGATGGACAGGGTGGTGACAAGCGTGGAGTTTTGCTAGCCATGAACGACTACGATGATGGCCGCTGCTACTTGAACAACGAGACCCCCGTCGCTATGGAACGCAAGGTAGCCGACCCCGCCTACATGGCCAACACACCAGAGACCGGCCCCGCCAACTCAGTCATGTACTGCGAAACAGACGTGAAGCTCCCAGAAGACGTCGAGCTTGATAAGGCCTACACTTTGTACTGGGTGTGGCAGTGGACTTCTCTTCCTGGAAAGACACCAGGTCTCGACAAGGGCAAGGATGAATATTACAGCACCTGCATCGATGTCGACGTTGCATCTCCCAAAGTCGCAATGCAGGCCCTTGACTACGCTGACATGTCCGAATACGCCATGGGCCAGCAGGATGCTGTCAGCACTGCTGTCAGCGACTGGAGCGCGCGAACTGCACTTTACAATGAGATGCCGCTGAAACGCGAGATGGGCCCTGTTACCTCTCTTCTTTCCGGAGGAGGCGACTCTGATGGTGGCATTCCTTCTGCGACCGGCACTGCTCTTCCTTCTATTCCTACTGGTGGACCACCCTTCTCCAACAGCACTCGCTCTGCCATTCCAACTACATCTGCGGTTGCGATCCCAACATTCAGTGCCCCTCCTGGTGTCGTGCCTACCCCTTCCCAGTCTGGCAACAACGGCGTTTCCGTCGTCACAACCACCGTCATGGTCACTGTCACCGCACCTGCTGCCACCCAGCCTATTGCGCCAGTCATCACTACTCCTCCGGCGTCGGTCCGCAGCATCTATCACAAGAATGGTGCCAAGTTCCGCGGATTGATTCAGGAGTGAGCCCCATTCATTTTTTTCAACGACTCTAACTTTCCTTTCTTTCATGTCGTCTTCATGTCTTTCCTTTGTATATTCCCTAAAAACCTTGTCTCCTGTGGCAGGCCACTGGTACAAACGAGTACGATGATGACGCACGATCAACGATGCACAGGCAAATCATGTTCTCTCTGATTTTTGACATAGCGTTGGTGTGTTTTTGTTTTCTTTCTTTCGGTTCTGGGATATGGATACGGACGATACCCCCTTGCATACATCCATTGGCGTTTTTGATTTTAGCATTTCTAGAAAGAATACCCAACATGGCCATTCCATGGAAATCTCTTCAAAGAGTTGAATCAATCTTTTGTACACAAATTGAATGCTGTTCGCTTTCTCTTTTGCCATTTTGTGATGTGAATGGATTACTCAAGGACTATAGTCATAGTCTTTGTAGACAGTGAATTCCCAGCAAACTCGCGTCCTTAGTCATGTGACTAAGCTTCTCACAGTGGTATTCACACTGGTACTCAGGTGTAGCCCACCCTGTACGTCTATTGCTGCGCGGACACTTACTCGATACGTACTTCTGATATGACTGGCACGTACAACGTATCGATCTTACACCTGGGATCTAATAACTAAGACAGCCCGTAGCAGTGCCCAAATAAATAGTGTACTACTTAATTCCACTTCATACTCAATCCTCTGACTACTCATGGAGCTATCATGTTCTGAGAAGAGGTGTCTCCAGACATCGGAACTGTAAATTCTGAAAAGTACGAGATTCATCAAACAGTTCACTGTAAGTAGTCCGACCCATATCCTACATGAACACATCATTTGATCTAGGGATACTTCCTGTTTGTGCGCTACTATAGAAGGTGCCGGTGTAACATCTAATACCCAGCTAAAGAATCCTTTCAGACACACGATCACTAGGTTCCATTGTATTTGCCTGCTGATCTTCTCGTTCTGACCCATCGGGACACAGCCTGAGAGCCGGCCACGTTATTGATACACGATTAGTCTCCTGCAGCAAACATCGTCGTCACAAATGTGACTTCCAACACTAACATAACTAGCTCAACGGGAAGGTGTTCGACGGGAAAGCAGTCAACGGGGCACCAAGACGACGTTGCCTACTGTACCGGTGGAAAAGATTGCCGTTTATCAAACCCCAATTCCCGGGAAATCAACCCAATTAAGTCTAGTCAGCCCTACTTCCACAATGCTACCCGTACTTGTGCAACATCCTACCGTATTTGATTCGCTGTCCAAAAAGGGGCTGAGTAAAATAGCTCCCGCATCCCAAAATACAACATCAAGCCTTGCCATTGCGTGCCTCGACGTTACAGAGATACGTTTGCGCTATATCTTCTAAGCCACTGCCACGAAACTCAAGTTGCGGATCTGATCCACCAAAGCCATACACTGCTCAGTACGTATACAGCCTACCATCTAGACATGGGAGGCCCAGCGTACGAGATACACCCTCTCATTTTAGGATTCAGAGAGACAACATGATAGTAGCAGCGATTGGCCTGAACGCCCCTTCCTCACGACCAACGATTTTCGCTTCAGCAATGCTACACAACCATGCAAGACAAAAGGTTGCTCGGAACAAAATCGCTTTCCATCGCATCTTCCCGCCCAAAACCCCAAATACTTATAAATGTGGCAATACACAAAAGCTTACCAGAAAAGAAATCCACATCTATATACCAAGTTCCCTAACACCTTACTTTATTCCCAAGGCCACCAAAACCCCAGACATTTGAAAACGCACGATTCGAAACTGATACCAGCAATGTGCAAAGACATCCACAGACACTGGCTCCGGTGCAACCACCACGACTACATCCATGTCCAACCGTGCCGCGATGTGCTTAGGGCGCTGAACCGGATCAACGAGCCGTACTATCTCGGGCAGGTGGGCGTGGTGCCGTACCGACAGTCGACGCGGTGTCGGTTGCAGATGGTGTATCAGGGTTATGAGGGGTATTGTACGCCGTGTGGTATGAAGAGGGAGGGGTGGAAGTTTAGGGGGTATGTGGTGGGGTGTGGGGGGTGGCCGATGTATGTGTGATGGGAGAAAATGTGCAGAGATGTTTACGTCTGGTTATGCAATTCATAGTATGTTATTAGAGCAACTAGCTGTAAAACCCGTACTCTTTCTTACTCTTCTTCTCTAGCCCCAATGAAAGATGTATTTATTAGTTCCATTCTCGCCATCGCATCACTGTTTAGCGTTCAATCAGTGGCTTTGACTCCACCACCTTACCCAGTTTAGAGTCCCCCAGATCCAGATATCCAAACACGAAAGCCTCGCCCACTTATTTCACTTTCTGCGCAACCTGCTCAACAGACATATCTCCCGCATCGCTCTGCAGCAAAGCCAGCGTAAACAACCCCGTAAGCGACAGCCAAATGTTGCCCCAAACGCCAATGCCCATGCTGGTATTGTAATGGCTCGGCAACTTATAATGCTGATATGCACCGATACCCGTCGCGACGTGGTGAAAGATTGTCGCCGCGACAATAGCTTTGGCGTACGGCACCGACGAGAACTTCTTCGCCGACTCCGCGGTAAACGGCACGGCGTTGGTGAGGGAAATGAGGACTAGCGCCAGTGTGATGAGGCACCAGCCGTCGTTGCGCACGTTGTATGTTTCGAGGTCGTTGGGTGCGAGGTTGAGTTGCGAGGGGGGACGGAACCCTTGGACGTTATTGTTAGTTTGGTGTGGATTGGAGGAGGTTTTCTGGTTGAAAGGGGGGTTGTATACGTACATCCGATGACCATTATGGGGTCGTATACACGACACAAGCCACGCAGGCCGTACCAGAATGCCGTGCCGTACGCATATGCGTGGAAGACCTGGTACTACTGTTAGACCCTTCTTTCACGGTATATGTATCTTGCTTGTCTCTCTTAGCATAAAGCACGTACGGTAGAGTTCATGGAAGGCATGTTTGTCAATGAAAAGTTGAATCGATTTCGCAACGTTGGAAGCGCAGTGTACAAACTCAACTACTTAATTCTAATTCCCAACTACCCTCCTCCTCCCGTCCTTTTTAAATCATATTTGTTGGGAACTACTTCCTGGTCCAACATGCATGCTCCGCGACGTCATTATGAGAGCTCCATTGGCTCCATCGGTGTTACTCGTGCGTGGTTGTAAGCCAGCAGCCGCATAGAGGCGGTGTTCCCCGCATAATTCGATCGAAGCAAGATGATCGTGCAAATTGTAGATTCGATGCGATCGCGCTTAGTTGTTTTTGGAGAGGGGGGCTTGCAGATTTCCCGCTCAATGGCTAACCGCCGGATCGTGTCGGGAGCCAGATCTATTACAGATCTGAAGGTGCCATGCTGTGGAAGATTGCGCAACTAGCCATAGTGTAGTGTGGCACGTAGTTTTTGAGATACTCGGGAAGTGGCAATATGCGGGTAAATCTGTCTCTTTTCCAAGTTGCCAGGTCTGAAGGTGATGGCTTGAAGCTGAGGATGTTCAGTAGCACGATGACGACATACTTCTTATCTTATCGGCCAAGCTGCTCTCATTAAGTTGCTTTTGTTTTCTCAGCGCAGCATCCTCGGAGCTTACGCCTTCCCGTGCCATGACCGTGGAGTTGGACCCTCGGCACGGCAGATGGTGACTACATGTTGTTCATCTCGGCCCTTTAACCGTGTCACGATGCCATGGCGCCTGGCTCGGTTTAGATGACACGTCTCGTCCACTTGTCGCACACCCATTACTACCCACTGCAGCTATTCCATTAACAATCGGTTTCAATCAGCCAGTTCTGGTGACATTTACTTCCATGCTCAGATACAAGAGAAGGAGAAAAGTGTGAGGGCAGACTGGAAATGCCTGGCGTGTCAAGGATGGGAACGCGACAATACTTTGGGAGGTTCCCTTGAGACATGTAGCTGCGAGACTCACAGGGCAAAGCTGCGATGGTATGGCATATTGATCTGAAGATGGAGCAGTGCTAATAGTCATCTTCAGCAGTTTGGTCCGTGGCCAACTACACGCGACTCAATCCACCAAAACAACGCGCAAACACGAGAACACGAGGAACTCAGCTGCTTAAACAACAACTCCTAATAGAACGCGTGGGTTACAGGTTATCGATAAGAGCAAGGGTGTCGCGTTGCAGCGCTATGAATAAACGGCCGGAAGTATTATCTCTGCCCTCGTCACGCCAGAGACCTCTACGTACCTATGACGATCGACATATTCATACGGTCGTAGATCAATGCAATTACAAAGCGCATCGCAAATTCTGACTGTGGACATGGTTTGCCATCACCACTTCTACACATAAACGACACCCTACCACGCCCTGCCGGAACATACGCACATCAGCAACTCAGCATAAACACATAATCTTGATTTGGCTTTCAACGGTTTCGTCCGTCCAAATCGGAGAGGTTTCTTTATTTGGATACCGTTGGACACCTCAGGAATTCTGCACGTGCAGCCAATCACGCCTCAGCGGGTACATGGCATGGCGTGTTTCAGAATTTGGCTCGGCCGGACAGGGATTTAACGACATAAAACTGGGTCGCTACCTGAAAATCAGGGGTATACGCTCGGCAACGTGGGCGAAAGATACGGATATGCGAATAGGAAGATGGGAAAATCTCTTGTTGCACAGCGCATGCGTGTGCATTGATTTGGCGATAAGAGCTGGCCACAGCCTTCGGCCATAAAGTGGGATGTGTGGGTGGAGACAACTCGACGGTGCTAATTAGCAGTACGACGCGTTCAAATTTAAGTGGATGGCCTATGATGTCGAACCGAATTCTAGAATCCGTGCCATGAAAAAAGGAGATATGCAGTGGTGTGGCTTAGTATCAGTAGGCTGAGTCGAATCCTTCTGTGGCAATGATTTGACTGGGCCCTACCGCTCCATCCTTCCTTCCACTTGTCTTGGTGTGCGAATCACTCATTTTTCTTAACGGCCTCTGCCTCGTCGTTTTCGACGGTTTTCGTTCTTTACTTCACATTCTTTTGAAGCCTTTGGTACTGCGTGCCACACTACATTCATTTCACTGCGCAAGGTCGTTGCTGCAACCTCATTCCTTACCTTTTGACGAAATTTACCTACAATCATTCTTTGTTGTTTTTTGTTATTATTCTAACCAATATGATACCACCCAATTTTGCCAACGCTATAACCGTCGTTCTTCAATCCGCAGCGATTGCTTCTCAACCACCGGCACCAGCACCTGCCACATTACTCGCTACAGCCCCACGTGTCGCAGGGTCCCTCAAAGCCAGCTTTCCCAATCCAAATCTCGCTTTGTTTCCCCAACCATTTTGGTGGTGGCAATCTGGTTGTGCCGTTGATGCGCTGCTTACATATACCGATGTGACCGGAGACCGCCAATATGAACCACTACTCGAACAAACCATTCTCAGTCAAGCGACGCCAACCAATGACTTCCTCACCATCGATGCCACCGGTAACGACGACCAGACATGGTGGGCCCTTGCTGCTGCCACGGCAGCTGAGCTCAAGTTCCCCGAGGCCCCAGGAAGTGTACCGTGGATCGACCTTGCGCGCAACGTCTTTGCGCAGCAGAGAGAACGATGGGGTAACGAGAAGAAGGGAGCAGCAGGATGCAAAGGCGGTCTAGGCTGGAAGATTGCAAAGGGCGACGGCAACGATGGCTTCTTTTACAAAAACAGCATTTCCAACGGCCTAATGTTCCAACTTGCTGCGCGCCTGGGAAAACTATCGACAGGCACCAACGAAACTGCTGCCAAGGAGGCTCAAGAGTGGGCGGAGAAGGTGTACGATTGGAGTCTGCATGTGGGGCTTGTGAGCGATCAGTTCGACGTATTTGACGGCACGGACGAGAAGAACGGATGTGCAGATCTGAACCACAACAAGTGGAGTTACAACGTCGGCGTGTACATGTATGGCAGCGCAGTCATGGCGGCACAGACTGGCGACGCGAAATGGGTCCAGAGGACAAGAGGCTTTATCCAATCCGCAAACCGCACGTTTGTTAATCACGAGACTGGGGCCCTGTGGGAGGAAAAATGTGATGGCAAAGAGGGAGAAGAGGCCTGTAATACCGACCAGGTCTCGTTCAAGGGCTTATTGGCGAGGTGGTTGGGTGCGACGGCAGAGATACTGCCAGAAGTCAGTCTGGAGGCAAAAGCTATTGTTAGTCGGGCTGCAACGGCGATGCTCGACGGAAAGACGGAGGGTCTGGGCCCGATTGACTCGTTCAACGCTGTCGAGATTCTCGTTGCTAGCCTCAAGACACAGGGAGTAAAGGGAGAGGGTGGCATGATTGGACCGCGAAGCACAAGGAGAACAAGAAGGGGAACCGCATAGGCTTTGTACATGACAATTTGTTAGACTGTCCAAAATATTCTATCCTAGACTCCAGCAATGTGTAAACATGCTACTGGGCATCATGTGATGATGTGCACTATAGGTACCGATACTAAGATACTATGGAAGTAGTGGAGCCATTCAATCGTAGACCTGCGACTCATGCCAGTAGATCTACTAACCCATGAGTCGCACGCACGCATTCTCTCGTAAGAATCCAGGACATCAATGCGCCTAACTGGCAAGTCCCCCCCCGCCTCCTATGTACCTTCCGACAATCCATGCAAGTATGTGTGCTGAAGCGACGCTCGTGCGTCAGTATCAAACTAGCGGGCCAGATGTGCTGCTCAGTGAGCACCACGCAGCCAAGCCAACGGTCCTTGCGTTCTTCATAGCAACAGCGTCTCGATCACTGAGCTAAGATGAGCTGCCCTTGTTGTTGGAAGAGGCAACTGCATGTGAACTTGCGGAGCTGGCTCCATCTTTCGTACGGGAAGCGAGGGGAAAGGTAGTTGGTTTCTTATATACCCTGCCGAAAGTATTTTTCGTACTACCGGCAGCCTCCTCAATGTCATTCTTGTTGATGGTGGACCTTTTGTACCGTCGCTTGGTGCCGCGCTGCTCTTCGTCGTCGCCCTTTGGCAGTGGTCCATGCATGAGGGCAATGATCTCGGTGTCACGTTCGTAGTCTGTGAAGGACGAGAATGGAAGATCCGAAGAAGGGCGTGGTGCCGGTGGAGTGGGAGTCGTCGCGTCGCTCAACGGGGAGGTAGGGACTGGTGTCTGTGGAGTGGCCGGCGCGTCGTTTGATGGTGGAGTATTGACAGGTGTATACATGAGCTTCCTATACTCAGCTGAGCGGTGTTCAGAATCGTTAGATATAGTAACCAGTATAATTCCAATGGCCATTGTGCTTACCGAGCTGGGTGACTGCGTCGCTCTGCGGCTTCGAGGCTCCGTTGCCCGTGTCAGAAGCATTGTCAATGTCATCCTTCTGGTCGTCCAAGGAATTGATCGTCTTCCTACGCTTGCTGACACGAGCTTGATGCTCAGTGTCTGCTTGACGGCCGCTCTTGACCCATACTCCGCGGTTGGCGTTGGCAACGGTAT
The DNA here is from genome assembly GCA_026262445.1 of Bipolaris bicolor. NCBI lineage: Eukaryota > Fungi > Ascomycota > Dothideomycetes > Pleosporales > Pleosporaceae > Bipolaris > Bipolaris bicolor. The sequence goes on from JAODYD010000003.1 coordinate 327,668, forward strand.
TGGTCAATGTGCTCTGGTACATCTTGTGAGGTGCACCGATGATGTTCCATGCCTTTTCGTTCTTCTATAAGGGCATTAGCAACTTTGGTCAGCACTATATAGACCAGTGCGAACATACCATGAGGTTAGCAGCGACGTTCTTGGATGTATATAGTGATAGTCAGCATGCCGTTTGTCGTACGCAAACGAGTATCATACCCTGAGAACAGTGCAGATCCAGTCGATGCGCTCCCCAAAAGTCCACTCCTGAGTTTGACCGATGTAGTTGACGAGGTTCTTGTCGTAAATCGGAACCCTGAAGCCATCGGTATGTATAGATTTGGCCATCCGCTACGCGGCATGATCAGTAAGACTTCTATATAGTTTCACAGTCGGTGACTCACAACGACATCCCAAGCACATGCCTCGATTGCCCAATCCTGGTAGAAGGACGCTTCGCCTGGGGTTAAGCGCTTGCGGTAAGCGTTCTCTGCAGTATCCTTAGCCATGGACATGTCTTTGAAAGCCGACACGAGCTTTCTGACTACACCCTGGTGGTCTTTGTCAGTCTGCGGGATAGTGCTATCCAATACTGGTGCAAGCCACTGAACGTTGTTCATAACAGCCTCTGCGTCGGCCATGTTCTGGAAGTAGAGGCCATTGACTTCAACGAGATTTTTGTCGAGGCATGCAGAAGTGGCAGGCTTAGGGCGACATATAGGCTTCAGGTAGAGGCTTGAGCTTGTCGGAGGGTTCTCGTTGAGATCGGAATGGGCGTTGTCCGAATGAGACTGGATAGTAGGAGGTTGAAGCAAGGTGTTGGTAGACATCGTGCCACCCGCTTTGCTGAGAGTATCCTCGGCAAAGGTATAATTGAGGTCTTTGTCCGCCATGATGTGATTGTTGCTGCTGGATGGAGAAGTGAGCCTGTGTATATCGCAAGTTAGCCGCGTCTTTCCTGTTAGTATCCCAGAATCTCAGGCTCTAGAGGTTCGACTGCGGGTTCTGCGGGTTCGTCTGTCGGTAGTGTAAGGAATGGGATAGAGGCTGAGATCAGAATATATATCCTCCCACAAACGGAGTGAATGTTGGGTTTCGAAGGTGAAATTGATGACGCGTGGCACCTTTACCTCGAGGTTGCAAACAGAACTTGGAGTGAATTGGATATCCCATGACATCAGCAAACGCCACAATGTTACCATGCACCCCTTCAGTGAAGAAGAATGGTCAGCCGGGTTGTAGACTTGTCGACGAAGTATTTTATACCAGGCTTTGTGAGGAGTGCCGTCTAGAAAGCTCATCGTAGTTGCGCGTAACAGCATACAAATTTTCCAAATGCGGCTGCTTGGTCGAACAGCAGAATAAAATCATCCGTATATCCTTCTTCCAGCCGAATTCACCCTTTGAGCCAGACCAGTGTATGGGTTTTCTGATAGTGTATATATTGACCATGTCGTTCGGTTTGGTGGGATAGTCGTCTTATGTGGTCGACAAATGATTATATATGTGTCGAAACTCTCGGGGCTTATGCGTATATAGTTGCTTCAAGTACCCTCTGGTGGTGTCATCTACTCGAAATTACTCAGTATATGCTGAAAGTAATAATAGGTAGTAGTAGGTGGTTGAATAGTTGGTTCTTATGTTGGTATTGCTCATTTCGTAGGAAGCAAATTTGACAGGTAAATATACTTGTGGGAGAACGGGCTCGACAGGTGAAAACACTCATGGTGGTCCCTCACTGTTCATTAAGATTACTGTTCATTATCAAGATAAGTTGTGCATTATCAGGATCATTGTTCATTATCAAGATCACTCTGAGGTAATCGAAGCAACTTAAAACCTAGTTTTCACTGTGCGAGCTGTTCAAGAGGGGAGACAATATTGTGATTCTCACTAGCAGGTATAGACGGGATAGGTGCGCTAATCAAAACGATCATGTGAAGATGTCAGAAGCGCTATTTCGCGGAAGCACAGTACCACCCGTATTCGTATCCGGCAGCTCCGCCTCCCAAACAAAGGTACCCAAGCATTGCTTGTTACCTCGCTGATCAGGGTCCCGCGATGCGCGGAACTAAACTCTACCACAACACTGGGTAAATGCTTCGTCCCAGTGGTCGGAATAATTCCGACTAAATCTATACGCTCGCACATCCTTTCCTTAGAGCGACAGGACGGTGGTAAAGGCGCATCCCGATCGGAACATGTATTGCAAACCCTTGACCCAAAACGGGGAACTAGGTTTTGTCAGGGACACTAGAATCAGTCAAGCCACGACAAAGTGTACATGAGATAGATTAAACAAGTGGCGTGAAAAAGACCCCGTGGGGTGCTAATAAATTAAGCTGCCAAGACGAGCCCAAGACTTGTCTTGGTATTCCTCCGTCCTCGACGCGAGCTGGATTGTGTTCGGACCTTATAAGACGCGCGTTGCGGCAATCAAATAAGCAGGACGAGCTAGTAATAACATCAGCAGTTCGTGGCACATTCAGACAGTCAAGTACATAGTCGCATCAGTAAACAAAGGAAGCAAAGTTGTGTTGCTTTGGTGTTTGAAAAAACATGCACGGCATGTATTAATATGTGCTGAGAAAGAAGTAGTAACTATATACACTAAGAATCCAAAACCCAAAAATCCAGACCACCATCTCGAACTCTCCAGGCTCACAACTATCCTACTACCAAATGCGGGTACGAAGCGTCTAGCAAGCCTTGATGGCAGAAGCGGTGTACTTGCAGTTGGCGGAAGGACCCTTGGAGACGGAGGAAGGCTCCTTTCCGGGGGTGGTACCCTTGAACTCCTCGCAGATGGTCTTGACGGAGGTAGCGCAGGTGTTGGAGATGGTGGAGCTGTCACCGAAGTTGGGGTTGATGCCAGTCAGGACCTTTCCGTTGTAGGCCTTGACGTTCTTGACGACAACGCTGCGGGTGACGCTGTTCTTGCAGTTACCGCAAGCACGGTAGAGCTTGCCGAAGTCAACGACGGCTGGGATTGGTTAGCATTTGGAATTCTAGGTGATGAAAAAGTAGGGGTAAACTTACTGAAGCCGTCAATGGTAACCGTACCCTTTCCGTTGTGCTGGATGACCTTGTCAGAGGCAGCCTGGGCACCTCCGCCCCTGACCACGGCGTTACCGTCACCCTTGAGACTGAGAGCATCCTCGCAAACGTCGACCCACCAGACGTTCTAGTTGAAATTAGCTAATCATTCTTGCACGGAATAGACAAATATCTTACCTCGATGGTGCAGGAGCCCTCGCAGTGGACACCCTCGATCTGGTCCTTTCCAATGATGACGTTCTTGAGAGTACCACCGTTCTTGATGGTGAAGACGGCGTCCTTGTCGCCACCCTCAACCTGACCAGTGCAGCTGACACCACGGCCGTAGGTCTTCATGCCACCATCGAAGGTGCCACTGACGGACTGAGGAGCCTTGAGGGTAACAGATCCCTTGGAGGCGGGGACGGGGAGAGAAGCGCGCTTGGCAAGGGCGAAGGCATCGTTGGGGGTGGGGGCAGCAGGGCCAGCGGCGGCGAGGCCAGAAGCAGCGGCAATGACGGCGATGGAGAACTTCATTTTGATGGAGAGTTTGTTGATTTGGGATGCTTTGGAAAAAGTGGTGTATAGGACGAATAGAAGTGAGTCGAAGGTGAAGAGAGCGTGGTATGCGTCAAGCAAATGAAAGACTGAATGAATTTGATGTTGGATGCCCTCTTCTTCATGGGGTGTTTGTTGTACTTATACCCGTTTCACTGCGTTCCCGCTCTCCAGCAATTGCTCCGAGGGCGTTCCAGGTACAGACGGTGGAATGTCTGCCCAGTGGGGATCGTGACCAAAGCGCAGCGCATCATGCGTCTGAATCAAAAAGCCTGAGGAGGTGCTTTGATTGGACGCCGCGCCTCCCAGATGGCATCTGTTTCGTGGAATGTAGGGCTTCATAACAGGTCAAGCCGATTAGGGCTAGAAACAGAATGCCGCGCCGACGCTAGCCCGTGGAAAGATGCCAAGCTGTGTAGTGAAACCGTAAACTGGTCCACATCAATCCCGTTCATCTGGAACGCCAAGGCGCGCGACAATTTCCGCTCTCCAGATAGAACGCCTGGCCAGTCAAGTAATTTTCCGCCACCTCCTCGCGGTTGAATTGCAAGTCGTTCGCGACTCAGGACACGAGACGGGTGGTCACGCTAGAATGCACACTTGATCAAGTGAATATTGTTCCGCTGTTCCTCCCTCCCTTCCTCCCCATGTCAGTGCCCCGTTAGTACCAAGTTCATTTAAGCTCAAAACTACGCAGTGTATCTTGGCATAGCGGACCTCGTATTACCGGTGGGGTAAACAATGGGGCCTCTAATTCTGCTCTATCGATCCTGCGGCATCTCATCTATGCCTTTATGCGACTAGTTAGGCTTCTTCCAAGTACGTGCAGTGCGTTGTATCTGAATGACTGATTCCACACCGGATCCTGGAATATTTTCCGATAGCTTCGAATTCTTGTGTTGTGTTTGGCGCAATCCCACAATGCCATGGAATTATAGATTGGTGGCTGGATTTGCATAGGAAAATCTGTTTCCGCCTACGGGCTTATGGCGTTTCATCACTAGTAGCCATGTTTCTCAATGTTTGGACGCTGCGCCGTGTCGACTCTTGGGGCCGCGTGGCATAGAATTGTTACTTAGAAGGACCGAAGGATATTGGATGAATCGAACGTTACAATGATACTTGGATATGGCTGAGCAGCAGCATCCGTCCATGCAACCAATAGCCAAGGTGCCTGGCTGAGCAGATTTTGCGGCAGTAGGCTGTCGAGGTGGTGTTTCGAGTCCTCGCGAAGCCAGATATGTCATCGAGTCCCGTGCGCTTCCCATTGTGGGACATCACGTGATAATCATGTCAAGGAAATCCCAAAGCCCCACGAGCTGCTGTCAACACTGGAAACATTCTAGAAGTACATGGTTCTTCTTTCGGTTATTGGCTTTGGGATACAGTCGTTCTCATTATAACAGGGATCCTGCGTTGTATCGTCAAGGTCCCGCATTCTTAAATTCCAATGTAACCTGTACCCAACACGGCTCACGGACATCCTCATCAATTCCGTAGACGCATGCAGCTACCCGAAAATTGTGGGCAACATAACCCGCCCTGCCAAGCAACATCCTGGTAAAAGCTCAACAAGAGCAGCTAACCCACCGTAGTTGTGTTTTTTAAGATTCGCCATGCAAACCATGAAAACAATACAGAACCAAGAAACTAAGATATCCCACCAGTACAACGGGAGCTGGGCAGAAAATATTTGAGTCCGCCTTGTGTGGTTGGCGGAATTAGTTGGACGCGTATGCACTCATGGTCACAGCCTCAAGTATCTTGGCTCATAAGTATGTAAATATTGAAAATGGATCGGGCCTTTGCAATCTAAAATGGGGTACAACGTCCAGTAAATAGTCAATTTAAAGTTGGTATCTGTGCACCATCGCGTAGGGCATTCCACTGGTCGCCCTACCATCTTTATGATTTTCCCCGGCAAACCTGCCAGACGGTTATTTCCCACACCATTCTGTACGTACGTCGCTGCTAAGAAGTCTCTTCGTCTCAGAGTGTGCATAAATATGGCGGACTTATCTCTCGGTCTGGCATGTTGGAGGTGTCTTCATTAAATTGAACAACCTTCAGGATAACGAGGAGTACTTTCACTCAGTAATTCCACAAATGATTCTTCATGCTCGTAATCATTCCGCCATATGAAGATATACGGCCGTACACTACGATATGAACGTTCTCTTCGCTTGCGCCCGGTTTGTACGAATATGCTTCCAGAATCTTGGAATCACCCGTTGAGAAAACAGTCAAGCGGTGTGACAGGGACCGGACAAAATCGGGCCAAGCAGTCATAACAGCAGATCGAACATCGGGTAATATAATCTGGCCACGATGGTCTATCAATGAGTCATAATGAGGAAACTGATTTCCTCCCTGAGCCCAAAAGAGTCGTAGCTCAGCATATCCATGCTCGGGTCTTTCTTCCCCATGCCTCCTTTCTCAAGATCTAGTTCAAAAAAAAAAGAGATTACAGAACAGTTTCTCTCCCAATCGCAATCGTAACCAGAAGAAGAAGAAGAAGAAGAAGAAGAAGAAGAAGAAGAAGAAGAAGAAGAAGAAGAAGAAGAAGAAGAAGAAGAAGAAGAAACAACTCGCTCTTTGGTTACTACATACAACGCAACATGCCGCTAATTTCCGCACCAAAGTACCGCCCAAATCAGTCATGCACAAAACCCCTCTCCCCCTTTTTTTCTCCCCCAATTTCCCCTCGATGCGAGCAAGACGAACACGCCATAACTCCTTTTTTTTTCTCACAAGAAAAAAATCAAAACAATCATCAATCATACAGGGGAAATAAACCAAGATACCAAGTGCAAGAAGCGTGACGTGAATTTTAAGTTTGACATATTGAACAGGGATGGCGCTATTATCGACGGCCCGGCAGCCAGGTAAATCAGCAAAAAAAGGAAGAAGAAAAAAAACTTTGACCACCATTCATTTCCGTCATCTATGGTATATAGCCATCCTCAGATACTCCAAGCGTACGTCCCTCGCATCCCAAACCCCCCTTCCCCTTAAAAACCGATATCGTACTTTATATCTACTCTTCGCTACACACAATCACACACTCTTCTTCGGCCGCACATACGGCTCCGAGTCCGGTGGCAAATACTGGGGACAGATACTAAACGGGATGGCGCCCTGCGCCGCGAGGTATCGCTTGAACCTGAGTGCCTGGCCCAGGACCTGTGCTTGATTGATGCCGAATTCCTTTTGTACGCGCGTCATGCATTTTGCGACAAAGTCTTGGCTCGAGGGGGAGGCGATGGGCATGGAGCCGGCCTGTTGGGAGGTAAGATGGTTGGTCAGGACTAGTAAAGTGGGAAGTAGAGAGGGGAGGGGAATACGCACGACGTAAAGGGCCCAGACGGTTGAGTAGCCGCCTGCGACGCGGACGATGGGGAGACGGTCTTTGACGGAGCCGGTGCCGATGAGGGCTTTGACGACGCCGGATGGCATGCCTTTGAAGTTTTGGTCGAGGGTCTTGAGCGCGGTTTGGAACTCTGCGGGTGAATTTGGGGGGGTTTTCGGGGAAGCTCCGCTTGCTGGTGATGCGCTGAGTTCGTCCGAGACAGACGTCGGTGTTGAGTTGTTGCTGGTAGTGTGATCTGAGGCTTCGCTTGGTACTTCGCCGGGTACGTCGTGTAGGAATTGCGGCATACCGGCCAAGATATCCGATTGTAGACTGTACAAGGTACGGACGCTCGTTTCTAGTTGCTCGTGGTACTTTGCTCCAACAAGAGCTGGTGGTGTAGATGCGAAGCCTGCCAGTATACAGTTTCGGATAATGTCATGAAAGTATATTCGGTTGTAGCGCACCCAGTTCCAAGTCTGAGCGGCTATTGCCGTGTGGTAGACATGATAGAAGTGGTCGAAGATTTCTGGTCGTTTCTCGCATAGTACAATATCGTAGTCCCATTCTGGCCCTGAGTCTTTGAAGATATTAGCCGCGATGTTATCGAGCTCAAGCGCTGACTCGATAATGTCGGGTAGCGAGTGTGTTTGCTGACTCAAAATGCGTGCTCGAAGGTCAATGGTTTTGATATGGAGAAAGAAGAAGCGGTTTCTAGGATCTCTTGTGTCCAAATGCTTTATGACTTCAGTGTTGAGGTCGTGAACAAATTTGGGGAGGGGCATGCCCTTTCCCATGCAGTTCATGGTAAGAAGTCCAACAGTATGGAGGTACATGCGCTGTCCGGCTGGTGTTGAAAACTGGTCCATGCCTCGCATCTTGATGAGGGAGGCAGCGCCTTCGACATGGTTGCTCCACCCTTGCAAGCTCGTCTCATTGGAAGTCGCTTCAACCATGCCCAAGAGATTAATAGATGCGAGGGTGCTATCGGCTGTGACAGCTGTAGGGGATGATATGGCAGCGTTGGTCATCTTGATGGCATCCAAATACCAGCGAGTGGCTTCACGCTTTAGACGAGGATCCATGTACAGGTTTGCTATTCCAGCGATGCCCAGAGCTGTCATGGATGTCGAGACCAATGGATGGAAGCCATGCGTCGACAAATGTTTTGAGTACTCATCAGACTGTATAGGCGGCTGATCAACACCAAGCGTGTAGTAGGACATGAAGAACGAAATTCCTTGGTCGATGAGTGACGCTGTTACGGCCGGTGTTGGTGATTGTTGGGCTATTATGTGTAAGTAAGCTTCCCGTAGATTACGCGCCTCGATCTCATCCTGAGCATCGCGGGCCGCAAGAGATTTTGCCTTTGCTTTCTTTGCCTTTGCTTGAACATTGGCCGTTTCATCGTGGAAGAAGTTGTCGATGTTGCGATCGTATCCTGGACATTGGAGATGGCGATCTAAGCATTTGACGCAGCCACCGGGGCGTTCATCACACTGTGGTTTCATTTGGGTAAGCGTCTTGCAGTTGATATGGACCGAGCTCACGGCCTAGTACGCACTTTGATCCTACGCTCACGACATTTTTTGCATCCAGTAGAAGGTCGGCCACGATATACCATGCTGACAGCCCCTGCGCTCAAGAGCGTGCCTTCGTATACTGTGAAGAAAGATGGTAGGGATATTAACAAACAACCAGAAGATTTCCACCTAGAGATAGACTGCGAGAGCCGTTGCAAGGCTGTAGGATAGTTTACAGGCACATGGTATAAGGCTTAGCTATTGATGTGGCTGTGCAGGGGCCATGGTGGGCGGTGACCGGAAGGCCCGAAGACAAAGCCTCTTAGGTACACACGTCAGATACCGTTGAGATGGAAGGCCTAACGCTAAAAATATGTTATGTGTCGTATCAGTGGCGATAGGGTATTGGTGTTGTATTTATCAATTCTCGATGGAACAAAGGTAGGGAACTGCGTTTCAATTAGAGGAAAAGTAGGGAGATGAATAGTTGCTTCGCTTGTTTCCTTTTTTCTACACTAGATATATACATTGCAATTTTAGCTTACGTCATCGAATAGCCAAAAGGCGTTGTGGCGGAGTGGTTATCGCGCAAGACTAGAAATCTTGTTCCTTCGGGAGCGTCAGTTCGAATCTGGCCAACGTCGTTCTTTTTTTTTTTGCGTGTTGAGTATCATAGCGAGTCAGACATGACTTTTTTGCCTAATTGGGATTCTTCCCATTGTCACGGGGCTAAGTTTGAGTTTCCCCCCATAGCTATAGTTCATCGTCATAGTCATAGTTATAATGATAGTTAGTACTAGCATTTATCATAACAACTAGTATTCTATTAATAACACAACACCTTGCCTATATAGTCCCACAATGACAATGACACAGCGTACGTAAAAGAGAAATAGAACATGACCTCGTGCTATACTATACCCAAGAAAATGTTTGAAACCTAGTAGTACTAGTACTAGTACTAGTTATAGTCATCTACCTAGACCTGGCCATCACACACACCGGCATGACAATACTTTCCACAACCCTGTTCCCAAGTCCAGTCCTTGACATTTGTAGTTTTTTCATCTTCATTACCATCATCGTCATCGTAATCCTCGCGATCATTATCATCGTCTTGATGCCGCTTTCCTTGATGATAACGATGACTCCAAACCCCATTCCCACACTCATAAATGCAAGTGCAGTACTCTGAGCCGTCATCCTGGCGGGTGCACAGGGAACGGTCGCCCGTCTGTTTCGCGTATAGAGTACCCAGACTGGCTATGGATATGTCTGTGCGGATGTTAGAAAACAAAAGAAAGATAACCTAGGTTTAATAATAGACAGATAGGTAGTAGGAATAGTAGGGTGGTAGAAGGGGGGCTAGTTTGGTTGAGGGCGGGTGATGTTATGTATGGGGTGGGAGAGACGCACTGAGGTTCTGCATGAGTTCCCAACCACATGCTTTCTTCTGCGGTGTTTTGGGCGCGTCTGCGATGGAGGCCGAGACAAGGGAGAGTGGTAGGAGTAGCATTGCGATCAACATGGTTATTGAGAGTTGATGATTCATGGTTGTGGGTGATGGATACAAAGGAAAGAAAAAAAAAGGAGGCGAGTAGATGTGTAGGTAAAGTTTCAGGGTTAGTCGCAGCGTTGAAAGGTGTTTGGCGTTGGGTTTGCTTCTTTTACCGGCGAGTAGAACATGTTCATGGGAGGCGGTGTTTGCACGCACACGTGGCTAGTTGCAGGCTGTGCGACCAAGCCACAACGGTGTGAAGAGACGTGCATTGAATATTGTCGTCGTATCAAGGCGTTATGTGTCACTTGGCAATCGCACGATCATCACGGGAATGGTTGATGTGTGGACCAATGGTAGCGGTATCTGCGTAAGACCATGCAGTTTATTCATAGTAGTAGTATATCCCGTGATTGTACGATCATAAACTGGTCAATGTGATACCCCGAACGCCTCGCTATGCAAATGGGTATCAAAGGCTGTGGAGCCAGCAAGAAAACAAAAGATCAAACGTCATATGAGGTGAAATCAAAACCATGCAAGACTCCAGAGCGCGGGCATGTTTGGCCAGCGCTCTTGCCATGTAGCGAGAATCTCGGGGACACGCTCGTCAAAGCCCGAACGAGCAGCACCGCCACCAGACTGCCATCCGCTGTCACCATGTATCTCTCGCTCTTTTGCAGCAGCTTCATTCAGACTGAGAGCAAGATCTAGAATAGCCTTGCCACCAACAAGAGCTTCCTCGTGGTTGTCCTTAATGTCAACATTGAAGACATGGACAGGCCGATTGAGCTTTCCGCCCTTGTTATGTAGATCTTCAAGCACAGCATCAAAACAACGTTCTTCACAGGTGATGACGACGTCAACTACTCCAGCCTCAGTACCTTGGGAGCCCTTGTCCTCGGCATGGTCAAGGCGAGGCTTGCCGGGGACCCAGTCCTGGAAGCGCTCAGGGTAACCCTTGATGTTTAAATTACGACCCAACATGTTGAGCAGACCGTTGTTGGTGTAGAGAGCGGCGTTTTGCTCGGCGAGCTCATCATGGATGGCACGGTAGGTGGTACTATTAAAGTGATACACATTGGGCTGGGTGATTGTCGGGCCGGGCAGACGCACGAGGGAGCCGGTTCCGAAACTGATAGTTGGGAGATGGGCCGAGGCCAGTTGGAGATGAGCTTCCATGGAGCTGACCGAGTTAGGGTCAAGGTGTGGGAAGAGCAAAGCATGTACATACCGGTTCTGGTTACTAGCACACACAGTGCAGAACTTTAGCTTGAAACTGTTGTCGGGGACTACATTCGGGTCTGGCTGGGCGTCGCCGGCACCGTCCATGCCCATAGGCTGGGGTTCGGCGGGCGGGGGCGGAGGAGGTGGAGGCACAGCTGCAGGCGTCGCCTGTTGCTGCTGCTGTTGCTGCCTCGCGCGTAGTCGTGGGTCGGCCGACATTTTTTTTTTCGTCGCGTCTTTGGGCGCAGCTGTGCAAATTCTTCACCAAAGTCAGTCGTGGTCCTACATGTTTGTATGCAGCAACAGTGGCGGTGATGACGCGAGGTTCAGAATTTTCAGTGTATATTATTATTGAGAGTCCTCAAAGGCTAGTGCCTAGGACAGCTCCAATATGTGTTCATCATCTCACAGGCAGGGCGGGCGGGCAGCGGGAAGGGAGACTGGAGACGTACAGTATACAGGAGTCGTGGTCGCGGTCATAGCCCGCGACACAAGAGGGATGAGGGCGAGGTCAAGGGGGGTTGATGTGGTGGTGGAGGAGGAGGAGGAGGAGGAGGATGTTTGCTTGTGAAAGGCACGAAGCCAGTGGAGGAGCAAGCTTTGTCGAGCTCACACTCAGCAAGTCATTGTGCTGGAGGGCTTAGCGGGGCTGACTAAGCGGGCCGTGCTCGAGGCTACGCGCAGGCGGGGCAGGCCGAGGAGCAAGCGTCACGCACACGCAAACGGCGCAATGGAGGGGCTGCTAATGCTGCTGCTACGACTGTCATGACTGATGCTAAGCACTGCTAGTACAACTAAGTGCCATGATGCTGCACACATGCAGGTATGCCATGGCACCCGGGTAAGTGAGTAGCATGCCGTGGGCCCGGCGCGGAGCCATGGACATGGGCCTCGCTTCCTGTTCCTGGACGCTGTCGGGCGGGCGGGCTTGTTGGGCGTGGTGAGATTGTGGTGGGCAGGTATTGCGCAAGCAGAGCGTCGGTGGCCCGATCAGGACACGGCGCGGCTCGGCCTGCCTGTCAGACAGCGTGCGCGGACAAGGGCCATGGAGATGCAGCAACACAGGCAGGCCGGACAGGTTATGCGTTTGGGAGCGTTTGGGAGCGTGACAGCATACGGTGAAGGCTGGCCAGGGAAGTTCCTCGCTGCCGTGCAAGCACAGTCGGCGTGGGCCGTCTGCAAGCAGCTAGCCCTCCGCTCCTGAAACAATCTAGAGGCCAACAGGGCTAAGCCGGAGCGGTTTGCACGCCTCCAAGGCTGAACACACGCAACAACTCACACGCACGCACACGGACTCTCGCACACAGACACAGCCCCTCGTCGCTGCTAGCAGCTAGTACCGACTTGCTATTCCCGCCCACGACCACGACTACATGGCATGAACCACGGCGCTGCTCCTCTGCTCGATTCCACCACCACCACCACCACCACATGGCTCTGTACGCTCGCAGCGCCTTGGACTGATTCTGAAACGCACAACCGGCGTCTAGCATGTCCCCCGCCAGCCCGTCCCAAAAATAGAGCATCCATCCTCAACCCGCCTTCGTCCACCACGCGCCGCTCCACTGCCTGCTCTCGACGCCGTCTCCTCGCTCCCTGCCGAGACACTCCCGAAGCCTCGACATTACCCGTCAGGCGCGCAACTGTTGCATCCTTCACTGCCAAGCCCTAGCGCCAGTCCTGTGTCTGCACCCCCACAACCCCATCCACTCCTTCTCCAGCCGCTTCACTGCCCAAACATTCTTCTCCCACACGGACCCTGCCCCCAATCGCCACGCCCGCCTCTCTCAAGCCCTCGAGTGCGCCCGCCAACCCATTGGCCATCGCCCGCCTTCTTCCGCCCACACACGCCCGTCTGCATCCACTCGCGCCGCCATCTCCCAGAACCGCTCCCGGTCCACCACCGCCAGAGCCCTCATCTCTAGCTCGCTCGCTCCAGCCCTGCTTGTGCGCCTCGCGACCTAGCCCACTCAGTGCCAATTGCGCCGGTGCTCTCGTGTGCTCATTCCCGATTACGCCAACTTTATCCATCTGGCGCGCCGCCTTGCTGCCCGCACTGCCCGCTACACTGCCTTCTACTGCGCTTCCAGCACCCCATATAGACCACCGCTGACTATTCAGTCTCGACTCTAACCACTCCCCCCCCAAGTCTATTGCGCATGACCGACACCGGCACCGCTCCAGACACGCCAGTCTACACCCAACGGCTAGACGAACCCACGGAACCGGCTGCAGTGCGCCCACATCAGCCTGACCAAAATATGGCGGCCGATGTCCTGTCCCCACGCAGCGACCCCAATGCTGCGCAAACAGGCGTGAACCGCACCTCGCTACCCCCGCTCGTCACCTCCCCGCCTTCCAAGGCCAAGCTTGAGCGCGCCAGTTCCTACCTCAACAAGCGCCTCTCAACCTTCTCAAACATCTCAAACACATCAAACACCCACCAGTCGGTACGCTCACGGCCGCAATCAACCGCCTTTCCCATCTTCCACTCGAGCCTACCTTACTCACTGGTCCGCGACTTTGCTTACGACCCGCTCCATCCTCTGTTCTATGGACCCCTCCCAGAGCAGCCATCAGACATATCCACGCCCGCAAGCGAACACAGCCGGAGACTCTCGGACCCACCTCCGGTAGCATGGCGCAACGAACGAAGCGGCTGGTCGGCGGGGTCGTGGGATGAGAAAGAAGGCGAACAACTCCCCCAGACCTCGTACGACGGAGGCCCACCATACAGCGAGGACGAAGATATTTCCAGCCCCGTAGTCACTAGCCACCACGGCGCACGACACAAGAAGCACAAGTCCAACATTGTCAACTTTGATCACACACGTGGGCGCAGAGGATACCCGGAAGAACAACGGCGCAGTTCCATTCTGCCCCTCAATGGCGACAGCAGCCAATTCGCCAACGACGATACTGCTAATGGTTCCAGCAGCGAGTACATCACATACCCGCCAGAGTCGTCCCGACTCGGCGTACCCGAAGGTGCGTCACGACGTGATTCCCACTTTGCGACAACCCTGCCCCCACGCGCATATGCCGACGCCGATACAGCCCTCCAACAAGGTCCGCCATACGATTCAGACGATGACATGTCCGAGCCTGAAGATTACATATACGACGACAGCCGCTTCTCACGCGACTACCAGTTTACCATTGCTTCACCCGACGAAGAGATGCATGGCAAGGCTGTTGCCTTGTTCGACTTTGCCCGTGAAAATGATAATGAACTACCGTTGGTAGAAGGCCAGGTCATCCTAGTATCCTATAGACACGGCCAAGGCTGGCTAGTGGCCCAAGACCCAAAGACCGGGGAGAGCGGTCTAGTACCGGAGGAGTACGTGCGCCTGCTCCGCGATATCGAAGGAGGCTGGAACGGCCTAGTAGGTGCTATCCACTCGCAAACCGAATTACAACTTCCCGAAGGCAAGCACGGACCAGAAAGTCTGCTGAGCCCCGTTTCTGCTGGGCCAGAGGCCAAGACGCCCACACAGGCTGATCATCCTCAGAACTATACTCCGGTCATATCGACCTTCTCAACTAGCCACAAGGACCTTGAAAAGTATCCCACCGAAAGGCTTGGAACACCCACTACTACCGAGGGCACTGTCTTTCCACGAAGCAAAGAGGGTGGCGCTATGGAGGGTGTAGAGACGACCCCGGAACCCCAGTCTCAAGAACAGAGGTTGTGACTTCGACATGACAGCTTGCTCCCATTACTATGAGAGTGAGTGTACAGACATTCGAGCAGGGTATTCCAACCCACCTCACAACCACTTGGGGACCCGGGCTAGCCACCCCTCCATACGGCTGTGCCATCAGCCCAGACGCCGGGACCGAGAAATTGTAGCAACTCCAACTGACCACAAGGCCTACGCAGTACACGAGCATTCAAAACTTGCTTTATTTTTCAACACATTCGCTTCAACCTCTTGTCTTATTTCTAGCTACATTGACGAATGCATTGCGAGGCGCTGCGGTGGAAAGTCTCAAGACCAGACTAAAGTTCATAACGGGGCCATGTACGAGCTTGTTTAAAGCTACTTTTATTTTACCATGGAAGAAGGAAAAGGAGCAAAAGAATCAAGGCGAAAGGAAAGGGGAAAAAACGGGTTGATCGTAGAAGGGAGGGATTTTCACGAGGGCTAGGATCAAAAGCTATATCATGATCTGGCAGGGAAACTTTTAAATGATGAACGACGATGTGGAGGATATCAATGTTCTCTTTCTTATTTATTTTTCTCTTCTCTCGTTCCACCATCATTGTCGCTATTATCATTATTACTATCATCATCGTCATCATCATCATCATGTTCATCAGAGGAAGAAGAAGAAGAACACACCCATGGTTCACAATCAATGTAGTTGTACTATCTTTCTTCTCATCACATCTTCATCTTACCAACACCCTTTTTTCCATCTCTCTCTTATTGACTACATTCACCTCACAAACATGAGCACCCGTCAAAGTAAGTGAAACGACAGACCCCTTCTTTCCTTTTCCTCTCCCCCCCCCCCCCTCCCTCGTTTTTCCACGGGAAAAAAGCAAACAAAAAATTTACCCCGAAACGGAAACGAAAACGGAAACGGGCGAGAAAAGGAATTTACATTCTTCACTTCGCTTGGTCACTTTTTTTCTTTCTTTCTTTCTTTCTCTCTTCGTTCCACCTTTCTTTGAGCGAATTCGCAAACAAAAAAAAAAGGGGCGGAAAGAAGGGAAGGAAAGGGAAACAAGGAACAGAGTGGCGATTAGAGCCAAAAATGAATAACCGTTGGAAGTAGGTTTTTTTTTTCATTAGCCCTAGTATACGAAACCTTGTTTGTAGAGAGAGAGAGAGAGAGAGAGAGAGAGAGAGGATTTAGATATGAAGGGAAAAAAAAGAATTGTTTCAAATCTTTTGAACTATGTTCTCACGTCTGTTACCCTTGAAATAATGGGTGATGTTGTTAACACGGTTGGATAAATGGATATGGGAGATGCCCATACAGCATATGTGAGAAGAGTACTGAGAGGAAGAAAAGAAGGCGATGTAGTTGCGATTCTGAAGTAGAGACAGAGAGAGAGAGAAAGAGAAAGACCATAAAAGACGCGAATCTCAAAGTGTCTAATGATAATCACGATGATGATTATAATAGCCCTGAGTCTCTATGTGTATGTGTCCTGATAACACGGATACCGAAATCCCATCCCCAAACCAGACCCCCAGTTGTACAAAGGAGAAAAAAAAAGAGAAGAAGAAGAAGAGGAAGAGGAAGAAACAAAAACGCCAAAAACGCTTACGCTTTAACCGACCAAGAATACCGATTACAAGAAAGGGAAACCATTGTGAGAATTGGTTATACTTATACAACAAGAAGCCTACCCCAACCTAACCCAAACGCTAATAAAAATGCACACAATAAAGAAGGGAAAAAAGTTGGGTGGACAAAAGAAATGAAAACACCGCAAAAACGCATCTGTTGACAAGACTGTCATTCACAGAGTTGGCGCTCTCTTGAGACCCTGGCAGTAGCGAACATACAAGGCGTCGATGAAATGCGAGTGACGGATACCCGGTGGACGCGCTTGCTGGAACGCATCCAGTGCATCTTCGACCTTGTATCCCAGACGCTCAATCAGATATGATACTAGGAAGAAGCCAGTGCGGTTGAAGCCGTAATGGCAATGGACGCCAATGAGACCGGGCCGCTGTTCAGCTCGGATTCTGTCGACGAGATCGAAAAACTCCTTGACCTCGGCGGGCTGTGGAGGCTGCTTCGATACGGTTGGGAACTTGTGGTACGGGATGCCGCCCTCTTCCAAGCCTTTAGGGTCGTAGACGGGATTGTCGTGCGAGATGTCAATAACGGCGCAGAGCTTGCCAGCCCACTTCTTTGTAAGCACCTTGGGCGTATGCTCCTCGTCGACTTCTCGAAGCGTCTTCATCGCCCGGAAGACGTTGGCAATGGGTGCAGACACCGGCTGCACTGCCTTCCACTTCTCGAGATTCTTCACGTCCCATTTGCCCTCGGTTGACAGGTAACTGAGTTGCCAAGCCAATGATAGACGAGGGTCGATGTAGTCAGCAAAGAAAGTACCTATAAGCCCGGCTATGATACGCGAGGTAGACGGAGCAAAGAGCAGAGAGTGAGCTGCTGGCTTGGGCATGATTGCGGTCTTAACAACAAGCTTGCGTGGGTGAGGTGACGGCGTGGTTGACGATGACGTTGAAGTTCCCGAGAGAAGCGGACCGTCTGCAGTGGTCATACTTCCCTCTCGAGTACCATCCTCTGTGGACACAAGACTACCGTCAGCAGTGGATACAGAAGTTGATTCAATCGTCTTGTTGTCTTCTTCGCATTGTGGCAAGTCCCTCGCGTCGATACCCGAATCTTTGTGCTCTTTCGTGGGTACCTCTGATACCATAGAGGCAGGAACAAATGGTGCAGCTGCGATAGGTAGACTAGCCCTCTCGCTTGGGGGCTCAATGGCACTAACATCTCTTCCCAAGAATTCCACGATGCGTTTAACATTTGAGTCGGGTGTCACGCCGTCCATCTCGCCGGCAGTGAGGAACACGGGCATGTTTAGGCCACTCCAGACCTGTCTTCCGGGAAGGCCGCCCTTTGGTGAGCCATTGGAGTAATCGGGGCACATGCCTCGTGCCATCCTCTGCCAGACGGCACTTCGGCTTTGTTGGTTGAAAAGCAATTGCATTCTTCTTGTCTCCACGTCTGCATCTGCTCCTGTCATGCGTAAAACACTCTTGCTGGCAATACCTCCTCTCCGATCCCAGCGTCTTCCCAGGTCAAATACGACCGGTGGTAATGACGAGAGGTACTGCAGTTGTTTGACTTGTTTCTCAGTCGGAGGCTCGGCTTGTGGACATATAGCAATCAAGCCGCTGACGTATTGTGATAGAAGATGGGCATGTGGAGAGGTAGGGGAGGCTAGTAGGGCAGCAAGAGAGCAGCCCATGCTATGGCCGACCAAAACGACAGGCTGTCTTTCGTCGGCTGCACGATGTTCTTCAATGACGACGGCAAGAAGATGTACAAGGGCCTCGGTCGTGTAGGCTTCCCATGCTTTTGGCTCAAAAGTCGACGCACCGCATCCAGGGAAGTCTAGAGCCAAACATGGTGCTAGATTGGAAAGACTGATAAGGATAGGGCTGAACTGGGCAATAGATCCGCCAAGACCATGGATGAAGACCAGAAGGGGAATCGGACAAGGGTCCTTTGGTAGCTTGCTTTCTTGGTGGTGTGGACGATAAAAGGTACGCAGCTGAGGATAAGTGAAGCCAGTAGAGGGCACGGTGTAGGACTTGACTGTAGAGTACTTCTTTATCAGTGCCGGGTCGGTGATGGCAGCATCATCTATGGAGCGTTAGCGCGATAAGCTTAGTACTTGGACATGTGCATTAGCTGGGCCACGTGATGAGATGGATGGGTCGTTAATCTGACAAAACCAACGTACCGGTTGCGGCCTCGGATGCGTGCTGAGTTCCCCCAGGCCTGGTCTTACCACCCCTTTTCCTCCGGATCCAAAGTGCAGACGCGACTCCACATAGCGCTGTCAACTCAACCATGCCCGCAGGAGTCAAAGACCAATTGCCGTGGCGGAGTACGAAGGGAGTGAGCAGATGGAGGAAACGGTAGGCAGACTTGTTTATATCCGCGGCGTTCCAGGGGACCAGGTGGGAGTCGGTCTGTGTCACTGGATGGCTGGGCGAGCCTGCAAGAGTGGTCTTCAGGAGTGACAGCAGAGCCTGTGGAAGACGCAACGTGCCATTCTGGGCCGTGCAAGGACGCGAATGAGGCTCCATAGACTTTGGCGTGGAACGACGGTGGATGTATATCCAACGGGCCGTGGGAGTGCTGGCATGCAGCAAGGTGACGGGCGATCTGGGGCCAGCCAATGGAATCGGACAGAAGGACTCGTGCCCCAACTGCTGGCGGGAACGAGCCGGTGCCTGGAAAGTTTGGTACGGGGAGAGGCGGGCACGTTGGACGAACAACAAATACAGGGCTAGCAATGCCTCGTCATCAGCAGCTGGGCGAATTGTGCGATGTGGATGGGCATCCTGTCCAAAAGGAATTACGCGAGATGGAGTCGCGGGCGGGCGATGACGAGCCTGGGATGGAGCTTGCTGGATGGAGAGTCTACTTAGGGCCGGCAGCCACCGGAGATGACTTGTTTATGGGCGGTGATGGTGGTAGTCGTGGTGTTGTGGTTGTGGTGGTGGTTGTTTCCCCGACTGCAGAATTTTGGTGGTTGCTGTGACTCTGGCGGGCAATGGGCAAAATGACGTTGGCGGTTGGGCGCGCGCTCCTGCCACTTGTAGCCCCGATGCGGGAGCGACGCCTCTGCCTTGCATCGTGCAACTTGGCAGGGCTGACTGGACGCCACTACCCTCAGCCCTATCGCAGCTGGCCTCTTGCTCTTCACCGTCTCCCTCTTCTTTATCGTCGCCTTGTTCTTCTTCCTCCTCTTCCTCCTATCAATCCATCCCCACACGCTGTTCTTCCCGTCCGACGCTCCCTCCACTTGTCAGATCCATCGTGACGTCACCACAGCTCCTCCTCCCCCACGCCCTCAAACCATCTGTCCTGACAGGTTTTTTTTTCACTCCCCGATGAGCACCAGGGAGAGAGTGTAGGTCGGTCTACCTCGATTTGCACAGGCGCGCGTTGGATTTACCCATTGACTCTAGCGGATCCCGAGGGAAGATGCCGACACGGTATTCCTTCTGGGCCACGTCCCACTTTTGATCCGACATGGACACTACTTTACGTAGCAGAGCATTTGGATTCAGAAACTCCGCACTCGGTCTCTATACGCACTACTATGCTAGTGTCCTGACATATACTGTACCCCAAGTGCGCCTGTCAATGCCATTGCTAGCCGAGCCGCAAAAGCGGTGGCGGACCTCGGCCTTCCAGAAGAAAGGTAGCATTCCGCCGTTGAAAGCGCCGCACTCTGGCGGTGGGCCAGCACATATCGCGCCCACTGCCCAGGCGCCAGGTCACGCTGCAAGTCCGATGTGGCGCACTTCGGGACTTGATACCGCGGAGGAAATCTTTCACGCTACCACCCCAACGCCAGCGCGACCATGGGTCCGCTAGCACACTGCCTGGCCCAATCGCCATAGTTCGGCTTCATCTCGTCCAGTCGCATTGGCTGCTGCTCACTGTCCATGGACGACACACAACGCGTAGCCTTCCGGCCCTGGACTCGCACTTGTCATGCTCCACGATACCCCTCCTTCCGCCATGGTTTGGGCCCCAGACGACACTGATAGAGGCATGACCATGGCCCACATATACGTCGACGCGAGTACCTTGGACAGCCCTAGCCATGTTAGACTGTGCCAGTGCCCCTGTTCCGGGAGTACCTGGGTACACACGGTATCGATTAGTTATCCTCACTATCTCGTTCCCGCAATACCACACCTTTTTCCTTTCTGCCAATTTTCCCTCTCGCCGTGATTTCCTTTTCCGCCTACCCGTTAAATTACCGTATTTGACATAGACCCCGTTTTCGGCTGCCTCAAAATGGACCCCGAGAATCTTCAGAAGCAACGGGAGCCAGAGGAGCCGCGCTTTCTCAGTTTTCCACATCTTCCAGACGATGCGAAAAATGAAAATGGCCAGCCAGCACTCAACAAGTACTCGTCCACGCTCACCACTGGCCATAACTTCCCTGGTGCACAGGTTTGCTACCACCACCATTTGAATTCCATCAGTAGTTGACATGGTCCAAATAATAGGCTATGCTCTATGCCGCTGGGGTACCCTCACGAGAAGCAATGAAGACGCAGCCTCATGTTGGTATAGCATCTGTTTGGTGGGAAGGCAATCCATGCAAGTTCGTTTGACCCTCATGCAAAAAAAATGTCTTGACCAGAAACTAACAATACCGCAGCATGCACTGTAAGTTCCTCAATCTAGCCCACGTGTGGCGAAACCATTAAGGTGCAGCGGTCAATCGTGTGCGCATAACATGCTGACATTTCATAGTGCTGGACCTGGGCAAAGAAATCAAAAAGCATGTCCAGAACGACAATATGCTTGCGTGGCAGTACAACACCATCGGTGTCTCGGATGGCATCACAATGGGTGGTGAAGGTACCATGACTCCTCTACATCCGGCGAACTTTGAACTGATCTCGACTAGGAATGCGCTTCTCGCTCCAAACGCGTGAAATAATAGCTGATAGCATTGAGACCGTTACATGTGCTCAGCACCACGATGCCTGCATAGCGATTCCGGGTTGCGATAAGAATATGCCTGGAGTCATCATGGCATTCGCAAGACACAACCGCCCTTCGCTCATGGTTTATGGCGGTTCCATAATGCCGGGCTACTCAGAGACACTCAAGAAGCCCATCAACATCTCTACATGCTATGAGAGCCACGGCGCATACATATATAAAAACTTGAAGAGCGCAAGCGACGGTAAATTCTCACCAGATGAGATCATGGAAGACATTGAGAGGAATGCATGCCCTGGCGCAGGCGCTTGTGGTGGCATGTACACGGCAAACACCATGTCCACGTCAATTGAAGGTACAGCAGGCTCTCATTCGCCTTATCTGATAACACGATACATTAACAAATCACAGCAATGGGTCTTACTCTACCCAACTCGTCCACTACGCCTGCGACCTCTCCCGCCAAGATGCGCGAATGCGCCAAAGCTGCTGCCGCCATTCGTGTGTGCATGGAAAAGAACATTACACCTCGCAAACTTCTCACAAAGGCATCTTTCGAGAATGCTCTTGTCATGATGATGGTACTGGGTGGCTCCACAAACGCCGTCCTACATCTTCTCGCCATGGCCGGCACAGCGGGTGTTCCCTTGACTCTCGACGATTTCCAACGTGTCTCAAACAAAATACCCTTTCTCGCTGATCTGGCTCCTAGTGGCCGCTACATGGCAGCTGATCTTTTCGAGATTGGCGGCATGCCCTCTGTTATGAAATTGCTCGTCGCCGCTAAGCTACTCGATGGTTCCATCCCCACCGTGACCGGAAAGACACTTGCGGAAAACATCGAAGGATACCCATCTCTGCCCCAAGACCAGACCCTCATTCGCCCTCTAAGCAACCCAATCAAACCCACTGGCCACATTGAGATTCTGCGCGGTAACCTCGCACCCTCTGGTGCAGTAGCAAAGATTACAGGAAAAGAAGGCTTGAAGTTCACGGGTAAAGCCATTGTCTTCAACAAAGAGCACGAGCTGGATAGCGCGCTCAACCAAGGCAAGATTCCACACGGCGAGAACGTTGTAGTAGTAGTGCGCTACGAGGGTCCCAAAGGTGGCCCCGGAATGCCGGAGCAACTCAAAGCTTCGGCTGCCATCATGGGTGCCAAGCTGACCAATGTTGCCTTGATCACGGACGGCAGGTATTCTGGCGCATCCCATGGCTTCATCGTGGGTCATATCTGCCCCGAGGCGGCTGTAGGCGGCCCCATTGCAGTTGTGCAGAATGGCGACATGATCACAATTGATGCGGAAAAGAACAGGATAGAAATGGATGTGAGCGATGAGGAGATTGAGAAGAGGCTGAAGGCGTGGGTGCCGCCTAGCATGCCAGTTACGAGGGGTGTGTTGGCCAAGTATGCAAGGCTAGTAGGCGATGCTAGTCACGGCGCCATGACTGACCTTTTTTAAAAAGCCGTGTCAGTCGCGGTCGCTTTTGTATCCGTAGAAATTTCATGCACTAAAAACGTGGACACAGAGAAAAGTTGCAGTTGTTGAGAAACGACAGGAATTGCCAAAGGACGTCGTCATGATCATCATTTCACTGCAAATCGGATAGAGAGAGCAAGAGCACCAGACAAGAGGGGGTATCATGTTGCTTTTCAGGCCCAAGCCCAGTGTCATTGGTTGTCCTAGGCTAAAAGCAGGCCCAGCGAAGTCATGTCTTCAACGCCATAAGCCGTAAAACCGTGTAGATCCGTAACCGCCCCGCAATCAAATGCTTAGAACAGCCGTATTTTTTGCCCGCGCATCACAATCCTGTGCGAAACATCTACTCGTCATCCTCCTCCTCGGCCTCGAGGGTGGTCTGCGCAATACGGTCCAAATCACGCTGACCAGACTGTGTGATGCGGCGGCCACCCTTGTCCTCGTCCTGCTCAAGGACACCAATCTTCTCCAGAGCCTGCATAACCTTGCGGTCAACGGAGCCAGAGGCGTCGACGTGGTGGGAAGGGCGGGAGCCGCGGTTCTTGGTGGATCCGTGGACCTTGCGGAGGCGGCCTACACCGACAGTCTTACGCTGTTCAATTCGTTAGTGTTTTTGCCCTTCTCCTCAATCCGTGTGTGCGAGGGTTTTGCGTACCATGTAGATGTGGCGGGCAATGGCAGCGGCGCGGACGTAGAACCAGTCGATGTCCTGGGGAGGGAGCTCATTGGAGTCTGCGCAATGTTAGACGACCGTTTGCGCGACTGATGTTTTCTCTCTTTCTCAAGATCTCGGGTTTATACGTACGGCTTGTCTTGACAGTGTCAACCCAGCCTGTAGATAAGAGTCAGCGAACTGAGGTTTATCCCCCATTTACGGGATTCAGGCTTTTCATCCTTCACCCGCTGGATAGAGACGAACCTGGACTGCGAAAAAAAGTTAGCGCTTTTGTCCTTTCTCTGTACTGATTTGGGAAAAGAGGCTTACATGGGGAGCTTTCCCTGACGCTTCAAGAAAGCGGCGTACGCCTTCACGAAAGTGTGAGACTCAATGTCCTTGACGGTAACACCACCCATTTTGTCGGTATTGGAGAAGAGATTGTCGGTTTGGGGGGGAGAGGAGGCGTTCGGGCTTGACGGTGGTTGCTGCAAATGTCAATGACTACCGCGATGCTCAATTTGCGCCTACGGTGGTCTCGCTTAGGAAGAATGGTCGGCCCGGCGCTAGTGGGTGGGTGGGGGTGTGTTGGATCGTCTGAACTATTCCGAGGTTCCAGGCCTGACCCAACACTGTCATTGGCTCCGCATATCGATTCTAGTAAAACAAAGATTGAGCATTGTCCATGTCACTGAACCGCATGCGCAGGCTCAGCATGGTACCAAAGAGCGTAAGATTGCAATAAGCATAGCCTTCGTGTCAGCTTAACTCGGGTTTCATGTATTATCGTAGAAGACAGTCACTGTTATTCCTTCGGAAATTACAGCCGGGCAAAATACGTGGTTCAAAGCTCTTAGCGGTTGCATGTCGTTGTTACTGTCGCTTATTATGTTTTCCATAAGTTGCTCAGGGAGTATGCAGGCAATGGATCGCCCGTGTTGTTTCGTAAATTAGGAAGACCGTATGTATGTATGCATTCGGAAATCCAAGTCTAATAACAGAGCAAGTTGAACAGGAATAATTGTTATCACATCTAGGCATTTAGGCACGGTCAAGAGTTGAAAGTTCAATATGGTTTCAAATTCACTATAAGCTATGATATACCTGTTATATTTATCATTATGTAGTCTTATGGTATCCACAATGGTCTGTAATTATAGTAGAATTCACAGGGAATCCTCACAGCACACCGCGCAATCACCACTTGCTGATATCAACAACGGTAACGGTGATTGAGTTGGTGGTGCTAGGCGGCAGCTGTCCTCCGCCCATGAGCAGCAATTTGGTTGGGTCCCTGAGGATGCGAAGGTGCCTTGTGTAAGAGTTGGCCTCAGGTGTGTCGATCTTGATCCAGTTGCCCTGTCCAAGGCCCCTGTTGATGAAGACCTGCGAACCGCTGTGTGCGCTTGCAATAATAGTGCCGTTTGCACCGCCGACCGAGCTCCACACCACGTACGGCGAACCACTAGGAATAGTACCATCAGTGGCCTTGAGGCTGATGCCTTGGGCTTGACCAAACTTTTCGGGGTCGGACACAATCTTGTAGTAGACGGGGAACTGGTAGGAGTTGGGGATAGCAGGGCCACCGCCGTATTCGTAAGTCATGATAAACTGTCCGTTTGGCAGCTTGGCAACAGTGGGCATGCCTGGGCGGTCAGTGTACTTGGAGTATGCGACATCGTTGACAACTGGGCCCCATGTCTTGAGGTCCGTAGTGGTCTGGTGGACCATCTTCTGACCGTAGGTGGCGTTCTCGCGCTGATCGGAGTAGTAGCAGATCAACTTCTTGTTGTGCAACATCAGGAAGGGCTCCCAGACAGGTGTCAAGCCGTTGTTGGGACGAGCTTCACCACCGGCAGCAATATGAGAGACGAAGGTCCAGGTCAGTCCAGAGTCTCGAGATGCGTAAAGTTCAATATGGGTGCTGGAGAGGTCCGTGGGGATGGCTGAGCCTGAAACCAGAACTGTTCCGGCCGGGAAGCCGCCAATGCTCTCAGGTAAGACGTAGATGAAAGGCTGGT
The DNA here is from genome assembly GCA_026262445.1 of Bipolaris bicolor. Lineage (NCBI taxonomy): Eukaryota > Fungi > Ascomycota > Dothideomycetes > Pleosporales > Pleosporaceae > Bipolaris > Bipolaris bicolor. The sequence goes on from JAODYD010000003.1 coordinate 353,192, forward strand.
ACCGCAGACCATAGCCATACTGGGTATCCTGGACGCGCGAGATTTCTCTCCATGTGAGGCCGCCGTCGGAAGACTTGAAGATGGGAAAGTACACCTTTGGTGGCTCGGGGGAATAGTTCTCCCAAGTTGCGAGCAAGGAGCCGTCGGCAAGTTGTGCACTGCGGGCATAGAGGACACTTGGATCAGTCCAGCCAGCGTTTCTCGGAGGGGTGAAGATAACATTGCGGGAGAAGGTCGGTTGTGTAGTCTGGCGTTTAGGAAGCGCAGAGGCAGTGGTGGAGACCACGCCAATCAGTGACAGGAAAAGGGTTGAGAGACGCATCTTGACGGCTTGGGCTGTTGCAAGATGGCCAGAAAGCGAGAGGGAACAGACAATACTATATAAAGCATCTCCAATGCTCACCACTCATAACAATAACGGTCGTTCTTGGTGAAAATATTCGCTTTGGGCCATGTTCCTGGCGCTTGAACAGGCCAAAAGCACGGAACATGGCCTGTAACGTCATGATCACCCTAGGATACACAATGCATATCCTTGACTCGCGTCCATCCCGCGTTTCCCAATGGCGGGGAATCTCAAGACCGCAAGACGGAGAAATGGTGGATGGGAAGGATCGTCTGTTATTGCGGGGAAGCCGGTGGTTTATAGACCGAGCGATGTCAGTCTATGTGCTGAACTGAGCAAATAGCCATGTCGGAAGCGTGCCGAGGTGCGGAAGAGAAGCTGTCTACGGACTAGGCGAGCAGACCACTAAGCGCACATGATCAAGCAACTGCAGAATCAGTTTAGCCAAGTCCTTGGTGCCTGGAATAACTGAAGCTATTATGCCGAAGAGTTCATGAAAAGTAGGTTACATCAGGGCAACAAGGTTAGGACCATGGCGCGTGGTGTTGGGGTTGGTGTTGTTGTGTCGGAGAGGGCGGGAAGGAGCGACACGACTGCCTGCCCACCATTCCGGCAGCCGCGAAGCATATCTCAACCTCATCTCGCTTTTTCGACGGTTCCATTGTCTGCGCATAGTCTCTGTCGCTGACCTGTTCCATCTCACGTCCAACTTGATATCGCCATGAGCACCTCTACCTTGTCCACGGCTTTTCCATGTTCACAATTCAGCCGGCCGCGGCAAAATGGGGGCGCATAACAAGGAACTCGCTCACATGCCAAGTTTACAAAGCCTGTACAATAGTAAATCCAGGAAAGCTAATAAACATGTTCAAGAGCACGAGAAGTTTTGATGTGGAAGGTGTGCTGTATTCAATAGGCTCCTGTCTTGTGGAAATCTCCAATCAGCCTCGCAGCACAGCAGCCTTGTCCGTCACACTGCAGGAGGTGGTGGCAGTGCACGAACGGCCGCAGCAGCTGCCTGCAACCTTCTCACCATCCGCTCGCTTTTAGTGCTCACCGGTCAAAAATGTGTATACCTCGCCCTTCTCTGCGCCCCTCAGGCTTCTGTTCCTGCTTTTCGCTGGGAACGCTATGCCAACATGGTAAGTCCACTTCTCGATTACGCTCCGATAAAAGGGTTTTTTGTGGCTGTTGCAAGGCTGGAAAATAGCAGTCCATGCAGGAACGTTTAATAGCTGACAGCGCATTGCGCCAGACTTCCACAATAGCCTCTCCAGTACCACTGCGTTTCAACCAGGCTCCACGAACGACCAATGAGCGTGAGGCTGTCGACCAAGGACGCGATACTCCTCTTCCACAGTATGAAAGGACGCAGTCAGTGCCATTTACTTTGAAGCTCCAGGAAGATGCCCAAAATCCAGGACGGTTTCAGCTTGTCTTGGACATTGGTGCAAAGCTTCAACCACCAGATGGAATGCCCTTGAATGCACTGTTCAACCCTTTGAACACGGTCAATAGCGCTACCAAGGATAGCGCAAATTCTAGGCGAGATACATCCAGTCCACCTACAACCCCACTTTCAGACAAGCAGGGCTGGGCCGATTTAGACCATGTGCCCCCTGAATTTCTCAACAAAGTTGTACCAGATTGGAATGTATCGTTTTCCCGGAGTGACTCAACAGTGTCCACACAGACAAAGCGTCTCGCCGATATCAAAGCGAAGATCAAGAAGAAAGGAAAAGGCTATGTAGTTCGGCTCTTGAAAGGATCTGCCACAGACTCGAATGAGATTGCTGAAGTAGACTTGGGTTCAGACGCCACCAGACCCCGAGCAAATATCTCTGAGCTTGACTCCGCAGTTCTGCCAGCTGAACTTCACTCTGTACCCTTCTCTGTGCCGTCAAATGCTATAAGCCCTGCCGATGGAGCCACGATATGCGAAATCGGTACTTCAAATGAGGATGGCGTTAGGCGGCCGCAAGATTCCATTGCTTCTGGACCTAGTTCAGATGGTGAATCGCATGCGAGGCTGTTGGAGGGAAGCCGGTTAGTACAAGTTTCAACCATCGAAGAAGGAATGAGCGACGCGGAAACCCTGATTTCCGATCTTCGCCCAATAGACCGGCACGTGGATGGGGAGCAGACCTTTGGCGAGTCCTTGATCCCAAGCCGATCAGGTTCAGTATCTAGCATTGTCAAAACACCTACCCGGGGCTTATCACTTATTGGACCAGTTAGGAAAAGGGTTGAGAAGAAGGCTCGTCCCCGTATAAACTGCCGAACCGCAAACATGAATCTCAAACGGTCGGATGCTCACAAATCTATCAAGAATCGCTCTAATTCAACTACCATTGAAATCGATGATTGGTTTGATGAAGCTGGCACGAATTCGGCCAACGTGCGGCAATTTCAACGTCTGTCACCTCGCAAGTCCAAGGATTCCGACCGAAATTCCCAAGATCATGGGGCATGGCAGAATTCAGCAAGATATACCGGGAGGATAAAACCCCGAAACGGCCGTCATTCATCAGCAGACGATCTCCAAGTACCCGCAAAATCCAAGTATGGATTGCGGTTACAAACCAATGTACCCAAAACAAGATCCGCCCACGTATCCCCAGTGACTCAGCGGAAAGGGCCACTAAAGGTGCGAAAACACAAATCCTCATCGAATTCACCAAGTGAGGTGTATGATGATGATATAACATCTTCGCTTGAGTTGCAAGAAGCGAGTCATTCGGAGGTGCTCAGAGAAGCCTTGAAGGCTTTGAGTGATGTTGTTTTGAACCCAGGCAACGGCGATCGAGGCATTGGGGATACGCAAGACCCTGCCGTGAACCGCCTTGTTGAGCCGGTGAACGAAGATTGTATTGGCGATATAGTGTTGCCTTCGGAAACCGAGATCAGATCAGTACCCAGTGGAATGCGCAGCCCGGTGCTGATGTACTGGGCCCTCGCATTTGGTGCATTGTCAGACAAGGTATACGAAGGGTTCAAACTGCTTCGAGATGTTGTCGGTCCTGAGCAGCCCGTTCCGAGAGGTCACGTTCGTGTTCGATGGACTTGTGTAAGTGTTCATCCCCTAATTGTGATTAGCAATACTGATACTCTACAGGCGTGTGGAGAGTCGCTTTATGATGACTTCATTGAGCAACGACCGAATGCAGCCCGACTTCTAGAAGCCTACTTGAACCGTCCGAGAGTACACACTTATCAAAGCCCCACCAGCCAGAGCAGTACCGTGTCATCCATGTCCTCTATTTTTGACTCTTCTAGTCGAGCTTCAACCTTGGCGACGCCATCATCTACATATGGTGGGTCTGCTCCATGGTCTAGGGGCAGTGATCCATCAAAGTACAACTCGTCCTGTGTACGAGCCGACAGCGCATTCAGTATTCGCATGCCTAATTATGCTGAGGAATCGTGGCTTCTCACCTGCGCAAACGAGGGGCGTCTTACGCCCAAGATTGTCCATCTCGACGTCAACGAAGGCCGAATAAGAAGCGATAAAGACCTAGCACTCTCCCTACGAGAACACTACGACCAGCTCCATCGCCGATGGTATGACTGGACACGACTGCGTGGGCTAACAACCATCGAGTTTGTACAATTCGAAGTTCATCGCAACCGATTTGCTGACATTCGTGCCGCGCCATCTATGCCTCCGAAATCAGCGACGTCTTCAGTGTCTACAAGTGGAGACCCAGAGAAATCTCAGGGGGCATCACAGCATCCATATACGTTTGAGCCAAACGACCTTTTACCTCCTGTCGGCAGCACCTATCTCCTTCATCTTTTCAAGCATCCAAACGATTATGACAGCGAGCTGATAACGTATCTACGTAGTCCCAAGCGGCGTCAGCGGCTAGAGTTCGGCATGGGGTGGGGTGTTCATCTCGTGGAAGGATTCCTGGCCCGACGTGTTTGGGCGTTTACGGTGGGTATTTGTGGCCTGAGTAGTGCAGTGTTTGCCGCTCTGTGGGCGATTATGAAGGAAGACATGCAGGGTGCATTTGGGGTTGCGCAATGGGTATTGGGAATTGCTGTGCTAATGGTCGGCGGCATCCAGGCGTGGCTAGAGTAGACTGCAAGTCAATGAAAGCGGCGAAACCGTCGTCCGTAAATCCACACCAGCCAAATTCCGTCAGTGGCCTGTCCTTGTTTCTCCCGCTCTCTCCGTCTACATTCAGCGTACGTACTGCGACGACGGCTGCTTATTTATCAGAAACATTACGCCGAACAAGTAGTGCTTCTGTGTTAATGGTAAGGATACTTCACTATTGCGTCCGCTGTGCATGCCGCCCATGGGCGTTTGCGGGAATGACAAAGTTGTGCAAGGCTCCCCCCCTTGCACATGCATCTTCAGTTCTAACAGCTCGCTACGTCAACGTTATCTTCTCTCTGGCATGGTGTCATGACACAAGGAACGGGAACCTGACATTCCTTGTGGCGGCTGGATAAAGCAGGTACCCAGAGATATCACCATGTGCTTGATCACTACTGAGCTTGGAGGAAGCTACAGTGTAAGCCGAGCTCTAGGCATGTGTCTCCATTTCCCGTCAAAGTTTCGCTACATTTGGTCCTTGTAGGCGGGGGATGACTGATTACTGCCATACTCAACTCCTGCCCGTTTCGAAAACTATATTGGAAACGTCTACAAACGGCGCCTCGCCTCAGCGGTTGAAAGCCGGCTAAAGAGAAGGAGAACAAGCAATGCATGAAAGAAGGCGGCGCAGCACCGGTGATGCTGTCTAGGATTCGAGAGTGCAATCACTGACCGAATCCCCGGCACCGCGTCCAACCCCAATTTCACCGATGATGTTTCGACTGGTCAGTTGTATGCGGACGATTCTTAACAGAGAAGGTGTCGCCGGTGCACTAGTACTGGGCAGAAAAAAAAATCCACTGTTTCATGTTTGAAACAATACTCGCTGTTGGCAAGCGAGGTCAGGAACAGAGCGGCACAGCTGTGGGGCAACAGGATTGTCTTCGTTGTCAGGGGTGCATGGCCGTTGCGCGCGCGCTGTTCGAGGCGCTTCTATGCCAGTACACACAACGGCCGACTACTTACTTACACTTAGCCTTCGAGTTGGGTGACGACGCGTATGTTTGCAGCATGCAATCCAAGGGTTAAACCAAAGTCAAAGTTTGGATAGTAGTAATCTTACTACTACTGTACTTACTCCAGGCCGGACGGTTGCTCCTGTTGGTGGCGGAACGTTCCGGCGAATGCATGAACACCAAGTCTCCCGTTCATCGATGTCAAGATGCCAGGCCCATCAGTAGCGCCACCGACAGACGCCACGATCAATGCCTCCCTGCCCGGCATCTTCTTTGGCACCAACAAAACAAGCGCTTGGCTAACGCCCATATGCACGGGCAAAACACTGGCTACATTGTGGCTACCCAGGCTTCATGCCGCCAGGTTAGACCCGCTCGCTTGAGACCAGAACTACCAATTCTCCGGGCCACCCGACTCATCCCTATGCATGGTAATCATATCGTCTGCAGCATATGATGGCATACCCATGCGTTGCCGTTCCATAGCTGCGCCTTGCCGCTTGCGCGTGGAGTCCTGTGCATCCTGCCAATGTCGCTTGTCAGGCTCAAAGTGGAATATGGCGATCAAAACAATATCAGGTGGAGGCTCTGTTTAGTCGTTTTGGTTTGGTGCCGTTGTGCCGGGCATTCTTCCACGAGTCACCCATGCCATGCCCTGGGTTCCACGCTGCCGAGCACCAGGTCTCTCAACTGGATAAATAGAGCCCTGAGGTACCCCCCCATGGAACGGTACCTTCATCGCTACAGCTTCAATTCGTTGGTTTCTATACCCGTCCCTTCTTTCCTGCACATTCGTTCATCAAGTCCGTTCACTGTGTGAAGCCGGCAGACATTCTTTCATTCCCCATCGAACATTCATTTCCATCGAACACCTTCAACCTCCCCCAGATTCATCTCAATCTACCACAATGTACAAGACTCTCGCCTCCACCATCACTGCCATCGCGGCTCTTGCTGCTACCGCCTCTGCCCACGGCTCCCTCACTGGTGTCAGCCTCAATGGCGTCTACGAGCAGGGTTACCTGATCGAGTACTACTATGCCATGCAGCAAGGCGGCAAGGTCCCTGAGCACCTTGGCTGGTATGCCGAGAACCTCGACAACGGCTTCGTAGAGCCATCCAAGTTCGGCACTGGCGACATCATCTGCCACAAGGCCGGTAGCCCCAAGGGTAGCTCGGACACAATGGGCAAGATCCCCGCCGGTGGCAAGATCGACTTCCACTGGAACACATGGCCCGCATCCCACGTTGGTCCTGTCCTCACTTACGCTGCTTCTTACACTGGCGACATCCAGTCCGTCAAGAAGGAGGACCTCAAGTGGTTCAAGATTGAGGGTGTTGGTTACGAGAACGGCGAGTGGGCTGCCGTTAAGATGATTGCCAACAACAACACCTGGACCACTACCGTCCCTGAGAACCTTGCCGCTGGCAAGTACGTCTTCCGCCACGAGATCATTGCGCTCCACGCCGCTGGCCAGGAGAACGGTGCCCAGAACTACCCCCAGTGTGTCAACATTGAGGTTACCGGCAGCGGTACCGAGAAGCCCGAGGGTGTTGTTGGCACCAAGCTCTACACCCCCACCGACCCCGGTATCAAGTTCGACGTCTACCAGAGCAAGCTCGACAGCTACGTCGTCCCTGGTCCTGCCGCCATGAGCGCTGGCTCTGGCTCCGGTTCTGGCTCCACCCCTGCCCCCTCCAAGCCTGCTCCCTCATCCGCCCCCTCCAGCTCGCCTTCTGCTCCCTCTCCAAGCGCATCTGCTCCCGCTGCTTCCGTCACTCCCGAGGCCCAGAAGCCCGCTCCTTCCACTGCCCCTTCAAGCGGCAACCTCCCCGAGACCTTCACCCTCGAGACCTTCATCACCTGGCTCGAGGGCAAGGCCAGCAGCTCTGCCAGCAAGGCCCGCCGCCACGCTCGCGCTTTCCTGTAAGCCATTTTTTTTTCATGATGGCTTACCGTTCGTCACGGCCCATGAGATGACGTGATGGAATTCTTCCTAAGGTTGATTTCGTTCGTTGGATACGACGAGTGCCTTCGATTCTTTGTGTATAGTACATACCCTTTTTGTAGCATAGCGCTCTGAACATATACCTTTTCACCACCATGGTTCTTTTTGCTATACGCATGTGATGGTGATTGTGACTATACTTTTTGCATTTGTGAGGAGGGGTTACGGTGTGTGGTCTTGTGTTCTTGCGATTGACATGGCACTTGCCATCAGTAAGGGATTGAAGACAATATCACGGCAGCATGAATATTTCTTTGACAAGTAGAGGATGAGAAGTATCATTGGATAGTCGATGCTCGTTTTGGTAACGCTGCCGAGCTCGCAGCGTGGCGGCGTTATGCCATGCTCGTCGAGAAGAAAGAACCACCACCATGCTGCCCATATGCCCCGATTCATGTATGTAAGGTGCAAGCCAAAACCTCTGCCAGTGATAAAGCAGCACCGAATAGAAAAGAAGAAGAAGAAGAAGAAGAAGAAGAAGAAGAAGAAGAAGAAGAAGAAGAAGAAGAAGAAGAAGAAAAGACACCACAGTATCCATGAAGCAGAGTCCAACCCCCTCCTCAACCCTTCTTGTACTTGTTGACGAGCTCCCAGAACTCGGCGTCAAGCCGCTTCTCCTCGGCTTTAGCCATGGTAAGCAGGTGCGCCCACCTTGCCACCTCGAGCTGCGCCTGGATGACCTCGTCCATGTGCTGGCGCTCGTGCTCGCAGGTGGTGGTGGAGTGGGTTGAGGTGTATTTGTAGATTGCATAGTTGCTGGAAGGTGGTCTTGTTGAATGCGGGCTTTTTGAAGTGCTTTTTGCCTTTTGTGGTGGTGGGGATGGGGATGTGGGTGGAAGTGGAGGTAGAGGGGAATGTGAAGGGTAAACGACATGTCTGACTAGCACTTGCAAACGCTTTTTGCACTCACTTTTTAGCGTAGTAAAGGACCAGTGAATGTGACAGGTTAAGATTAGGCACTCGGAGAAAATTGGGAATGATGTGAGCCCCAATTTCTCTCTGTGAATGACACTCTTTCTTTTGCTTTCAGTGCCGTAAATGTGGCTTGATTTGGCCTCTGCATCGTCTTGAACTGATACATGCTGTCCATGGAGCTCTACAGAGAATATTCGGAAAGTCAAAGTCTTATGATTCGGCACAGTGGGCATTGGGCCATGTGAAGTGCTCTAGATATCTCCAAGCTAATAGTGACACTTGATTCTTGAATACCTACTTCCTATTGTACTTCGCCCATTGCATGTACTTGTATTTTCTCAAATCCACATCTGTTACTGCAGGTTCATGCGTGCCGTTGCATAGTACCTATTGTTCTTCTGTAATACCCCTCAGTTGTGGAGGGACGGTGAAACTGGTTCTCATTGCACAATCCGACGTCTGTAAGAGTTATTGTTAGTCGACCTACGAGGAGAATAAGTGTTTGAATACCAGCATGTTGCTCAATAACTCGAGGAGATGGTGGATAATAGACATTCAAGTCGCCGAATTTCTACAACGGGTCGCGTTTTTGCAAGTGGTTTTGAAGATTCCACAGCAAAACAAACACAGCGCTGCGTGTGCTAAGACTAGCCTTGCGTAATTCAATTAGATGGCTAAGATGCAGCCAAGTGGAAAAAGGAAAACAATAACAGTAAGGCCCGGATATAACCAAAGGAGCACTCCGAAAAACCAGGTGGACAACGGCTATTGACTTCACAGCGAGCAGTTGTGTTTGTTCTGCGACTTGCTGCGTTTAAATTACTGTGTAAATGCCACCACACTCCACTGCTCAATGGCACGGCATCACCAAAGCGACCAACACTATCTCATGCAGACGATGGAATCAAGATACAGCAAAAATGAGATATGTCCAAATCTCATTGTAGTTGCCCGCAGCTTCGATATGCAAGTAGATGCCGCGGCTCTTTGCACCCCTGGCAGAAGATGCGCGCTAAGATACGAGCGGATAAGATGTTCAGGCAGGTGACGCCATTAGAGCCGAAACAGCGCGATAGCTTGCTGGGTGGAGTTGGCCTTATCATCTCCAGAACCTCTGGTTAGGTATTGAAGACTCATCATTCCTTGTATACGAAGCTCCTGGCGAGCAATGAAAAGCTAACAGCTATGGCCGACGAAAGAAGTCCATTGATTCAACGCGTCGATGTGCGCCCCCATCGCGACCGTTACCCGCACCATCGCCTTCGATTCTTCTGCACTACCCTCCTGAGCGCGACAATAATCGCTGGTGGATTTGCTGCCATCTTCTTTTTCGCCATTGCGCCTCCCACCCAGGACGACGAAGCTTCTGTATCACGAGTATCGGCACTCCTGTCCTCGTCTGCTTCACAAGTTCCTGAAGGATGGGCACGCAAGACGGCACTAGACTTTGACGAGCTACAAAAGACTCTGCTTGAGACACCAAGCGCAGAAAAGGCGGAATACTGGAGCAGGTACTATACCAGCGGGCCACATCTCGCTGGAAAGAACTTCAGCCAGGCACTATGGACAAGAGAACGATGGGAGGAGTGGGGAGTCGCCAGCACCATTGTCGACTATGAAGTGTACATCAACTATCCAAAAAGCCACCGGCTGGCTCTGATGGAAAGGATTGGAGACAGGCACGAGCAGAAGGATGTTTCTGCTAGTTCAGAGGATGCATGGAAGGTCACGTACGAAGCGCGGTTGGAAGAAGATGTCCTGGACGAGGACAAGTCAAGCCAACTTGCAGACCGAGTACCCACCTTCCACGGATATAGCGCCTCAGGAAATGTCACGGCTCCCTATGTCTTCGTCAACTATGGCACGTACAAGGATTTTGAGGAACTCAGAGCAGCAAACGTCAGCCTGGAAGGCAAGATTGCGCTGGCAAAGTATGGCGGTGTCTTCCGTGGCCTGAAAGTAAAGCGTGCCCAAGAGCTGGGTATGGTTGGCGTGGTCATGTACAGCGATCCTGGTGATGATGGTGAGGTCACCGAAAAGAACGGCGTCGCATGTTATCCAGACGGTCCAGCCAGAGAGCCTAGCAGTGTCCAGCGAGGAAGCGTCCAGTTCTTGAGTGAGTTGAGCCTTATTCTTTCAGTGCTTCGCTAATTCTGTGTCCCCTTCAGGTTTCGCCCCAGGTGACCCAACTACCCCTGGCTACCCTTCGAAGCCTGGCTGTCCCCGCCAGCCGGTCGATCATGCTATGCCGCATATTCCATCTCTGCCTATCTCCTACCTCGATGCCCTCCCTCTCCTCAAGGCTCTCAACGGGCATGGCCCGAAAGCATCATCTTTCAATGAACATTGGCACGGCGGTGGTTTGGACTACAAGGGTGTTGAGTACAATGTTGGACCGTCTCCAGATGACGTTGTCCTGAATCTCGTAAACGAACAGGAATACGTTACAACACCGCTGTGGAACGTGATTGGAGTTATCAACGGCACGATCAGCGACGAAGTCATTGTCTTGGGAAACCACCGGGATGCGTGGATTGCTGGAGGTGCAGGAGACCCTAATAGCGGCTCTGCAGCTCTGAATGAAGTGATCCGAAGCTTCAGTGCTGCGATGGAATCTGGATGGAAGCCATGGAGAACCATCGTATTCGCGAGCTGGGATGGCGAAGAATACGGTTTGGTGGGAAGTACGGAATGGGTGGAGGAATACCTGCCCTGGCTTTCTGCCTCGACTGTCGCATACCTCAATGTCGACGTTGGCACAAATGGGCCAGACTTCAAGCTTTCGGCTGCACCACTGTTGAGCAGGGTAGTTGAGGAAGCTAGTAAGTATACATCGATGCTCTGTTGATTGGATATGGCTAATTCGACCTAGTTAAAATGGTCCCCTCTCCAAACCAGACCGTACCTGGCCAGTCAGTATACAACGTATGGGATAAGAAGATCGAGACAATGGGATCCGGAAGTGACTTCACGGCCTTTCAAGACTTTGCTGGTATCCCGTCGATTGACATGGGCTTTGGCTTTGACGCTAAGTCTGCAGTCTACCACTACCACAGCAACTACGACTCTTTCGACTGGATGAAAAAGTACGGCGACCCTAATTTTGAGTACCACGCCACTATATCAAAGATCTGGGCACTTGTAGCGGCCAAACTCGTTGACTCGCCCGTCCTTCAACTTAATGCTACAGACTACGCGCTCGGCCTGAGTAAGTACGTCCAAGCCGCCAAACGTACAGCACAGGCGGCTGCTCCAGATACGCTATCGTTCGAAAGCTGGCAACCGCTTGATGACGCGGTATCCCGTTTTCTCGAAGCCTCTACAGCTCACGACGCAAGAGCTGCCGATCTCGAACTTCAGTACTCTCTCATCGACCATATCCCCTGGTGGAAACCCTGGAAGAAGTTCCAACTCTTCGTCGCTATTCGCGCAGTCAACAACAAGTACAAATACTTGGAGCGCAAGTTCTTGTTTCCCGAAGGACTTGACGGACGAAGCTGGTTCAAGCATGTGGTCTTTGCACCAGGCAAGTGGACTGGCTACTCGGGCGCAACTTTTCCTGGTATAGTAGAAGCTATTGGAGAGGGTGACGAGGCGGCTACTAAACGTTGGGTTGGCATCGTTACCAAGGCCATCGACAGTGCTGCGGATTTGTTGGAAAAAGATGATTGGGCATGAAGCTATTTGCTTGTATGTGTGTGAAGCAGTGTATTAAGTTGATGGTTACATTGCCTTCATAATGATATCCCCGGTAGCTACAGGAGGAATTTGAATCATGGAGTCATGTCGCACCTTGTATTGGGTCAACGCAGAAGAGATTATATTAAGTAGTTATCAGAAATAGAAAATCTAAATCTAAAGCCCGTCTTTTCTTAATGACTGTTTCTTCTCCTTGGTCCTGCTTGCCAACTGATAACGTTGGGGCACTGTGGTCCATGGAGAAGATCCGACATTCGGGGTGGATGTGGCTTAGAAAGCGTCTAAGCAGATGGGGTATAAGGCGGAGAAGCAGCAATCGGCGGAGTGTATATATCGATGAAGGGGGGATACGGCGGGAGATTCGGTCGGGTGGGTTGTTCGGGACTTCTGGACGATGCGGTGGCAGTAAAGAGGGTTCAACTAAATGTATGTCGTTAGCTTCTTGTTTGTGACCACGTATCAACTAGAAAACAATGGGCAAAAATGGCATCGCTTTGTCTTTACTGCAGGATAATAATCCTAGTCACTGCAGTACAGTTAAAAGCGATGATCCTTCTCTACCCGTACAGTCGGAGTCCGCATTCAAGAAGTATGAAGGCGGGTTCTAGACCGTAGGATAGAAAAGGTATTTGCTCTTGCGACTCTGCGTGCCACTGTGCTTATAGGAGAAGTATGGGGATAGAGCGAGAAGATCGCGGCGGAGGTGAAGATGTGGGTGGAGACATTAAGATGCCAGGCGTACCTGACAACAACTCCAGTGATGTGCGTCGCTGGAGCCCAATCGTTGTTGTCTTTGCCATTGCCTTTGGTTTACAACCAAGCCTTTGCTGGCCATCGCCGTGGAGCCATGTCTTGAGCCAGAGACAGGCGCTCTTGCTGCTCAGCCTTGAGTGGTAATCAGTAAACTTACGTGGTTTTATCTCCAAGTTACGTCTGGGATGGACTTACAGGACTCAAGGTACTCCACCACTGGTAGAAGTTTTGTTCCCGCTCCTCAGCGACTTCCGTATCCCTCTGTAATCGAAGAAGTACATGGAACTCGAAGATGTAAGCTTGTATATGCCGATTGACGGTGTCGTAGTTCGAACTGGTATCCTCCATCAAGGAAGTGATGAAGACTGCCCTCTGGGTGAGGCTGGACAAGATTCTATCGGCGTCTTCCCGGAGTTCGCTTGCCAACCCCATTGGTATGATGCGAAGAGGCGGTGGAGGGGAATCACGACAAGGGGAAGAGGGGGTATCACTGGGTGGAGGTGGGGGATTTCTTGTAGGCGGAGGTGGAGCAGCCCGTGATGGCTGCAAATTGCCTCGACGAGCTCGACGAGCTTGACGGCCAACAGGACGGCCGGTTCCTCGAAGGTTCTGTCTGTTTGTGGGCATTTTGATAGAATTTATGATAGAATTTGTGTGCGTGATGTATTGTTTGGTGTCAATTCCAAGGAGAGATTGCACCAGTGCGAAATGTGCGTTTGCTCCAGCGCCGGCGACCACCACGCAACGCCCCACTTTTCAAGTCACTGCCTGACTGCTCACTATAAAAAAACCCCTCAATCACTTGCCACAAACTCTCTGACACTCAAATATAATCCTTTGTGAGGTTCAACCATGGCCTTCTATCTCCCTCTGCCCCCATACCAAGCTGAGTCTACCCCTTACTATCTCTCTCCCACATCAACACCACGTCCGGTGATGATTGTCTTTACGACAGTTGTAGTTTTTGACTTCCCCATGATAACGATACGTTTGTATCACGAGCACACAACTGAGGACAGCTCACTGACTCACAGATATACTAAGCGCCTCTTCTGTACATGACTGACGCACTGCAGGTCCGCCAGATGTCCGAGAGGCACATAAACTCGGATATTGACTGAGAAAAATCATCAGAACAATAACCACTACATCTTATAGTAACATCAAGCTGAGTCTTCCTTTACTCCCCTCCCTACTTACACACTGGAGCGGCCTATCAACACTCTGTGATGAACGGAAAAATTGTAGTTTTCAACGCAGACTGCAAATGAAGATAACATTGCTTCTTCTGAGAGTGCTACGAATGGGACCTACTCGCTTGTTTGCCTTGTTTACTCGCTTTCATTTTTCTCCTTTCAGTGACTGACGCACTACAGGTTTCCTCCGCCAACCCCAAATCACGAGAGCTGCCGCGCAGCAACAACGCTCATCAGTCGCACTCGATGAGAGACACAAGGTAGGATCTATATGAGACCCTGGGACAAGTCTTTGTGCTTTGTGTTTGGCCATCTGATTAAGCAGAGATGCGGTACCTCAATAACCAAGTACAGTGGCCTAGATCAATATCCTATCTCGAAACGAAGGCAATATGCTCTTATATCTACCTCCGAGAACATCTTGGGTACATTTCTACATAGATAAATGATATTGTGTCTTCTACTCTATTTTTTAATGTTGTAACTTGTTGCGAGTGAAGATTTGCTTGTGTGCGTGTGATTTGTTAGATAGGTGTGCTGAGAGCTTAGGCGAATTTTGCAATAGAAGAGAGAATAGCATAGATATACACGAATGGCGGTGGTACGAAGTGTGGGCAGTACAGCAGTTTGCGCTATTGATAAACCTATACATATCCCAGTATCTCTCTTTGGCATTGGGCTCAAGACAGTGACCTGTTTATGCTAACCAAAAGGCTTACTGTTCTTATTACAGTCTTTGTATTCATGCCAGTTGCGCTGCGTCTGCCGGAACGTTCGTGCTCAGAGCTGCGTCAACAGTGTGGATTGACAGCATCAAGCTTTGGCATCAGACTCAACGTTCTTTTTCCCTATATACGTCTGCTTCCTTGGAACATGAAAGTCCTGAAGTTTTGCTTTTTATCGTTTGTTGAAAGCATGTGCGGGTATACCGCCCGATATCTCTCATTTTATCCGCTGTCAGCGTCGAAGTCGGTTAAGGAGCGCGCACTCGCGAAGGGGGGTTATGGCTGATAGTCGGGTCACTCTACGATGTTTCTCTGTCAGTATTATCAGAAATGAACAGGAGACTCGGAGAAGGAGTTTACTGCTGATGGGGGTACCGTAACAATCAGTAGACAGAAAGGTTGTAAAAACGTAGCTGGCCTGGAAACCCGTAAGGCTGGCGAAACACCAAGAGCAGATATCGAATGTAATCTCAGAAGCCTCAACACAGAGGTTTTTGGACTTTGGCGTCTGTTTGCCTGATTGTAGCGTTGGAATGGAGCACTGTTGTTACCGCAGCAAGCTGTGCCAAGACCTAGCATCAAACCCTCAACAGTCCGCTTTCGATGTAGACAGAAATCAAACTATCACATGATCAGCGGCACATAATAGTCTCAGAAACATTCTGACTGCCTCAAAGACGGCCGCTAACAGAAGGTGAGTACTGATCAAACACATGATACTCAAGTGTCCGAACTTGGAACTCTGGAAGTCAGCCAGTACAGGCGTGTATCCGCACCACTACTATAAGAGACCCCTCTAATCTGTTCTTGAATCAATAAAAGAGACCTTCAAATTGTAGGATCTGACAGAGCCCTAGGAAAGGCCTCTATAGGCATGCTCTCCGATACCACCAAAGAAACTCATGGCCCCGAGCCTGCCCGCGATTACATCTCGATCGAGCCGTGAACAATACACTGCCAGCGACCCATCGGGCGGCATATGACGAAGACATAAACATTCAGATATCAGAATGAATCAGAAGAAGCACTATCAGCAGCATGTCACAGAAAACTTGGAGGAAGCGATTGCGACGAGCTGGCTAGTTTCCCTGCATGTTTGAGCAAGCATACGGGAGCATGGACACATCAAAACTGCATGGACAAGCAGCTAACGGCATGTACTAGAATCAAGCAATTCATGCTGACCAACGCGCTCGAAGGCATGCTGTCAATCTGCGACAGCAAGCATGGTTGGCACCAAGGAAAGCACCCTGCTGGAGCGTGGTAACGCAACCATGGCGAGCGCAAAGATACAACCAGCAGGGCTAGTCTTTCTGGCATAAGGGTATACCAGAAACTCGGTATGGAGTGACGGCATTTGGCGAATCCGCAGGCGGTGCTGTTGCGCGCAATAGCCAAAGAGATACCCCTCCGCAACTCTGCAGCCGCAGGTCAGATATTTGACGACGAAGGTGCATGCGACAGAAAGAAAACTAAATTTAGGATCGAGAAAGAAACTGCGAGGGGCCAGGAAGAAGGGTATGACCTCAAATCTTGTGCGCGCACACAAGAAAGGATGCGAAGCTGACGAGAACGTAGGGAGATATGGGTATCTCATCTTCCAGACCGACCGCGCCCTGTCCTCTTAACAGTTACTACTACGCTCTCACGAACTCCCTATATCTTTCCTCGTCCACCTTTCGAACCGAATCCTACCGTCCCTCGACCCGCCATCCGCCCTTATACAGCCAAAGCCTACACGGCGCGGACCCAGCGGCTCCTTCCCACCTCGCATCACAACATACAAAAGAACAATCTCAGGGCCTGAAAGAGGATAAGAATGCCTGTATTCATGATACTAGCGAAGTCCCTTGTTCTGGGATCGCTGAAGGGTGGAAGGTGTGGACCTGAACGCTTTTCGGAGTTGATGCAAGGAGGGACCGAGACATTCCTTTGAGGAGGATAAGATGCAGGAACGACAAATAGATTTGGGGAGAAGACTGGGTTTTCAGAAAGAAGGAGGCAGCAACAAAAGAGAATAGGAGGGGGTGGAGATGGGAAAAGAGAGGTACGGTACTGAAGGGCAGAAGAACGGGCTATACAGGGGTAAAGGGGTAGAGGAAATAAGCAGATAAAAACCGATTGGAGAAGGAGAATACTATGGAGAAGGAGTCTTGCTTGAAGAAAGACGCGGTCGGTATGCAGGATCGTACGCGGCATTGCTGTAGTTTCTTTGACCTACCTTTGCATAAGAACAACATCTTTCATGTGTTGAGTTCATTGGTTTACCTTATGAGGTAGGGTTTAGTTATTCTGTAGATTAGCATCCCTACGGGTAGCTTTATAAGCTCATGTATGTCTGATTGGAGCTTTTACCATGTCATCCTTCTATGAATTTTGGTGTAGGTTAGTTGCATGGCCCTACCTCATTACTGAGATTGTATATAGGCTTCTTACGGGACGAATACTATGCCATTATAGGCATCGGCATCGATTGTGCCTTGTTCGAAAAGCAGAACGATAGAATGGGTGTGACTGCTGTTACTGCAACGAGCCGCATATACATCGTCTTGTGAGTTCATATCGAGTACAGCCCTGTCGTTAACAAAAAGTGCGGCTCTAACAGCATATTGCCGCTATGAATTGATACTGTTTGATGAAGTTCGGGCCAAATATGCTTTACCTCTATGCCTACTGTAGAAAGAAGAAATGGTTTCTTTCTTTTACTGGCGACAGGTCCGGAAACTATACTACCATGATGGTAGCTGCATAATAATCATCAAAAATCCTATATGAGCGCTTATTCTAAGTGTCGATGGGATGACAGAATCATGGCACGCGTATGAGAGTTAGAGACTGTCCTGGAAGTCTCAGGTTTTTCAGCCCAAGTGTTCATCGGGATTTGAACATTATATCTCGGTTGCTAACGGTCCCGATATGTCGATGCTGTGACTTCTGACAGACGCAAGTATGGGCTTCTCGCATCATGTCTCAGTGTAGAGCACACAGGAGTAACGTTTTCATCGCTGGTAACGGACATGCGAGGCAAGAACATCTTGAACTGACAGCAGCTCTGTCTGTGATACTTGGTCAAGCATATGAATAACAGAGCTGGTCGTGCGCTCCTCTTGAGACATCACTGTTCCTGTCGATAAAGAGCGTTTGACAGGCTTCACAGCCCGTCTTGCGCTATGCATGGCGTTTCTGGCACAGCCATCTGGCCGAGTGCTTCTATACTCTAGGAGAGCCTGGAACTTTGACGGACACTCTCAGCATCGTCTTCTTGTACTCCTGACAAGAGCACTATTGCACGGCGCTCTCTCAGCCGTGATGGCCCGTGCGACATAAGAGGCCATCCATGAGGATAGAACTTGTCTGCCGCCCTCTGTCTTCCGACCTCCAACAGAATTTTCAGGCCTTTTACAACTACCCATGGATCGATCGTCCCTGTATCTCTGATACTGCTGAGATGAAGTTGCACTCTTCGATGTCATTCTGAAAAAGCTCGTGGGATCACCGCGGAAGGGGACAACCAGTGAGGAGCATCATCACCACCTATCCTGGGTTACACAAGTATGCTGCAGCCTTCCGTGAGCTCGCAGAGACCTTTCATATGAAGAAATTGACTCTCAAGGCATCTACGAGTGCGGTTTCATCAGCCGTTTGCGTCTCTTCGGGGTCGCACGATGAAGGCAGAGTTGTGACCCGGGTCCACGCAGACTCTGGTCTCGAACAACGGCGGCATACTTGTGGAGTCCAAGTGGGTAAATTATGGCCTCTGGGTGATCGGCAGCTTCAGTGTTGCAACCTCCCCTGCTGCAACTGACAAAAAGCAGCCTTGAGCGACGTCTCCGTTTGGATAGCTGCTCGTCCAGGATGGCTTCGTGGCCAAGAGCAATCCAGTACAGGCAAAAAGTATAAATCGGAATTTCTGGCCGTGGATAGCAACTGCAACGATGCCTCGTGGCGACGCTTCTCGCATACAACCCCGCGTTAACTGGGAATGGGGCACTGACTATTGCGCTCTCAGCATGCCCAAATAGATGAGACCGGCAGAGGGACACCCCGCTCACAACTGTCGGAAAAGAAGCCTGGAAACCGACAGCGGAAGCAAGACAACCTTCGTATCTGAGCGGAGATGCCCATATGCCAGACACCTATCTAGGCGGCTGTTGAGTATCGGCAAACACCTTTGTGAGTATTATGCGCATTTTGCCTGACCATGATGCTGACAGATGACATAGGACACAGCAATATTTTCCTGAAGCTTCCCCATCCCTACAAACACCGCCGCACGAGATTCAGTCGACCGCCGACAACAATACGTACCCAATATTGGGCCATCGGCTCGGCATGAAACCATGCCAATCCCAAAAGTTGCACCTGGATCATTTGAACTTTACGGCAAACGTTATCCGGGTTGACCAAGCAACTCATGCATCGACCAAAGTAGACGCTAAGCCGGGCCTCCGCGTTGGCGGTGTAAAAGGTGTAAGGACTGTCACAATGACTTCGCTAATGAGACCACTGCTGTGATGCACACTTCTGTAAGACATAGCACGTCTAGGCTATAGCGAGAAATATGATCTGGGAGCCTTGCTGACGCAGCAGTTCCACCATTTTTGCAGAGACCAGATATCACCAGTACCTCCAGTTCCCGAGATCAAGCCGCCAGCAGAGTTGAAGAAGTGTTCGCAAGCCGATGATAAATTTAGAGCTGAGTTGTGTTTGAGAATCCTATACAAAAGAGATGAATCGACGTAAATCCAGAACCGCGGGCGTGACACAAGCAGCGAATTGGTTCATGCGGATACCTCGAGCGGAAGGAATATACTGAGAAAGTGTCGCCTATGGAGACGAATAAGAGCAGCGTATTGAGTACTAGGATTACGCCGCTAAACCAGATTGAAGTCTTCCACCCGATAAGAAGCTTTATGTTGTCACAGCCAGCTGTACAGGCCTGTTGATATGGGGCATGTTCCACGTGGTCAATATTGACATCTGACTTTTGGACCTAGGTACGACAACGGACGCCTTCGGCTTAGACGATTCGGCACAGTCCTATAACCGTTATAGTTCGATGCGCGGAAAACACCGGATATCGCTTGTACGAAACGAAGCTGGATGACTTGGACGCAAACTCGTTAGTGATAGCCCAAAGGCGAAATTCCTCCCATGGCGTCGATTAGGCCTGATCGAATCATTCTCGGAAATCGGATCAATTTTCTCAAATTAATAATCGGGTCGGCGACTTTTGCTGGACGCCACTGCGATCTGCTGAAATCAAAACACTAGTATCCTTCCGAAGAACCCTGGACAATAAAGAGAGTCACTTCCGAAGTATGTACAGAGACATGGAATATCCTGCCATAAGGAATGCGACATCGCCATTATTTCCTGCTCCTCTGCATGGAAATAAGGGTCCAACTTCTTCTGGATTATGCTGTCGCGTCACCGAATGACGTTACTACTAGGTCGATTGAGCCCTGAATTTGATTTTCAATGTTCAGATTTGAGTTGACCGCAGTCCCGAAGCTCGGTAAGGTATCTCAATTGGGTGTAAGGGAGCAAAGCATTGTTGTGTACAAAGTCAGTGTTACACGGTAAGCTAATGACAGTGCTCCACAATGTATCGCATCAGCACCGCCCATCAGCATAATGGAACTCATCCGGTCGAAGTGATGGACAAGTTACAAGTTGAAGGCTGACTTTGAGTGCATCGTGGCATTAGAGCGAACTGAGTACTCTTATACCGATCCTGGTATGTGCAGCAACGGTATCGGGAGCGGTCGCTTTGAGTCTTCAACGATTGAGTCTCCGATGATGGAGTCTTCCCGGGCGGCAAGAAGAGCTACATCTGTCTCAGAAAGTGCTAAACCATCATCTATCCTTTAGCCTTGACCAAAGGTCAGCATTACCAGAGCTGCTTGTCCATCCAATATGGTTTTATCGGCTGTTACTGTTGGTATTAGAGCGCTCGTGGGTGTGATGAAGAGGAAAACAGCAATTCATTTGGCCATGCTGACCCTAAATGACGTAGGCTTCACCTGATTGAGTTCGTCAAAACGCGGGAAGAAAGACTTCCTGTGTGTTTTGATTGTCCGGTCCGAAGCATTGCCGACAGTGATTGCGAGACTCGAGGATGACGCACTATAGTCATGGCTAACAAGACGTACGAGAAACCTATTTTGTTTCGTTGGTCAGCCTTTGTGCGTGTGTAGCGTGAAGTTTGCTGGAGCTTGAGCATTGGTGGGGTTACCTCAGAAGGGTTTTGGGCAAAGGAAGCATGCTCAGGCAGGAGCTACCAGCCACGCAAATTCAGTACTGATTCTGGGAATAACTTACTAAGTACCACTAGAGTCTGCTTCCATGTATGACATGAGCTCTGAGAGAGGATTCAACAGCCTAGGCCCAGCGATCGGAGCCGCCGTGGGAGGGCTTCTGCAAGCTTAGATCTTCACCGCAACATCAGGGCAATCAGAAGACTCGAGTCCTGATGAACAAAAGAGATGTATTGGTCTCCTCTCAACTCGTTGGCGGCTAAGTTTGACTGTAGAATGAGCAGCGGGGCAGAGGCCCGCAGCTGTGGTCTTGAAGGGATGCCATTGAGACCATCACCAAGCCGAAGATGACCTGAGACAAGAGATGGAGTCGATGAAGGGAATAAAGAGATCTTTACGAAGCTTTGGATAGACGCGCGGATGATTTACGAAATTTTGACGACCACGCCTTGTTGGTGGGGTAAGGGTTTGGAAAGTGGTGATAGTCGCTTTGGTGTTGCAGCAATGAACTTCGATTGACGCCAACGACCGTGCATTGTTCTGGTTCACAACGCCCCCCTCTACTCGCTGCCTACACTACACAGTTGAAGCGCATGGCTTGTGCCTCCTCGCTCTTCAAAATTGGCTACCCAGAGGCTGTTTCCACGCCTCAGCATGGTAGGCAGTACCTATGATGTTGTGATACTGAGCTCGAGTCCGCCGGCGATTTCCCCGCAACGCAATGCCCCCTCCCGTCGCGTCGCAGTACCCGCATCCTCACCCTTGGTACTCTCTCGTCCTGCAAGTCCACTGAGATCATCAACCGGCGCGTCGACCACCAACCCTAGGGCTGTCCCTATCCCTGAGGGTGCACTCAGGGGATTTGCCACCGTTGGCAACCTGGTACGATCCGAACATTTCACAAGCCGGCTAGACGATGACTTTACGGCGATACAAGAAGCGCGATTGCAGAAGGATACAGTAGATGTTGTAGAAAACACTGAAAAGCCTCGCAAGCGGTCTACGAAAAAGTCCATTACTGCTACAAATGAATCTGAGAAGCCTAAACCTAAGCCTCGAGCGCGCAAGCAGAACCCCAAGTCAGACAAAGAGATTCTCGACTCAGACGATGAGCTACGACGTCCACAGCGACCTACAAAGTCGCCTTTCTTCAACGACGAACCTTCCGAATCCGCTACTAGAGCCCCGAGTGAGACTACGGATGCGCCGACGCTCACCAAGTCGGGAAAGCCACGCAAGCCGCGTGCTAAGAAACAAAAGGTCGAAGAAGAGGCTCTGGAGCCTGTCGCGAAACCAAAGAGAACGAGAGTCACAAAACCTAAGAAGACGGCCGTGAAGAGTGGCAACGAACAACCCGATGACGTATCCGTCGTCTCTGCGCATTTCCAAACGGGGGTGGACGAGGATGACGGCTCGAAATCAATTTCAGTTCGGAAGTCGGTAGAGACAAAAGACAGTTCAGGTGGTCATCCTGCATCTATATGGGATGTGCCAGATAGTCCACGACCTAAGAAGGTCACTTCGCTCAAACAGCGACCACCAACTTCTGTTGCAGATCCACTAGAGCTGGAACAAGCTCTAGTGCGAAGACAAGATTGGACGCCTCCTCGCGACACGACCACAACATCGCCAAATGCGGAATCAACAGGAAAGGAGAATGTATCGCTAGCACAGAATGCCGATGACAACTTCACAAACCTGCTCTCTAACTTTGCCTACGCACAGTCACCCTCAGCTCAAACAACTACGAAAGCGGGCTGTTTGGCTGGAGAGGTGATGGCCACTACGAAAAGAAGACGTATTGAGGTAGGTGCCATCGCTGATTACTCAATGAAGTCACTATGCTGATGTTTGTCTCCAGTTAGTAGAGATACCCAGCAACCAGACTAACTCCCGTGATTCGTCACCTGAGAAAGGCAAAGCTCCCAAGAAAAAACCTCGCACCATCACAGACCTTGTGACAGGACAGTACGGTCAGAGAGATGAAGAGTCTGACCCGAACAATGCATTAGAGAATTTCTTTGAGCCTCGAACATCAACGACCGCGGTGCCATCGAATGATATGGCTGCATCGGGTACCAATTCACCCCAGAAGAAATTGCCGCGTAAGCGTAATAGTCAAAAAGCGCCAGCTGAGAAAGGCGAACCAAAGGTGAAATCGAAACCTAAAAGAGTATCGGCCAAATCTGCTGCTAAACCCAAGCTTGTCGCCGAAAAGCTGCTCAGTCCTGCTGCTGCAATGTTACGACTTGATCAACAGGATGTGCTTTTTGGGACATCAAGTCAACTGGCATTGGAAGAATCTCCAACAATGATCCGTCAAATCCAGTTCGCGATCAAGGAGTCAGAACAGGATGCAGATAGGGCCGATAATTGTTCCTTTGTCGCGCCTTCGGCATGGTCTAGACTCGCCAAGGCCAAGGGCCAGAAAGCTTTATGGGCTGCAAGCGCGCGGGATGATGACGGTGGCATGTTAGAGCATATGCAAGATGTGTATATTCCCGAGCCTGACCGAACGCAAGAAATCCCACTTCTAATGGATGTCAATCACAACAAGCCTGATGGTACCCAGAACGACCCTGTCGGCCCATCGTCATTCGTTGATATTGATGACATACCCCATGACCCTCCTCCACCCATTACCATCTCGTCGGATATGCCAACACCTCCGCCTCACCTCTCGAACCCATCTCGGTTGGAGGATTCGAGAACAGATGACTTTGATACAAACGAATTGGATTTCAAAGATATCGATACCTTCGAATCAGAACCACCACCCTCAAATCAGAATGCAGAATCTCAACATACTTTTGTTGATATCGACGAGTTTGACTTGCCACCTTCAGCGCAGCTGCAGTATAGTCCCGCAACGAAGTTGAGGCCGCCTGCATCTACATCGAGAACAGGTGATGGATCTCCCAAGAAACGTAGTAGACAGCCAAAGTCGCAGTCTACTGTCTCTAAAGTCTCTACGTCTTCGACTCCGATATTGAAGCCAGTATCCTCAAAACGTAGGGCGAAGCTGAAGGAAAAGAACGCAGTGCCATCCACTCCGCCCAGTGAACCAAGTCGGTTCATTGATATCGACGAGATTCTTGATTCGGAAGACGACACCCTCGAGGCATTGTCTCCCACTCCACCGCGGGTCTACAAACATATCGATGCAGAGCCTTTGCCATTGATCTCCCTCTCACCTACCACATCGCCCAGCAAAACCACCACGGGTGTCGGTATCAAACCCAAACAGGGTGCGTTATCTGACGCAAGCCTAACGCCCGTACACTGCATACCAACCAAGATGCTAGAGTGGATCCATATCAAATCTGATGTTTTTGCACAAATCACAGCGCATATCCGCTCCCTACCGCCTACCAAAGATCCTTCGAAACCCACGTGGCATGAGAAGATTCTCATGTACGACCCCATTGTCCTCGAAGATTTCACCGGCTACCTCAACGATCGTACCAGCATTCGTGTGTTCAAAAAGGCCACGCAAAAGCAAGTCAAGGCATGGAACCAGCAGCGAAAAGTCAATGGCGAACCCATTATGGTGTCTGACAAAGGCGGCGAAGAAGACGTGCTAGCTGTAACAAAGGAGCTGGAGGCGCAGATGGTTCAAAGCTGGTGTGAGAGTCTTAGCATATGCTGTGTTTGGGGTGAAGGAAGGGGAAAGAGCGGAGTGCGCAAGGGGCTCTACTAGATAAGATGACTATGATAATGAAATTTTGATGAACTCAACATTAGAATACACAAAGTGGCAGCAACTGCCTTTACAACATCCGCTAACCCTCATTGGTCCACGCAGGTGAAAAACACGCATTCTTCTTTTTGTTATTAAACGTGACCGTCACACTCCTCCCGTCCGCCGACGGCGTGGAAAAGCTCCTCCGAGCAGAGTCCGACAAACTTATAGACCCATCTGGGGACTGCGGCCACCAGGTTGACGCCAAACTTGGGTTACGATCCGGCCTCGTATCTGCATCCGTAGTCTCCTCGCTAGATCCAGGGGACATGCGTGGGAATGCAGAGGCTTCATGTGTGGGGTCGAACAGGACAGTAGATGTTCTGGGTGTTTCGGGCCACCATCCAGACGTCGAGCAGAGACCCCTTCCAGTGCCGTGGATGAAATCCGCAGGTCGGGGATACGACTTCAGATACTCATTTTGTGACTGGATACCTTGCTGTACCTGCTCAGTCGCGCCACCATCCCCTTGCACACCTGTGCCTCGAAGCGGGAGCTCCTGAACATGCAGAGCCTCTCGCTGCCACTCCTGACCCGGTAAACTTGGATGCGGCGAGCGTTGTTTGGGCGGCTCATTGATATCGTAGCGTTCAGAGTAGCTACCCGTTTTGTTCTCGTAGTCTAGCTTCATGACCATTTCGCCGTCTTCGGCTTCAAAACGCACGCGGACGGGTAGCCAATCTGGTATAGGTTCGCCTGACATGGCTTCGAGGGCTTCGAGAAGGGGTTTGTCTTCAAGGGCAGAGACGCCCCATTGCAAGTGGATCTTGTTACATTGGTCAATGGCCCAGGTCTTCATGCGCTCAGCCCGGGATATCTCGGCATCGATGTCGGGTTGTATGCTTGAAGAATTAGAGCGCTGGGCCGAGAGATTACGGATGGTTCGTTGCCATGGCCCGATGGAGATTTGAATTGGCGTATGCATGCGCAATTGTACGAGAGGTAAGTCTTGGGAGACGGAATTGGCCCATCGAAGGGATTTGGCGAGATGAAGTGCACTGTCAATGTCGATGACTCGGAGCCTTTCTGGGGAGGGCAGCAATGAGAGAGCCGCTTCTGCAGGAAAATGTCGGTATAGGGTATCAGCAAGACCACACAATAGGTTCTGCAACATCCAGTATCTCGTGCAAAGAATCATGTTCTGCACAGTATCGAACTCTAGAGTGTCTGGCATAAGATCGGCGAACTCTGGAGACGCGGGAATTTGTATGACGGTGATGGCTGTTTGCATGAGCTCAGATACATGTTGTGGGAGATCGACTTGTATTAGTGACTCCATATGCGAAACTGCAGCGGCAAGTGCGCTAGTATCTTTGGGGTCGAGGATTGCCTGTCTGATCAAGCATACTATTTGAGGGCATTGGATGAAAACATGCATGATCGCCATTGATGCACGTTGTGCTGGCGAAAGCGATATCGATGAGTTCATGGGCGGTGGATATGTAGCCGACAAGTAGAAATCGTTATAGTAGACCGATTGCCGACCTGCCAACATGGATTCATTGACCTTTTACGTGTCAAAAGGCGGATGCTTAGGTGGAAGAAGAAGAAACTCACGTCGTCAACATAC
Organism: Bipolaris bicolor; assembly: GCA_026262445.1. Taxonomy (NCBI): domain Eukaryota; kingdom Fungi; phylum Ascomycota; class Dothideomycetes; order Pleosporales; family Pleosporaceae; genus Bipolaris; species Bipolaris bicolor. The sequence continues at coordinate 379,468 of JAODYD010000003.1, forward strand.
GTGTTATCAATCAGATTCCAGTAGTGCTCGTCATCGACTTCTGAAGCTTTACCCGACTTCATCAGTTCAGCCAGTCCAAAGGCGTGAATGGCGTGGTACATGGTATCAATTCCCATAAGGGCCTAGTGGGTGTGAGTAGATTGCATCTAGGTATAACAGTCTTAGTCCCTCACCTCAGCCGCATAGTGCATCTTGGTCGCTAGTAAAAGGTCATACGTAGGCTCAGTACGAGCACTTAGAACAACAAGCTGCAATTCCCTCAAAGCTTTGGCTTTTGTGGCTTTGGCGAGCCTTCGTTTCGAGTGCATTCCATCTCGGTACGCTGCATAGCTATTCAATAAAAACTCTACGGCAAGATCGAGCATGCGATTATGACCAATACGTAGCGGTATGGTTTGGATCCAAGTCCCCAGAATGGCAAGCGGCTGTTTTCTAGAGACATCTGGCCCAAGCATATCGATGTAGCGGCTGATCAGTGCGGTTTCCGGGGATGATGGTTGATACGGAACTATAGCAGACTCTTTTTCTAGATGCTGAAGGTACGCTTCCAGAACACGTTGCTGCATGTTGGCTTTCTTTTTCGACGGTCTAGGCTTGGACTTGGAGGTCGGTGCTAAGGTCTGAAAGAAGCCTTGCCCATCACCCACTCTTCTTTCGGTGGTGATGCGCAATTCTGAAGAAGCTGAAGAAGATGAGATTGCGTCATCCTCAGAAGAGCTGAAACTATGTACCACAAATGGAACTCTTGATTTGCCGTGTTTTGTTAATTGGTTCGGGTCTTGAACAATGAAGGCTGATGGTCTTCCATATGAGTAGGCGCAGGGGCGATCTTTCTTCTTGCATGCACCGCATTTAGGTTTCTCTTCATCGCACTACAGACGTGTTAGTAAACATGTATATGTAATTAATTTCATCGTTTCCTATGTCCGGAATCTTCCAGATGGAGATATGTAAGAGAATTCCGTACCTTCACTTTCCGCTGGCGACACGTGTCGCATTTCCCCGTTTGGGTCATTTTGAAGTTTTGAGAAAGATACAGCACTTCTTCCAATAGCTATGAAGGCGCTCTCTTCAAGCACTACTCTCGACGACTAACGTTATGGTTCGATGAGCGGAAATCTCCAGATGCTGAAGCCTAAATAATGCTTAGATCAGATGATACAAGATCGAACACAAACAGCAGTACAAGGTCACTGAGCCAATGCAGGTAGTTCGGACAACTCTTACATTGTACTGAGATCCTTGCATTCGCCTGGGAACTTTGCAGAGAACAAGCGCGGTATACTAACACTGTGAAATATGACGTCGAGTTGTTACAACTAAGGGAGGCTTCAGGCTAAATTCAAATACAATTAGCGTGCTAGACCCTTGGCATAACTAGCTAAATATAGCAGCCTCTCCAAACATAGCAGAGTAATTAACGTTCACCACACACACATCTACAAATATGCAAACATCACGTGACAATGACATGCGCGAGTGATGGAAAACCCTTCTTGTTTGAAAAATATACAAAGACCGATATTAAGAAGCGAACCCTCCCTTACGCAGTCTCCCTCCCAATACCAGCCTTGTACCTCGCCAGACACCTCTCTCGCGCAAATTTGTGCTCCACAATTGGTTCGGGATACCCATTTTTCTTTGCAATCTTAGCCGCCTCCCCTTTTGCTTGGTAGGGATTGTGTATTGCGGCTCCTTGCACACCTTCTAGCTCCTTTACCCATAGCCTAATGAACTCCCCTTGCTCGTCAAACTTCTCAGACTGTGTCCAAGGATTGAAGATGCGAAAGTAGGGTTGAGGATCCACGCCTGTTGAAGCACTAAAGCCCCAGCCACCGTTGTTTGAGGCAAAGTCGCCGTCAATGAGGTGCGTGATGAAGTATTGTTCACCAAGACGCCAGTCTAACAAGAGATGTTTGGCTAGGAAGGATGCTGTTATCATACGAAGTCGGTTGTGCATGTAGCCCGTGTGTTTGAGACAGCGCATTGCGGCATCGACGATGGGATAACCTGTACGACCTTGCGTCCAGGCCTCGAAGTGGGCATCATTGTACTCCCATTCGATGTTTGTGTACTCGTACTTGAAGGGTTTGTTCATGCTGCGCGGAACTTAGTTATTGAGTGATGAAGAGGAAGTAGAAACTCATACCATACATAGGGCCAATGAACTAGAACATGTCTGTAAAAGTCACGCCAAGCTACTTCTCCAATCCAGCCTTTTATGCCTTCCTTTCCCCCATCGAGCTTTTTTACGCTGTTGATGTCCCTCGCCATACGCACACTCGTTCGAGCGGCTAGTGTGCCAGCCGCATGATGTACACTGATTCGGCCAGTACTGTTCAAAGCAGGGAAGTTACGCGTATCCTTGTACTTGGTGACTTTCTCGGTGAGGAAACGTTCCAATCGATCGATAGCAGCTGACTCGCCAGCGGGCCATAGATGGTGGAACCGATCCTTCTCTTCGGCTGTAAGAGACTTGCATTCTGGCAAATCAGGGACTCGAGAATCGAAGAGCTTGATAAAATTTTCGCGGAAACCGGCAGGATTCTTCTCTGGCATGGAGCGTTCGTTGAGAAGATGAGGATGTGCATGGAGGTATGCAACCCAGGCGCGGTACCAGGGGGTGTATACTGCGTATTGTTTACCGGTACCCGTCTTAAGGCTTCCGGGTGGTACAACGCAGTCATCGTGTTGTGGATCCATGTTGACACCTTTCTCCAACATCATACGTACCAGCCGCTCTTCCCGGCGCAGCTCGTCGGGCTCGTATTCAAGGTTGCAGAAGACGTTCTTCACGTTCCACTCAAGTGCCAGTTCGACCAATCGCTTTTTTATGTTCTTCCTCTCATGCGCCGTCTCAATATACAGGGGTATGTCAAGCTCTTCTAATTCCTGCTTGAGCAGCTGCACTGAACGAAGCTCAAAATCACACTTGGGCGGGCTGACAAGGTGTGCTTCCCAGTCTTGTGGACTCATTATCCAGACAGCAACTAGGCCAATTCCTTTACTCTTTGCGAGCTCTGCAGCTTTGGAGAGGCCTGTGTTGTCTCGTACGCGCAAGTCGCGCTTGAACCAATGCATAACTGCATCGCCGTGCCCACCTTCGTTTCCGCTTTGTATTTTGTCCCTCCTCTGCTTCGTATCTTTCAAAGTTTTCTCCAAGATTGCAATTGGCCGTGGAATTTCGTTGGCGTTGTACATGGCGCATCGCTCGTTGCTCATTTCTGCTGGATAATATCGGCGATCGACGATGCCTGCCCGTTCTTCTGGCCTCGAATGGTCAAAATCGTCTACTCTGTTCTTGATAGCATCTCCAGGTGCGCCATTTCCAGAATTTCTTGCCGTCCCATCTGGCAGCGGCGTGCTGTTTATCAATGTTTTATCAAGAGGTTTGGCTATGCGCGAACGCTTGTTGGGTGCGTTGCCAGATGCGTCAGTGTATTTGTTCGCAGATATGGCATTGTGTGGTATGTCGTTCGATTTACGCTTTGGAGGCATTATGAGGGCGCCCTTCGCAGAATGTATCAAAGGTCGAGGTGATGCGTAGCACAGGTAGGTCAAGTATACCCCGTGGGTTGGAAACACCAGTGGCGAATTGGATGGTCTGAGAGGAGCAAAATAGCGCATGCGCAGGTACCTGGCCTCACACTGCCGGTCAACAATTGAGGCCTGTTCAGAGAAAGATGCAGGTTGACATCCTATGTTCTCCCGACGCGTTCATCTCTCGCGTTGGCTTAGCACCGATCAATCACGCAGATCGTCCCTGAAACATTGAGTCGAGATCGGTTGGCCAGATTAGCGAACCCAGCCCCTGTCAACGCCCCCCGCGATTCAACGGGCGCCCAGTTTCATAGCTGTGGTCACGTCTCGACGCTCATCGTTGGTGACGATTTCCATATTGTCTGCAAGAGGTTGCTACGCATCCGAGGTCCAGTAAACAACTAACGGAACCATCTCAGGAGAGAGGCAGGGACTGGTGGGGTCAGGCCGGACAATGGGCCATCTGTGCGCGTTCTCTTTCTGAGTCCGATTTTTCCGACCCCAACTCCATCGCGTGAGTTTTGTTTTCAAAACACATCCCGGCTTATATACGAGGCACACTTGAAGCGACGGCGGAGCCCGGTAGAGCGAACATGACGCGATTCTGACATTCTGAGTGTTCGTCCTGATATGTGACCGCTGGTGGACAAAGGCTTTACTAGCCGCTATCATTCCATCTTATGTGTTTGGGGGGGCCATTGGTAATCATACGTAATCGGCCCAAGCAAGATGGGCTACTATAGATATTCTGAAGTGTGAAAAAGTCGGTGTAATCTTGCGTGAGATTGAAGAGTCGACCGATGACCGACGGGACGAGAACTTGGCGGCGCGCCTACAACAGTGCCGAGCGGAAAGAAGAGGTCGCAAAGGGTGCTTGGGCTAGAAGCTACTGATATTTCCAGTATGACGGCATAGCGAGGGGTATGGCCCGTAGTGCAATTGGAAGGATGGGAATGCAAGCCGTTATGGAAGGCTTGGTGGCGTCATAATTAGGCCCGGCCCAGCACTGCCATTGGCCCCTGGCAAGCGAATAGCTTAGGGCAAGGCAGACATGATTGGGATACGGATTTAATCCTGGAAGCAGCATCGCAGCTCCACGTGAATCATTATTTTTATAGCTGAGATAAGATTGCGATGGCTGGGCAACCTGGACGTCGGTTGAGGCCCGAGGAGGTGGTAGAGGATACGATTGGCCATGGCGGTTTACCAATCGCAAGTAGTATGGCCAACGGCATGGTGATTGGGGGGCCAAAGTGCTGACTCGTGCGCGCGTGATGAGAAGAGCATGGGCGGCAAAGGCGAGCTACTGCTACTCTTGTTGTTGTTGCTGGTGGTGATGGTGGTGGTGGTCATGATGAAGGTCATGATGATGAAGGTCATGATGATGAAGGTCATGATGATGAAGGTGGTGGTGATGGTGACGACAAGACTTGGGATACGGCAAAGAGCGTTGGGAGAGGAACAGGCACAGGTACGAGCCGCGTGAAGCGAGCGCGGTGGAGTGGAGTGGAGTGGAGTGGAGTGGTGGTGGAGGAGTGGAAGCGGGGCGGCGGGCCTAGGTACCAAGGCAGCCACAACATAGTCGGCACAGGCAAACACCAGCTGTGCCACGCTGCCGTCCTAGACTAATGCAAACACTCCAACCCCAACCGATTTCGCGGTATTGTTCTGCATCCAGATGAGTGTTGGCCTTTTTTGTTCGTCCACCACCGTTAGGGTGGCAACCTATCGTAAGCCTCGATGCTCGGCCCTACAAGGCGTCCAGCTAAGGACATTTGCATGCGGCCAGTCGCACACCAAAGACGAAGCCGTCTGATGCCCTCGCACAGCCACGGTACAGCAGCAGCATCGCCTACCACGCGACTTGTTTGGAAGCAACCAGGATGGCTCACACGTGTCTGCGCAAAATGGCTCGCCTAACGTACCCTGTCCTCATCTCACTCACTATCCCCGAGGGGGGGCCTCGCAGCTAAACACCAGGCCGGGCAATGACGAGAAACATGCACCAAAGCTTAACTTGAGCCTCTTCAGGCACCCCACTGACTAGACTCCCGTCCCTCCAATGGATTCCCACCCATCCCACTCGCTACGGACAAGGGCCGCCCCAAAGATAGCCCATTCACACAAGACTACCGCGTTCTGGCCGAGCGTTCACCCACGGCCTTAGCGCATCTTTGATCATGGAAACGGCCTCCGCCTACTCGTGGACCTGGATTTGGGAAGGATCATGGGGCCGAAGTAGGAGATCATGATGCTGCTGCGAAGGCAGTGACTCGTGAAGGTCAACAGGCAGAACTGCACTAAGGAATTGCACAAGCGTGTGCTGAGATGAGAGGCCTCATGGCGTATATAAGACTTGAGACGGAATGCCTCATGGATCATCAACAACAATGGCCAACGTGGATATCGCCCGGTCTTCAGCGCCCGTCGTGGCATCCTTTGAACTGCAGTCTTCCCTCGCCCATTCGCATCCCTTGATAGTTTCCCACGCCCTGTCCGTGGCTGAAACTTGTTCCCTACTGTTTGAAATCTATGACTTGGCCTACAAATCGCTATACCACATTCACACCTCATCCGCCATGTCTCGACATTCCAGCACAAATTTGAGTCCGTCAAATTCAAGTCTCCAGGTCAATGACTGTCAGAGAGCGCCACCGCAGCCAGACCCGGAACCTGCCGCACCACCGTATGTACCAGCCAATCAATTGCCCCAACATCTGCAGATGTACACAATTTTAGCTGCTTGAAAGATAGTCCAGTCACACTGACTTGGTGCAATTAGTATCATCATTCTTGCCCGAAGTGGTAATAAACGAGCAGTGCAGCCTAGACCCCAAATTCAGGTACCGGCCCCTGCTGAACAGGGTCTTCGGGCTCGCCCTCCTACGTCATCCTGGCCGTAAGTAGACCCTTGCCCAACCCACGCCCTATTGACTTTCCCTCTCTTCCGCCGGATGCGATTCTGACTTCTTGTTTCCCACACACTACAGGCAGCGACAGACGTCACGCTATAACCTTAGAAGCCGGTCCAACAAACAACCATTTTCCCGCCCGCCAAACAAGCCCAGACCCCAACCCGAACCACATCCTGCTCCTCCGTAAGTCACATGGCCCCGACCAATATCAAGAATCCATACAAATATGGCACGCGACACCATTGCGATCCCTTTTGCACACTCGCTCTCGATTATTCCAGCTACATCCGTCGTATATATGTTTTTTACTAACGACAGACTGTAGTGTCATAATCCTCTCCAACGAGCAGCAGCAGCAGCAGCAGCAACAGCAACATCAGCAACAAGAAAACCAAGCACCTCTTCCACTCAACCCTATCACACCCTTATCTCCAGTACCCACACCTCCCATACCCCGCACAAACGCACCATCACACAGCGCAATGGGTTCCAAAGTCAGCAAAGTGCGCGAGCGAGCTCAGGACGGCAAATTGCAGCCTTCGCAAGAACAGCTGGACAAGGAGCAGATGAAGGAGCCCAGCAACTACTACACGCATCGCAGCAAGAGCATGCGCAGGAAGGCGGGAAAGGGAGGCGATGCAGGCGCCAGCGCTGCTGGCGCTTCGGGGACGGTCTAGCCAGCCAGATAGCTATCTAAATCAGGCAAGCAAGCAGGTTAATTGTTGGGTTCAGGTCCTATTGGACTTGGGGCGGGAGCTGCCAACAGACATGGGTTCGGGGGCGGTGTGTAGGGGGGGAGTAAGCCGGCACAAAGGTGGTTTGGTGCTGGCGAGACGGGCCGAGGCCAACCTCTGCAATCGAGATGCGCTATGACTGACGGGTTGTGCTATCAGTGGGAGGTATAACTTTTTTTTGTTCTTTCATGTTGAGACATTTGTTGATAGAGGCACCGTTTGGAGTTTTTTTCTTCTTCTTTTTTTTCGATTTTTCTTATCAAAGTCCAGAACCCCACTGGTGTGGCCATTGGCGTTCTTTTTTTTTATACTATTTTGCCCCCCCGTTTGCGGTGTGGGCAAAGGTCCACTCAATGCATCTTTGTTTATCCCTCTTCTTCACAAACTGTCATGAGTCAGGCACCTCGGCTGATAATGACATGATTCTCTCCGTCTCGCGCTCATGTCAGCAGTGAAAAGAATTAGACCAAATTATCAGAACGACTGATAAAGCCCAGGTGGTAGAAATCTCAACATCACAATAGCAACACGAGCATTCCATGTTGTAAGAAACTTGAATTACATTACTTCGTTCAGTCTTCTAACAAAGACCGCGTTTTTCTTGTCTCTATTTCAAAGAGAGAGAAAAAAAACAAATAAGAAATTATTTACTTGTGCATAATAGTAGAATTACTGGCACCACCGCCAACACGGTAGCTCTCGGGCGGGCCGTTGTGGCTCTTCATGACGCCTCCGAGATCGAGGACAACTTTCTGCAGCACAACGTTGGCCTCGACAAGCCACAGTTTGAGCGTGTGCTTGCCAGGCTCGAGCGCACCGTGGTTGGTGGTGTTGTACCAGGCGCTGTCGGCGACGGCAGTACCCCAGTTGACAGGGAAGTTGGGCTGCTTCTGGTCGATTACATACTGGCGACGGACCTGTGGCTTGTCGTCGATTTGCGCAATGTACGCGAGCGGCTTCTTGGGGTTGATGTTGTGGGTTGGGGTCAGGATGAGGGTGAGGTTGATGCCCTTCTCCTTGGGTAGCTTAGTAAAAGTGACAAAGTCGTATTCAAGGCTGGGTGCACTGGTAGCGTCCAGACCCTCGGCGAGGTTGTCGGCTAGCTTGACGGCGGAGAGAGTGCGGCCGTATTTTGGAAGCACCATGTAGGTGTGGTTTGAGGAGCCCGGGGTCGAGCGGGTGTAGTGCTCGGCTTCGAATGCAAGTTGGCCAGCAGACTCGACGAATCCATCGGTGAAGTCGGATGGGATGGAGGTCTTGTTCACCATGAAGGTGACCTTGGGTCTACCTCCCGCGGTACCAGCGTTGGTGGAAGAGCTGAAGTTGAGACTGCTCTGCGCACCGAATCCGTCCTTTACCTTGGTCCAGTCGACATCCACGTAGACGCGGACGTCTGGGTCATTGGGCTTCATGGTTCCCTTTGCTTGGGAAAGCGTCACGAAAGGATCGGCACTGATGTTCCATGAGTACTCCTCTGTTCCACGGTGCGAGATTTCGATCCAGCGCTTGGGAGTGAAGGGTGTAATGTCCGGCAGGGTCAAAGAAGATCCGCCGTTGCTGTGGTACATGTCGTCACCAGGGATACTGGCATTGGAGCCTTGTACGTGGACAGCCATGTCGCCTGCTAGCGAGCGCTCCCATACCTGTACCCAACGAAGGTCAGGGGTGGACTGGCGCATTGGCTGTTGCCTGTTGAATAGTCAGTATCGTTCAAGGTAGGTTCTCGGTGGAAAAAGTGCAGTCTTACCAGTATCCTTGGTATCCCAAATGTGTCTGGTCCATCATATGATTCCACTTTCCGTTCAACATGGTGTGGTATTGCTTGGTGAGGTTGTGGTCCTTCATCATGCCATCAATCACGCGCTGCATCCAGACGTTGGCGCTGTTGCGACCCTGTTGGGCGTAGATAATATTCCTGGCGCCAGCAATCTGGATTGCAACGTGGTTGCCACCAGCGAGCACACGGTTGAGAACAATCTGATAGAAAGCGGGCCTTTGCTCAGCGGGAAGAGCATCGTTGATTGCATTGGCCTTTTCGGCGATGTCCTCCCAGCGAGCAAGAATTTGATCAGCCTCTTCATAGTTGAGGACACTGTAGGAAGATGGCTCAACCCATTCGAACTTGCGCATGTTGGAAAGCGCACCGTATTCGTCAAGGATGTCTGAGATTGTCTGAGCGTGCTCGGAACCAAAGTTTCGGGTCGCAAAGCCTGTAAGCCATTCAGGGACAGACGTCTCATCATAAGCGTCGATGTCGTAGGCAATGTCGAACCAGTGGCTGATTGCGATTTCCGCGGGCTTGATGTCTCCAACGTTGACAATCCAGATGCGGTCAGCGTCACGATCCTTGGCCAGTCTCATCTGGTCGTAGGTCTTCTGGAGCTGAATCGTGTCCTGCCACTTGTAGTTTCGCGAGTCACCGACGTAATCAAAGTGGTAGTAAACACCGGCACCGCCAGACCGCTTCTTCTCGTCGCCTACAGGAAGACGACGGATGTTTTGCCAATTGTCTTCGGTCCAGAGGAGTGTAACCCAGTCGGGAACTTCCATACCCGCCTCGAAGTAGTCCTGAACTTCCTTGTACAAGCACCACATCTGGGGAACTTCAGATGCATTACCATGAACCTTGGTCAAAATCTCCTGCTGTGCTTGAACAACAGCCTCAAGTACTCCAGTCTGCACATCTGCGGACATGGCTGTGTCGTGGTATCCTCGCATACCGACTGTAACAACATTCTCATAGGGAGCAGCACGCTGGGCACCCTCCATAAAGAAGTCGTAAAGAGTTGCGTTGTTTGTGGCCCAAGACCAACCTGATTCAGAGCCTTTGGCCACCTTGCTCCATTCCTGGGTAGCGCGGACCATTGGCTCAGTGTGTGATGTTCCCATTACGATACCGTACTCGTCAGCCAGAGGCTGGTTGCGTGCGTCGTCTACGTTGAACATGCCGTTCCACATAGCCGGCCAAAGGTAGTTAGCCTTTGACCTGAGCAGCAGCTCAAAGACATGGGAGTAGAATTGTGCTCCAAAGGCAGAGTTGTATGGAGACATGGGGTAGCGTTCATTGACCCAGCCGGTCAAAGCGGGCGCCTCGTCGTTGATGAAGAAACCGCGGTACTTGACAGTAGGGCTTTTCTGGACCTTGGTAGTCTTGAGTAGGTAGATAGAGTCGTGCTTCTGGGCCGGCACGTCGGCAAACCAATGCCATGGAGATACACCAATTTGCTCGGAGACATCGTAAATGCCGTAGATGGCACCACGTCGATCGCTACCTGTCAGGGATTAGCATCCAGAGTGGTCAGCTGTTTCAATGCACATACCAGCAATGACGAGCGCTTCTCCAGTCGTGTTACCAGCGTTCTGCACAACAGCGCTTACATACGCCTCCCACTGGCCTTGGATTCCACTGACATCGAGCTGGCCACTGGCGATCAAGCTATCAATTAGACTTGAGTTGCCAATGGTACCAACAATGATGGTGCCTGTAGAGGAGGAGTTGGCTGCTTTACTGCCGCTAACACTCCAGTCTTCGCTAATGCCTGTGACATTGAAGATCATGGAAGCATTTGCGGTCGCTGTACCAGAAGTCTTCAGGGTACCATTGGTGCCAGTAACGCGTCCGAAGTCGATGGCGAGGTCATGCGCCGCACGCAGAACACCAGGCCAGTCTGCAGCATCGGCATGAATGGTTACTGGAGAACTGCGAGATGCAAGAAGAGCGGTGCCATTGCCGTTGGAAGTGGAGATGGTTGGTTTGCGGAAAGGCTCTATGGCGGAGGCAGAGCCAGCAAAGGCAACTGACAGCGACAAAGCGCCAAGTACAGTGCGGGAGAGGCGCTCCATAGTGCTTGGACAGGAACTTGAGCAGACGTCCTGAACAAAGCCATGAAGACGTGGAGATACCCTGCTTTTGAATGCTCCCCCAGATCATAGTCCCGTGATCTGCACGTCTACCCCATTGCCCTCAATCTCCACCAATCTATACCTTTAACAACTAGTCACTGTGCATGTGGCAAATGGCGCTCCAATTCTCTGCTAGAGTAATGAAGCATCCTTCGATGCAGATCCAGGAACAGCGGGTTTCCCAGGCCGACCGGCTGTAATGTAAGGCTAAATTGACGCGACGTACATGATCCAATCCTCTTTGAGCTGGAATTCTTCCAGAAGCGCAGACGAAGCGACCTTGGCCATGTGTGGAAACTAGTAAAGTGCATCATGGCCTGAAGGTACGATTGAGTGCTGATGTGCGGTTGAGGTCAACGTTCAGGCGTGGGCGCTGTCACCACCGAGTAACGGGAGAATTATTCCGGGCGTTCTCTCGTGCAACTTCTTCGGCGAAAACGGCGACAAATTGCAGGTGGCCCTCTTTTTACGGAGAATTACAGCGTGGACAGAAAGTAGGAGGCTTGGAAGACGGGTTCTTGGGGCATGGGGCGGCTCCCCGCGTTGGGGTGAAAAGGCTAAATGTGCATTTTTCTCCACAAAGCGCCATGCCTGTTTGGGCTAGTGTGTCGACGCACGCCAAGTATCTCGAAAAAAAACGTCGGAGAGGGCAAGCCGAGAATTAGCCAGAGTAGCCGTCTTTGCTCGTGGCTCCACCCATACCAGAGTGGAACATTCCGCAGCGGGCTCACCTCGTCCCGTGATCAATACTCGGCGCACGCTTGTCCGAGGGTGATTTTCTCTAAGCCCAATCGCACAGCATTGCTTGTGTCCGAATCTCCGTTCCCATCTTCGCCCCACGCTCCCAGGAACGACCTCCGCAATGGCTCAAGGCGCAGTCAAGAAGACCAAGGCCGCGGCTCCTAAGAAGTAAGTTCAAATCTCCCGCTGACGCCGTTGTTTCCCGCGCGCCATGTCTGAACCTCGCGCACGTCGCCGCAATCCCCTCTACCTTACCCCGACTGCTGCATCTGATGCTGACCATATTTTCTTTTCACTCTAGACCCTCCCAGCGTGTCCAGCACGGCGCCCGCGTCATCAAGCCCAAGAAGGCCTCCATCATCTCACAGAACAAGATCAAGCACAAGAGCAGCGCTGGTCTGGTCGGGCAAACCGAGAAGCTCCTGGCCCAAAAAGCCGGACATTTGGAAATGCTTAAAGGAGGCAAGAAAGACAAGAAGGAAGGCGGAGACAAGAAGAAGTCTGGTTGAAAAGTTTTCGGGAATGTCAACCACCTTCCCAGGGCAAGGCACGACCAGGTTAATCTACGTCTGCACGCCTGGCATACTCTGAGCCTTTGCCGGCTCGCTTTAGACGTTGTAGCAAAACGCAGAACCAAGCAAAGCGAGGGCCTACAAACGTCGAGGATTGAGCATCTAGTAATGCGCTTCCGTCGAGAGACATCTCTGACTTCTACCCACCCACACTCACCATACAGGAGCGCATTGAAGCAGGGTGCACGAGAGGCCAGAAAACCATCTTGTTAGCATATGAGATGCTTTGCTCGTCTCGTTTGAGCTGTACTGTAGTTTTAGCCTGAGCCGTGCCGTTGATCCAAGAAATAAAAAGAACTTTGCCAACTAGAAAGCTCCTCAAATGATGCCAGCTCGTGCAGCTTCACCCCCTCCAGCGTCCACAACCGCCTCTCTCTTCATTCCTCTACCAAGACCGCCTTCACCAACTCCCATCCGGCGTGCAACATACCGCTGCGCTACAATGCCCACACTGAGGTTGATAGTCTCTTCCATCCACTCACTAACCCACTCTCGTGGATCCACTCCTCCGCTCTCAATGATTTCTGCAATTTCTTGCGGTACTTGGCCTTCCTCGCCCTCGGCCTCGGTATTGGCAGGCGCGTCCAGCCACTCTACCCACTTGGCCGGGATCGATTGTGAAAGGCCCTTGAAGCTAATGCTGTGTATGGGGTCATACAGGTAGATTGCGAATGCCACCTGCTCTTCGTCCTCGTCCTTGTCCTCGTCATCATCCGAATCGTCTGAATCGTCATCGTCATCTTCATTTTCTGCTTTCCCCTTCTGACCCGCAGATGAGGTTGCAAACAGACCTTCTTGTTGCGGGTAACTGATGGCCTGGATTGCGATAAATATGTCACTGCTCCTCACGGGGTTTGTCTCGCTCAGCACTTCCGTCGCTTGCTTTGCGGCTGCTTCTATGCCTCCTCTTGCGTTGAAAAACTCGTTGGCATAGGATTCAGCGCTCACTCGGGCAAGCTTGGTGCCTTCAACAAGCCCTTTGACTACACTCAAGTCGCGCTTCTCCGTGTGGCGCCACCATGGACCATCGTTCCAGCTTCCACCACCACCCCGGTACCCGTCTAATGAACCCCGCTGCGTTGACTCGGAGCCGCGCTGGACGACCATGAGGTCGCCGCCTTCTACTTGTGACATGACCCCAGAGAAGGTTTGGTAGATGAGCGGATCGAGGGAGGGGTAGCCGATGAGGTCGTGTGTAATGTGAATCTGTAGCCGTTCATGCTGAGAGATTGGCGGTGCGAGTGTGTTCAGGAGGTTTGTGAAGGTGGGTACGGCACGCTTGCCAAGCTCGCCGCCTGTAGACTGTCAGTATGGTAATAGTGCGACTTGGTGGCTGCATTCATACCAATGCCGCGAAGGGCGCCAACGTTCCCTCGCACTTGCTCTGCCCATCGCTGAGCCTCTTGGTTCTTCTGGATTTCTTGGTAGGCCGCCTCGGCTTGCTTCCGCGCCGTCTCTGCTGCTGCTGTGGCAGTCGACACAAGCCCTCCCCATCCGCCTCCCCACCATGACCCTCCTCCAGATGAGCGTTCCTCTTTCGGCTCAGACGTTTGTGCTTTGGCAGGTTCCTCTTTGGTCGGCACAAAGCTCTGGTGGTAGGAGCGGGTGCTCTCTCCGGACTTCCTTGGTGCCGACGGCCTGTTGTCTTCGCTTGTGCGTGCTGAGCCGGTAGATGAGGGTGTCGCGACGCCTGGTGCCCGGCGGTTGCTAGAGGCGGACGATGACGCTACTTTGGGGGTGTTGGGACGGCTGATCTGGCGAGGCACGGCAGACTGCGGCGCCTTTCCTAATTGCTCGAGCTCGTCGAGGTCTTTGAGAGCATCGTCCTCGACCTCAAACTTCTGGCGAGGCGCACGAGTCCCTCTGGCATGCTTGTTAGGCGGGGGTGCGGGTGCCTCGGCCAGCTTCTCCAGTTCGGCGAGCTCTTCGTCAGCCGTCTTGGGGGGCATGGTGGCTCAAGAGGGAGAAAAAGAAAAGGAAACACCAGAGAACAATGGCAAAAGAAATCCGAACAGCGTCTGGGTGCAGGCGGAGATAGTGTGCGTGAGTATACTTACGGTATGCACACACGGCGGCCGTACGTAGAGACGTCGGCGGATTGTCTGGACCATCTGACAGGTACATGCTGGTCAATTTAGCGTTAGGCCCGTCATTGGTCGGGCGACCATCTGCCAAGCGCATCATGGTTCGCTTTTGCTGTAGCAGCCACGACCCCGAGACAAAGATCATCACACGCTGTATCGCGTACTATTCCATTTGGCATTTTCTTTCCTTGATACCCTCTATCCGCCGCTTGCGCCGGTTTGCGCGACCTCGTTGCTGCGGCATAAGGTTTTGTTCGCCTGGCCGGCCTGCAGTTTTGCGTCTCCTTAGCAGGCTTACGATTCGCGCGCTACGCCTCCCTGGGACCCTCCATGGAAGCATTGCGTCGACACATGCGCCATAATCTCAACCCGACGCAAATTGTTGCTTCTGTGTCGCTGGCTTGCCCCAATGCCTCTCTCCAAGAATGCGCCTGCGCGCTCCTCACAGCGCAGGAATTCGCAACAAGACGACACGCCTACCCGGACCCGTGGTCGAGGAGCAAAACCAGCCCCATCAAAATCAGATGCTCCAGAGGGCGTCGCACCAAACAGCAGTCCTACTAAACTCAGTCCCACCATGACGAGGAAGACGACTCGTTCGGCCTCAAACATTTCAGGTAATTCGCTCGAGGCTGCATCCGACATCTACGCCTCGTACGAGCATCCCCTGTTTATGGTGTTTGGCCTGTCGCCCGAGTTTTTCAACAGCCTCAAGAAGCATCACGGCAAACTCCCAAAAGAGCGGAAAATTGTCGTCGGTTCCTTTACTGAGGGCTCCCCTACTCCAGAAGAAGATGCAACTGAATCTGAAGAAGAGAGTGCCTCAGAAAGCGAAGACGACATGCCAGTGGCACCTCAGCCTGCGCCAAGAGGCCGCGGTCGCGGTGGTCGGGGCTCGCGCGGCGGACGCGGTCGAGGCGGCCGTGGACGAGGCAGAGGCGGACGCGGCAGAGGAGGCTTTGGAAAAGCGACTCCATCTTCTTCTTCAAGAGCTCGCAATGGTACTGCCATATTCCCCTTCACAGATGGAGATGATGCTCTGTCCAACCAGAGCACGCCGATCAGCAATGCCAAGACGCGAACACGCTTGGATGGTAGCGCGTCAGAATACAGCTCAGACGATGACAATGAAGAAGCAATTGAAGATGACGAAAGCGAGCCTGATTATGATGGTATGGACGTTTCACAAAAATCCCAAGGAACGCCACACGGCTCTCAACCGCCCGACATGGACGACTCCATCCATGCAAGCGCACACATGTCGGGACAGGCACCTGACTCCAAATCTGAATCAACAACAAAGACGTCCAACAGACTCGGTGTTCCCAGGATTGCATTGTTACCACAGTCAGCATCGCAGACACCGAGAGATTCTGCATCGACGCCGGCAGAATCCGCTGTTCCCAAGTTGCTCGATCCCGAAGAGGACGTTCTCTCAGACTCTGACCTTCCCGATCCATTCATCTACGACGCGCCGTCTCCAGTTGAGGCCGATTGTGAGGACAGGGCCGACTTTCTTTTGCAAAAGCGTTTCAAGCCAATGGCCGATGTGCAGGCTGCCATTGCCGCTCTGACCAAGTTCCCTGCCTCTCAAAGAAGTACAGAAAATCTCTATGCACTAACTGAAAACGCACAACATATTCTCAAAGCCTGGCAAGATGAGTATCTCATGTTGGATGCAAGGGTGGGTGTTACCTGTAAATTCAACTTGTTCTTGACTAACAGCCCCAGACCGCACCCCACATGCACCCGGCCAAGAAAGCTTGCAATGGCGGGCGAATTCCATTGGCACCTGAGGTCTTTGAAGATATGAAAGAGGCGGACTTGTATGGCTACACTTATGATCCCAAAAAACCATTAGGATGTCAGGACCCCTGGGCTCAACGACCAGGTGCAGAGAAGGGTGGGCGTAGGGAGCTCCGAACCCGCCGAACCCGTGATATGTTAGAGTCAGCAGCTCCAAGTGAAGAGGAATACGAGGACGACAACGATGGCCGCCCCTCCAAGCGACAACGAAAGGCCCCCCGCAAATTTGACGGCACCGAGGTTGCCACAGGTGCTACCACCCCGAAGAAGCACAACGGATGGGGCGGCGCACGTAAGAAGGGCGTCAGCAGGTTTGCCAAACCCGCGTCCGAGACTCCAGAACCGGAATCAAGGCCTATGAAGCGTGCAAGGGCAACAGCTAGCAATCTGCTTCACCAGCGTATTCAAGAAATGCGAGAAGAGTCTATCATCGGAAGCTCCGGAGACGAAGAGTCCTCAGCTGTAGATGTTGATGAATATACGGAAGTCAATCCCAAGCGTGGGCGTCCGGCTGGTAGCAAGAATTCCGCTCGACGCAGTGACTACGGAGTGAAGAAAGGCCCACGCAAGAAGACAAGCGATGCGGGCACGCCTGTACCGTCGGCACATGGCCCTAATGCACCGCCACCTGCACTCAACTCAATGAGTGAAGGCCAAGGTCAGTTCACCATTGAGACCCAGCCTTTTGCAGAAAGTACACCCTTGATGGCACCGAACTCTGCTGAGACGGTTTTCCAAGGCACGCCGCAAAACTCTGCACCGCCTCAAGAGGTGCCGCTGGTGCACCCGAGTGAGTCTAGTACGCCAGACGCGTACATGCTCACTGCACCTCTGAGTCAGTACACCAACAATTATGTCGACGAGTCGGCACCAGCCTCAGGGTCTAGAAGGAAGCCACGCGTTAAGAGCGAAAAACGAAGTCAGTCGATGACTATGTGGTGGGCCGAACGTAAAGCCAAGAAACGAGAGCAGGACGAGAAGGAAGGCAGGCCAGCAAAACCTACACCGTCAAGGTCGAATTCTGCAAACCGAAAGGGGGCTAGACAATCTGGAGGATCAGCGGCTGCAGCGACACCACAGTCACAACAGTCAGAGTCGCAGCAAGCATCTCCAGTCCACCATGCACAGCACCCTCCTCCGCAGCACAGTCCTCACCACGCACCTCCAGAAGCATACCTTCATTATACCCAAGGGCCACCTGGACCACCACAGCACTACATGTATGTCTCTGCTCCAGGCCCGCCACATCACATGATGATGTCTTATTCGCCGCTTGCTGCGCTTCCAACTGGCTCGTTCCCAGGCCCATTTTCACATCATCCACCACACCACCAGCAGGGCATTCCTCTTGCCCAGCCTAGTTCTACAGGCGGACCGTTCGGAGGTGGGGCACGCCAACTTGCCCCAGCACCCACGAATATGCCGACCTATCCTAGTCCATACGGGCCGCAGAGCCCGGCCGGCGGAAGACCAAAGAGCCGTGGTCAGTCAATACCCAAGAGTACTGGAAATGGACAGCAGGCGCTGGCGCCAGCACCGCCTCAGCAACAACAGGGACAACATTCTCAACAGAGCCCACCAATCTTTACTCCATATGTCCCTGTCAGTATGGCCGGGGGTATAGGACGCGAGATGCCTTTCAAGGTCATGGTTCCTGGGCCCACTCCTGAGAGGAGGGAAAGTCGTTAGGTACGGCTGCTTGCTGGAGGTCCCAGAAGTGGGGAGGGCAGGAATGAAAGCGAAGATGATACTTGGATGCTTGTATAGAGGGTGGAGATTTTCTGTTTGATTCGTAATAGGAGCTCGAAATCAAAGGTGCGATTGCATAATCAGGGCAAAGGTCACGAGAAGTCCTTTGTATTATAGTTCTTACACTGAAGCGTTGATTTTGTCGGTTTGTATGTCTGCATTGAGCATCGCGTGGTTATGGGCCTTTCACTTCTTTTCACTAGGTTGTGTATCTCTATTCGGAACAAGAAATATAAACGTGTTTGTCTTGTGCTATTATTGCACTCTAGTTGGCTAGTGTGAGACTGGCACGCCGCTCCTTCCCCAACGTTTGCAGGACTGCCTTGGCGAAGCGGTGACTGCGTCCTCTCTCTCTCTCACTTCCACATCTCTCTCTCCCTCACTCCATCTCTCATTTCCCCGTCTCTCACTTCCCTTCCCTACCTGAGAACGAGAAGGTGCCCAAAAGACCAGGTCTATCCTTCTCATCCTCTTGTTGTCTTCTCATACAAGACTACCGGTATCCCCACCATGGACGAAGACAGCAGTAGCCTTCATAACAATGTCGCCACCCCTACCGCCTCCTTAAATGCCTTTGATGGCTCCTTGAGCATGCCCCCACCTACCGAAAAGCCTATCAAACAAATGCATCACGACAGCTTCTTCGAACTTGCACGTTTGATGAAAGAGAAGAAACCGTATACTACCACTCCAAATCTGACTCCATGCCTATCGCCCCCTGCCAGACCAAACAGTAAGTAATACCACACAACTGTACAATCACATGCTAAAATAGTATAGGCTCGCATTCTACCGACCGTGTTCTTGATACAGATCGATCTTTTTCCCGCTCGGCGAAGCCCTTCACTGTGCCCGAGACTGTCGCTGAATTTCTTGGGAAGCAAGAATTTGCTTCTTCAGCTAATTGTTCAAAAGATACTGTTACAAGCTACCTGTTTGAAAAGATAGTACAACCCCAGAATCTAGTGGGTGATAAAGCTGGTCTCGGCCGTGGAGACGAGAGTGCATGTTCGCACGAGGTGCAGTCAACTGCATCTTCGAGTAGTGACCT
This sequence comes from Bipolaris bicolor, assembly GCA_026262445.1. Classification (NCBI taxonomy): domain Eukaryota; kingdom Fungi; phylum Ascomycota; class Dothideomycetes; order Pleosporales; family Pleosporaceae; genus Bipolaris; species Bipolaris bicolor. Next base: position 398,563 of record JAODYD010000003.1, read on the forward strand.
AGCGTGTCCCTCAGGAATGGAGCCGATTCCACGTGTGGTACCAGTTGAGTCACCAACCTCTAATGAATCTCTTCAAACATCTCGACTAGAAGAAGACATACCAACGCTCGGACGCCACATTCTAGCTCCCGAGCAAAGCGACGAAGAAATCCAAAGAACGAAGGACGATAGTAGATCGCAGTTATGCATGCTCAAGTACCAAAATGAAGTTAACAAAGACCAAAAAGCATCGATGTGTCGACTCTTGGCTGAAAAGGAGATGAAGATCAAGACTCAACAGCTAGATTTTGATAGACTGGCTCGGAGAATGACAGAATTAGAGGCTAAGCTCAAGGATTTGGAAGAAGCGGCTGGTAAGACTGGATATTTTCATGGCTTTTACTTTCATCAAACTGACAAGTGGTAGGGGAGCGCGATTTTCTGCGCAGCACTGTCGCGAAACTAGCGCGTGAACGAGATGAAGCCTTGCAAGCCGCTACCAGCGCGCAAGATTACCAAGCCCACATCCAAAAGCTTGACGCTCAACTTGCGAGGTTCAAAGAAGCGAACCTCGAGCTACGTCGAAAGCTTGTGGAAGAAGGCCTCGATAAGATTGATCTGGAAGATAATAATGCAGATCTCCAAGCCAAACTTCGCGAGAAGACCAGTCTTTGTGACCGCCAACGCGACCAGCTGAAGACTGCCAAACGAGAACTTCAGATATCTGAAGAGCGTCTCAATAATACACAGAATGGCCAGTTGTTACATGGCGCTGCGCATCTTGTCAAGCCGCAAATGCATGCTGAGCTACCAAAGAGGGTGGTTGCGTGCTCCGAGTGCTACGCCAACAATCTGGAGTGCGACAGTGAGGCGAGATGCCGCAGCTGTACCGAACGTGACGTATCGTGCGGGCGTTGGAGGTGCTCAATGAAGCATAAACTGGGCGATTGTCCTCTTGCACCATGCAAACTCTCACACGACTCGCAGGGCTGGCTTATCCTTCCAAAAGAGAGGCCTCAGTGGTGAGGAATATACCGTGGTCAGAGATGGTACTGCGCGAGTGGAAAAGGGATAATACGGGTAACTATTTTTCAAACTGCTTTTCGAATGGGTCTTAATAGTGGAGTTACGGGAAGATGGGGGGTTACATGGTTTGTATTATGCAGGCTACTATACATGTGCATACGTATGATGGGGTAGCCTTTACAAAGCTTTTCAAGAGCTTATGGATATCAATATATACGATACGAGAATCTCGTGTCTGGGGGTGGTGAATTCAAGCATATATTTTTCTAGTTCCTTTCTTGCAAGGTTCCCGATTGATGTTTCTAATCCGCCCCTTATCTTCTAATGGTGACACGCCATGATATGATCTTGGAGAGAGAGACATAGTAATGAATAAATTCAGTTCTTAGACACAAGCATGTGCTCTATACATATGCTGCTACGCAATCTACCGAGGAATCCCATGTGGCAAAGCTGTCAGGTATTCGATTGGCCGCTATGATCTTTACCTCGCGTTTGGGGAATGGCGTTGGTGCCTCTTGGATCATGTAGCTAATCATCTGCCGAATCGCTTAAGCTCCCACATCCTGAGCGGCGGATACACGACCGAAGCCCATGCGAAACCGACAAAGTTACCCATCTGGAAGGTGTTAGTATGAGTTACCAAAATTTACACATGTATTTCACATACGTCAGCACCGTGGGTTCCAACTTGTTTGGCGATAGGCCCAATGTACCAGACTTGTGCCATGCACATGATGGCGTCAATCCAACCGATGACAAAGGCAACCAACGCTGCAATGCCCAATGGTAGCTTCTTCTTCTGGTTCCATACTTCCCAGTTGAAACCGGTCTTGCGGCGGAAGATCAAATGCTCCTCTAAGATAATGGCAATCCAGATAGACACCCAATAGCCCATGAGGGCCAGGAAGTTAGTAAAGATTTCCGCGAGATGCGCACGTCCTGCCAGTGCGCAGACCGTAAAGATGATAACACCAACGGTGTTCCAGATCACTCTTGGTATAGCAGAGGCGTAACGGCCGAGGATTTGTGCGTCAATTCCAGAAGAGTATGTTGGTACAATGAGGTTGGCGACGAGTCCCAAAGCGACAATCACGCCACAAAAAGAGCCAAATGCGCCGAGAGGCTTGTATCCCTCCACGATGAGCGCACCCTGCGATACGCCGTACGCTGCTTCCCAGTCTGCATTTTTCGACATTCCGGATGCCAGCCCAATCCCTAGGACAAAAGCAAATGTAAAACTACACATTAGGCCAATCATGGTCATGCCGAAGATGCTTAGTGACGATGCATGTTCAGGATAGTAAACGAAGTAATCAGCCGCACCACCACCGTACGTGATCGCCGCTGCAAGAGTAAGGCCAAAGAAGCTGATGCGATTCCCGATGATAGTACTTGGATTTTCGTCGCCATGAGACTTGGAAGAGATGTCGAATCGCGGACCTGCAACGCCCGCCAATATGCAGAGCACCACGAGCTGTGGCAGCCATGCCCAGCGCTCGTAATAGTGAAATATCTGGTATCCGAATGTAGTAATTGCCCAAGCAATGACGGCCACGATGATGATGCCGACCACGACAGACATGGAATTTGTCGAGACAGCAGACAGGATTTGGCCTGCTACTACACAGTCGATCATGCCATATCCGAGCAGTACGATGATGTTGAGTAACACAATGATCTTGGATGGCCACCAACCCGTAATGTAGCGCGAGAAGATCATGGTACGGTTGCCGCTCTTAGGACCAAATGTGGCGACATAGGCGACTACGAGGCAACCAACCAGTGCACCGAAGACGCTCAATAAACAGGCGTCTGTGAAGCCGAGGGCGAAAACGGCAGGGCCAAGCATGCCCAGTGTGATGTTGTTCGCTGCCAAGTTGACACTAAACCACATGATTGCGACCTGCGAATACCCCAAAAGGCGCAAGTCATGACGTTCGTGGGGCTCGACGCGCTGGATGCCGCGGGCCTCGAGATTGAATGCTACAAGCTGGCTCTCGAATGTTCTCCAAGTCTTTTGCCATTGTGCATAGCGCGTATGATCCTGGCGCTCGATATCGTGAGTCAATGGTGAACTACTTGCGCCCGGCGCATCTGTCGTTTTCTCATCGTGTGGCTTCGCGATGGAGTCCATGGCACCGACCTAGAGCCATTAGCAGCAGCCTTCAACTTTGGAAGGGAGCAAAGCATGAGTCCTTTCGCAGGTTTTAACCTGATCAAGTTCAGACCGTATATCTCAGATCGCTGCCGTTTACAAAGGGAACAGCGAGCGAACACCGGTCTCATGCATTGTGTTACCTGAGGTTACCTTGATCGGGCGACATTCTGCTACTTGGCTGTATCATGGCTGCAATGCCGTACTTTGTTTTGAATGTGGGATTTGCAATGTAGTACAGAGGGATGAATTGGGAGAGGGGTGCAGGAGGTATTGATTCAGAAAAGAGCAATCATGTGTGGGGTGATTATTAGGAAGCCCCGCCCGCGGACATCGTGCCGTTTGAAAATCCCTGCGCATCCCGCGCAGCCCAGCCATAGCCCTTGTAGCGCGACGTGATAGTGACCCACAGTTGTTGTCATTGAATTCTATGTCGTAAACATGGCTTTCGCTACTGCAGAGAGGAACTGAACACAAACGCTAGAAATAGCGCGAAAAGTCAAGCTTCGAAGACATGAGCTTGTCAACCGTTGGGACGTTCAAGTACGTTTCTGTGGTTTGGCATCACGACCGTACCACACCAGACATGAGATGATAGTTATCAACGCCATCGTGTGCGTTCAACAAGTCTGCGTGGCTCTTTACCACCTACTATTTCAAGGCTAGTCCATGTCACACAGATGTTCCCGCTCGACTTTTGCAGATCATCTAAGACCGGGACAAGGGTAACCCCACAACAAGGCAGCATCCACATTCTTCGTATCCGATTGGAATATCCAATGTCAAGTCCAGTCACGTAGCTTTGTAGGATGATTTCGCGGAGGCTAAACCGGTTGTCGACCACCGTGCCAATGGTACCCTATCATGGTTTTCCGGACGGTAATTTAAGTATCTGGCAAGGCGCCCCAGCCGTGGAACCTTTTTGCAATTGACCAAGCTATCTTTCAAGTCTCCGGCATCATGGTCTGCGTGAAGAGTCTCCTATTAGCTATCGGGCTGACGCCAGCTCTGACTTGCGCTGCGCCAACAATTCACGGACGCGACTCCAACAGCACATGCAGAAGAACCAAAGTAGCAATCATGTATGTTAGATTGTATCTATTATGCGAATTCAACGACTGACCTTGTCCAGAGGAGGCGGCGTTGCCGGCATAACAGCAGCTGTGGGTATGCCTTGTTGAATACAGTCTCTATCCGATGCAGTATCTAACATGTTAAGAATTGTACCATCATACTGAATTTTCTCTAGCAAGCACTATCTAATCAATCTGTCTCCGACTTTCTCATCCTCGAGTACCAGGATCGCATTGGAGGCCGCATGCTAAACACCGAGTTTGGCTCAGACTCCAACGGCAATCCATACACGGTCGAACTCGGCGCAAATTGGATCTCAGGATTAGGCGAAAACACCAAAAACGGCCCAGAAAACCCAGTTTGGACTTTTTCAAAGCAGGTCAATTTGACGAGTCCCAATTCCGATGCTTTCTCTATTGCTACCTACAATGAGACTGGGGCTGTCGATTTCACCGGGATCCTTGATGAGTTCGAAGAGACCTGGACTAGCTTTGAGCAGAGGGCCGGCACGATACTTTCAGAAAACCTACAGGACAGGAGTGTCCGGGCGGGCTTTTGGCAGAGCGGATGGCGACCAAAGGGTGACCCCATGCGCAGGGCAGTAGAGTACTATCTTTGGGATTGGGAGACGGCGCAGGTAAGCTCTTAGCATAGTCCTTGGATATCGAAAATATGCTAATTTTGATCTTGTTACACAGACACCTGAGGAATCTGGCTTCGTATACGGGATCACGGGATGGAACTTGACATATTATGGGTTTTCTGAGGAGAGCAAATGTAAGTCCTCTTGCAAATGCAAGCATCGGACAATTTACTAATTTCAGTGGTTCTACAGTCTCCGCTGACCCTCGAGGCTTCAGCACTTGGCTCAAACACCAGGCGTCCAAATTTCTCCAACCAAATGACCCACGTCTTCTTCTCAACACTATCGTGACAAACGTTAGCTACTCGGATACTGGTGTACACATCACTACCTCGGACGGCTCCTGCGTAGAGGCTGATTATGCCATTTCTACCGTATCTCTCGGCGTTCTACAGAATGAAGTCATTACCTTCGAGCCTGAGCTACCAGAATGGAAGCAATCTGCCATTGCTACTTTCGCATTTGGCACATACACAAAGATCTTCTTCCAATTCAACGAGACCTTCTGGCCAGACGACAAGCAATTCCTCCTCTACGCAGATCCCACGAGCCGAGGCTACTGGACCGTCTGGCAAAGTCTTTCAACCGAGGACTACTATCCCGGCTCCAACATCATCTTCGCTACGCTCGTGGACGAGCAATCGTACCGCGTCGAGGCGCAAGATGACGAGGCTACCAAATCAGAGGGCATGGATGTCCTCCGCAAGATGTTTCCCAATATCACGATCCCGGAACCTATTGCGTTTACGTACCCGCGCTGGACTCAAACGCCATGGTCATACGGCTCTTACTCAAACTGGCCTGTTGGCACAACGCTCGAGATGCATCAGAACCTGCGCGCGAATGTGGGAAGATTGTTTTTCGCCGGTGAGGCTATGAGCACAGAGTACTGGGGCTTCCTCCATGGAGCGTGGTATGAAGGTCGCGAAGTGGGACAACGCATTGCGGGGCAGCTGATTACTGAGTGCGTCAACGTTGCGAGCGGGTGTGGCGATATGAACAAGTATGAGGTGTTGCATGGGACGACGGAGCTTTCGGAGCTCAATGCATTTAATGGCATGAGGACGAGTCCGTTCTTCGTTGCTGATTCTGACGATGAGGAAGACGCATAGAGATAATACGTGGACATCTATCATGTAACAAATGCTGAACTACTCATGATCAGAGATACGAAGGTGTTTTGTGCAATGTACCATTGTCGTCCGGTCATTTCGTATCTAATTTGAGCTCAATATCCGCCCATATTGGCACATGATCGCTCGGCCCTCGTTCTGCCTCACTGTTCATAATCCCACAAGCCTTTACACATCCCATTTCCCAAAGTCTCCGTCCAGCGATAAAGTAATCCACCCTATCACAACTAGTGCCCCATTCTCTGTTAAGTGGATAGTACGTATACCTCCTCTCTTGCTCATGCATCTTCCTCCAGATATCGACGCCGTTCAGCCCAACAGTTTCCTTCTCTTCATCACTTCTCTCAAGCAACATGTCGTGAAAATGTGTACGATTAACGACGTGGTCCCTAGGAAAGACTCTCAAGTTTGGATACCCATCACGCTCATCAGCAGCAACATTCATATCACCCGCAAGCAACACATCCCAGCCCTGCTCCTCTAGCCTCTTGCATTCCTCCATCAACAAACGCCGGAATTCCCGCTTGCGATCGTGTCTCGTTCCCCGCACGGCTCCGGTGCGTGTGTCGCAATATCAGTTTTCTGTTCCATTGACAGCGTAGATGTTGAAGATGGCGAGTTTCGACAATGTGGCTCGGCATGTGAGTTCTACTATTGAGACTCGGCCTTCGCGATCCCAGTCAACGGTTCGAAGTGCCATTGTGTATATGTCGTTCAAGTCACGACGCAAGATGCTGCATACACCATATACTTTTCGGCTTCCTCGCGGACCACGCGCATTGTGCTGATCGGTGGGAAGGGTGAAGTGCGCGTCGTATAGTGGACCTTTTGAAGTGTTTGAAGTGGTCTCTGAGGGCAGGCGCGAGTTGATGGCTGTTTTCACAGCATCTTATGTTTTTATATCTTTGGATGCGATCTTGACTTCTTGGAGGAAGAGGATAGACGGCCACTGGTGGCGGTACAGGAAGGCTCTGAGTGAAGCAGGATATATTTCATCTTTGCTATCCTCCATGTTACTATCTTTTGGTGCCTGAAAGAGCGACGTAATTGAAGGCTGGAGAAAGTGTGAAATTCCGTTGATGTTCCATGAGAAAATGCGCAGGGCGTTTGCTTCCAGTGGTGGAAGAATTGTAGAATTGATGAATGATGATGTCCCCTGGGAACTTTTCGCCGCTGCAGTTGACTTGGTAGTAGTAGTCTTGCGCCGCTTGGCGGGTGGAGGGCTGATAGCACGATTCATGAATATCCCATGTCGATATATCGAGGTTTGCAGCCGTCTTAGGGCACCTATAGTAGTATGTGACGTCATATACCATTGTGTATATTAGAGGTGGTACGGGCTGATATGTGCTGCAAGACATTTGCTAGTGACGGTCGATCGCGCGTGCACGTGGCCGGGACGGGACGCGTCAATTACCATGCTTCACATGCGTTGATTGGGCAAGGATCGGCCACATCATTCATCGACCCCTCTCAACCGCTTAACACTCCAACTTCAACGCCACCCCTCCGCCACTATTGTAGTATAAACCCTAGTCCCCAATTCCTCAGCCACACTCATATCTCACATCTCAGACTCCTCTAAAATGGCTTACCAACGCAAGAAGAGCCTGCTCATCGGTATTAACTATGTCGGCAGTAGCCACGAACTACGCGGCTGCCACGCTGATGTAGACAACATGGCTGAGTTCCTTTACTACCGTGGCTACAACAACTCTCCAAAGGACCGTGTCATTCTGACCGACCGCCCCGAAGTCCCACCCGACTCTCCCTACTACCCCAACGGCCACAACATCCTTGCGGCAATGGATTGGCTCGTCTCGGAACCTGGATGCACTCTCTTCCTTCACTACTCAGGTCACGGTGGCCAAGTTGCGGATACGGATGGAAACAGGACGACGGGTCTGGATGCGTCCCTTGTTCCTATCGACTTCGAGCAAAGAGGTCAGATTTCGAGTACGATTCTGCACCAGCATCTTGTCACTCGCATGGCACGTGACTGTACACTCTTCGTAATCATGGACTGCTGCCACTCTGGAAGTGCGCTCGAACTCCCCTATGTTTACCGCTCCGACAGTGATGGCCAGATCAGTCTCATGGACAATCTGAAGACGGGTCTCCACCTTGCCGAAGAAGCTCGCGATATCATCTCAGGTGGCTTTACGTTCGATAAGGTCGGCGAGGCGCAACAGCTACTTGCCGGAGCCAGCAGCTTTTTCAAGGGCCTCAGACATATGGGCGAAGAGCAAGAGGAAGGGCTCGAAGACGGAGAGTTTGCTGACCAGTATGGTCATGAACGGAAAATGGTCACCATGTTCTCTGGTTGCAAAGATGAGCAGACAAGTGCTGATGCGCATATTCAAGGCCGTGCAACCGGGGCCATGACTTGGGCGTTTCTAGAGATGATGAAGACTACAGAACGCCCGAGCTACGCTGAGGTATATTTTCCATGTTATAATATTGTGCGTTGCTGACTGGTTATAGACCCTCAAATATACAAGAAAACTTCTGGATGAAAGTAACTATACCCAGATTCCCCAGCTGAGCTGTGGGCTAGACATTGATCTAGATGAGATGACACTGGTGCTATAATCTCGACGAGATATGCAAAAAGTGGGCAGTAGCCACTGAAATCAATATGCTGATGTATTGATACAACTTGACATTAGAATTAGAATTAGCGATGACTTAGTGACATACTGCAGTTTGTCATTCTATGTGTGCACCCATGTCATGTTGATATCGACAAACAGTGCTTTGTTCCAGGCAACGGGAACACTGATAAAGCACTATGGCAAACTTGATCCAAAATTGAAGACAAGCAAATAACAGAATGAATATCGACTACTATATTACAATCCAGCACGCATTCTCTCAATATTTTCTTAATCACCAAACGTACTCCAACCCAATACCAGAATCATCCCACACCCACAAGCAGAAATGGCGGACAGCCCCATAACCACACTATACACACACATCCTCTCCAAAATCAACCTGATCCTCGCTCCGTATGGTACTAGCGAACAGACCGTGAATAAGATATCTAGTATGTACCCAATTTAATCCCCTTTTTCCTGATCTCCGTGCTATACTAACAATTCTCCCTTGTCAAGAAAATCTCGCCCTACTCGCACTTCATTACCCGAACTCACCCGATATCAACTCTCTCCAAGTCAGCATCTCAATCATCACATTTCCCATGCGAAGTCCCTCTGGCGAAACCAAGCTGGTTCACAAAATCTCTCTCGTGTTGCAAGATGGACCGACGAGTCGTGTGTCTGGAATGCCTGCAGAATCGCGTATGCGTGTGCTTATTGAGTATATTGGTCACGATGGGCATTGTGAGGATTTGATTAACGGGCTTGCATCTGTTGCGGAGCATGTGTTCAAGCGGATGGTAGAAGGAGAAGAGGAGTTTGTGGATGCGTGTGGAGGAACGAAGAAAGGAGGGGAATGCCGAAATCCATAATGGCGCAGACCTGGTGTGGGATGTTCAAGGTTGAGACGAGGATTTTGGAGCCCACTGGCAACATGCATTCTACAAAAACCTCACAAGACGCATGGCATGTAATTAGGATAAGGATTGATTCTCAGTAACGAAGTACATAGCCAGAAAAACAGCCTATCAGTCATATATACTTAGATCAGAGGTATGAGTAAGAAAAAGGACGAAACAGACATACAAAAGGTATCCCCAATATCCAATGAAAATCCATACACACCAAAAACACCTATCCCGCTGCCTGTCCAATGCCACGAAGGGAAAGGAACGCGACCAGAAACAAACGCCCCTCGAATGCAACCATTTACCACCCGTCATGCGTTGGAGGCGTACTCTTAGGCGTACTCTTGAAGGCATCTAATCCTTAGCGACCTCCGCCCTGACTTCACCCTTGACGTTTTCAGTGTCGCGTTCCGCTTCGCCCTCCTCTTTTGCCGCGGAGGTCTCTTCCTTGTCATCAGTTTCTGCCATTTCCACGTCAGCAACTGGGGCTGATGTGGGTGCCATTGTAGCAGGCACAGCAGTGGGTGGTGACTCAGGTGGGGTTACAACACCTGCAGGAGATGGTTCCCGCTCGGGTGCAGTAGCAGGAGCGGCAGTATCGGTAGTCTCAGTGGCGGCCGGAGGAGCAGCCGCCGGGGCAGTCTCAGGGGCAGCCTCAGGGGCAGCCTCGGGAACAGGTTCAGGGGCAGCCTCAGGGACGGGTGCGTCCATGTCAACATCACCATCTTTGTCAACCTCTTGCTCAGCAGCAGCAGGCGTCTGTGTACGCGACTTTGCGCCTGCAGAGGGTTGTCGGGTCGAAACGGCGCTTCTGCCATTGATGTCTTCCATGAGATCCAGGGCATCAGCTGGGGCTGCATTAGGGTTGGGGAAGTCAGTAATATTTCGTCTCTTCTTGACGCCAGGCTGAGCGCGCACTCCGAGGTTGTTCTTGTAATCCTCATCGTCGCTTGCATCGTAGAGTTCACCGTCATGCTCGATCTGCTTATCACGCTGGCGCTGTGTCATGCGCACATCTCGGTTTTCGTCCGCATCCATATCGTCTTCTTCGTCTTCAGCATCGGAGTCCATAGCGCGGCCTAGAGCCGTGGGAACATCTGGAATTGTTGTGAAAGCCTCGACGGATGGTCGTCCTGTTCTGCGAATGTTCTCAATAACAGCTGATTTGATCTTATGCAAATAGTCGTGAGAGTTGGCGTTTTCCATATTTGATGGCCGGACATCCAGTTCGTAGTCGGGCGCAAAGTACTCGTAGTAGTCGTTGAAAGGTAGCTGCTTGGACATTTTCTGCGAAACAAGCTCTCCAGTCTCGTATGCCCAGGTTCGCGCGACATTCCTCATGGTATAACCGCCACCTCCTAGAACAATGACTGGTACACCAAAGCTTTTGACATACCTGACACAGTTGGCGTGTCCGTCCATGCTCAGGTTGAAGCAACCGAGCCTGTCTCCCGAAAGACTGTCACCACCGCATTGCAGAACGATGGCTTCAGGTCCATAATAAGTCATCACTGCCTCGATGACAGGCTCAAAGATATTTCGGTATGTCTCGTCGGTGATACCGTCTCGGAGGGGGAAGTTGACGGAGTAGTTTTTGCCACTGCCAACGCCAATGTCGCGAAGTTCACCAGTACCAGGGAAGTACTCTCCATATTTGTGGAATGAGACGGTCATGACACGATCGGTAGTGTAAAAAGCCTCTTCAACACCGTCTCCGTGGTGGACGTCGATGTCGATGTAGAGAACACGCTGCTTATACCTGAGCAACTCAATGATTCCGAGGACAATATCATTGACATAGCAGAACCCACTGGCCTCGCTCTTTTTCGCGTGATGCAGACCACCCGCCCAGTTTACAGCGACGTCGCATTTCCCTCGGTTCAGGCGAGCAGCGCCCTCCATGGTACCGCCAGCGCTGATACCGCAAAACTCAAAAAGGCCGTCGAATACAGGGCAATCGTCTCCCACGTTGTATTTACTTTGCTCGCGGGTGAATTGCTCCATGTTGTCTGGCGTGACCTTGTGCAGGAATTCGATGTACTCGTCCGTGTGGAACTGCGTCATCTCGTACTTGGAGGCGGGTTTTGCGCGCTAGATCTTGTTAGAGATTGTCTTGAGGAATGGCATCCAGGGCCCACCTACGTAGATCTCCATCTTTGTGTAGAGGCCGTAATTCATAATGAGACTATGCGCCATTCGTATACGATGCGGCTTCATGGGATGCCCCGCAACATAGGCGTAGTTACCGACGTCGGAGTCGTAAAAGTATGCGACCTTCTTTGGCTGCGACGCAGTGCCGTTATTAATGTGGACAGCGCCAGTTGGGCCTGCCATGTCGTTTCCGTCCACCATGTCTGTGGTGGCTGCGCGCAGCTACGTGACTATCTTGTGTTGATTGGGATGCTCTCAAAGCTCTGGGGAGAAAACCAAGCGGTTCTTGGTATGCGCGAAAGGTGTGAGAGTTTATAGAGTCCTCGAGACTGAAGGGTCAGGAAAAAGTGGAGGGGCCTGGACGGGAGATGGGGAAGCTTTGAACAAAGACGCGGGCATGGAGCATTCGAGCTGCGCCGGGGTACCCCTGCTTAGTGCCGGTACCGGAACAACATCATCGCCGGATATGGCAGTCGCGCAGTTACGTGAAGCTCCGAGCATCGATAGCTCGAAGCCATCATCGCCCTCGCCGCCGCCTTACCCAAACAACCACTTCACTTACTCGTGGCGGACAACCCCGTCTTTGTCTCAAACCCTTTGAATACGCCTCATCGAGAAGACCTATTTCCAACACCCCCACTATGGACCGGTTAAGCAGAATGCTCGCCGCCGCTCAAGGCATGGGTGGCATGGGAGGGCCGCAGGCGGACACCAACCTCATCGACAACTCGGAAACCGTTTACATCTCTTCGCTCGCACTACTCAAGATGTTGCGACACGGCCGGGCCGGTGTGCCTATGGAAGTCATGGGACTGATGTTGGGAGAGTTCGTCGACGACTACACAGTACGGGTGGTGGACGTGTTTGCCATGCCGCAGTCCGGAACTGGTGTCTCCGTCGAGGCTGTAGATCCCGTCTTCCAGACTAAGATGATGGACATGCTTCGCCAAACAGGAAGGTATGCAGTCAAACATTGGACACTCGGAGTCGCCACAGACTCTCATACGGTGCAATGAGTCGCTGACAAACACAGGCAAGAAACGGTTGTTGGGTGGTACCATTCACATCCCGGTTTTGGCTGCTGGTTATCGTCAGTCGATATCAACACACAGCAATCATTCGAACAGCTCACACCCCGTGCCGTCGCCGTCGTAGTCGACCCCATCCAGTCCGTCAAGGGCAAAGTCGTCATTGATGCCTTTCGCTTAATCAATCCGCAAACGCTCATGATGGGCCACGAGCCCCGCCAAACCACATCGAACGTTGGCCACCTCAACAAGCCCTCGATCCAAGCCCTCATCCACGGCCTGAACCGCCACTACTATTCGATTGGTATCAATTACCGAAAGACTGCACTGGAGGAGAACATGTTGATGAACCTGCACAAGCACGTATGGACTGAGGCACTGCTCATGGATGATTTTAAGAGCGAGGGTGAGCGGAACGTGGATAGGCTGCAGAAGTTGGTCACATTGGCGGATGGTTACGAGAAGCGAGTCAAGGAAGAGACGGAGTTGACAAAGGAGCAACTGAAGACACGATATGTCGGAAAGGTGGACCCGAAGAAGCGTATGTTTACTCGTATGTGTGGTGCAATGGGATTTTTACTAACAAAAGACGCCAGACATCTCGGACGTTGGGCAGCAACTGATCGAAGACAACATTGTGTCTGTGTCACGGCAAATGATTGACAAGGAAGCCTCAGTACCCAAGCCAAATGCGCGACAAAGTGGCCATGGTAGTGGTGGCGACGACGTTGAGATGGAGGAATAAATGTGGGGTAGCTCGCGCCGAGTGTGAAGCATGTGTGGCACTGGACAAATATGCTGTCACTTGTCAGTCCATGTATATCCTGGCTTGGGGCTGGTGGGGTCATGTACCCTTGACAGGCAACGCGAGTCAGCCTATACGTAATCACATAGTTGAGAGACGCATACGAACGCTGTAATGCATAGAGCATGAGACAATGACACTACTATTACACACGTGTCTTTTTGTGGCCACCTGCCAGGATATTAATGACCAAGGCGCACAGGGAAGTTCCTTGAAGAAAAGAACATGTCCACATGTACATTCATGACTGGGACATATCATCATATGGACAAGGTTCTAGAAGCCATTTCTGTAAAAAAAAAATGTGTATTGATTTCTCCATTTGCCACGTATGAAATAGTGAAAAGAAGCCAACTAGATGATGCCTTTTTTGTTTAACTACAAAAAATAAAAATAAAAAAATTAAACACACATGACTTCTATCCCAAAAGGCCCATCCATGATTAACGCCATTACAGAAGAAAGCTAAAAAGGGTAGTAAACAAGAGGGCGATGGGCATGAACAGAAGCAAAATAAAAACAACATCAACAAAAAACTCGTACTGCCATGATTTTTATCCACATCAAATCATTTCTTCATTTTCGGTGTGCGCCGCGCGAAATGATACGCCCGTTTCGCTTCGTCTCCCGCTGTCGCCCAAAGTAAGAATAAAAGGCGAGAGAGAGAGGAGAAAGCAACAGAGCAAGACCAAACTGTAAACAAAACAAAAACGCATAACCCCCCTTCCTTCCCCTGGCCGCCCGATGCGCGTGTGCGTATTCGTCTTTGGTATATAAAAACAACAGCGAATTTGCCTCCATTTCCAAACATACACAACTTTGTTTTTTTTCTTTTCTTCGTCTTTCTCTTCTTTTCTTGTCCCATTCGTCAAGATGGGAAGAGCGTGGAAAGGAAGGAAAAGAAGTTTCAAAAAAAAACGGGAATAGAGCGGAGGAGAGTTTGACAGACTCCCAAACAAACAACATAAACAAACATGACGTGATCCAATCCCATTTCCTCCACAGGTATATATATATATGTCCATTTCCGCATAACTGACTTGATTCGAAGCATTTTTCGTTTTCTTTTATTTCCCCAGTGCAAAAGGTATATAGCAGACATCCGACGGGCATCTTGGGAAACTCCAGTTGGAAGATAAAGTGAAAGGCGTCTATTTGGGTGGGGTAACATCGCGAGATAGAGAGTGAGAGAGACAATGGGGGGCGTGACTGATGGAAAAAAAGTCGGACCTTGTTTTCAAAACAAAGAGGAAGAAGTCGTTTCCAGAGAGATGAGATGCACATGGCGACTGTTGAAGACCAGTATTCTTGATTGGCCAGATCCTTGACAGCGGTGTGTCGATTGGCAATGTTTGATAATGCAACAACAGATGGGTTACATGGTCAGTGGCTACTTCTCAGTGAGCCAAAGATGTACCAGACTAAGGGTGTCCATGCGGTTTGCTTGAGCTTCCATCTTGGTGGGATCCATTCTGCGCTGTCGAGCGCCTCCTTCTCGCATTCTCGTCATCAGAGCTGGAATGGCTACTGCTTCCATCTTCGAGACCAATGCTTCCATCTTTGGATTCCCGACGGAGCCTATCGGCCTTGTCTTTGAGGTATTGAGCCTGCTCGGCTGCTCGCTGTGCACGAATCTGCTTCTTCCACATGGCAGCATAATGACCATTTCGGTCAAGGAGCTCCTCGTGCGTTCCACGTTCTTGGACCTTGCCCTTGTGCAGAACAAGAATCTGGTCAGCGTGGGTAATGGTACTGAGACGATGAGCAATAATGAGCATTGTCCGGCCCTTTGCCAACGTTGTAAAGGCCTCTTGGATATGCTGCTCCGTTTCGGTATCAAGCGCCGCCGTTGCTTCATCAAGCATGATGATTCGCGGGTTCTTCAAGATGGTACGTGCAATGGCAACGCGTTGTTTCTCACCTCCTGACAGCCGCAGACCGCGGTCACCAACCTTGGTGTTGTATCTATCTGGAAAAGTCATGATTTTGTCGTGGATGCTTGCAGCCTTGCATGCCTCGTACACGTCCTCGTCTGTTGCCTCTGGATTGGCATACTTGAGGTTATACATGAGGGTCTCGTTGAAAAGGACAGTATCTTGTGGCACGACACCGATATGGCTACGGACCGAATCGATGGTCAAATCTTCTACGTCATGTCCATCGACTTGGATGCTGCCAGACATTGTGTTGTAGAAACGGTATAGGAGACGGAATACGGTCGATTTACCACCGCCAGACTCACCGACAAACGCAGTCGTCGTACCGGGTTTGCAGTGGAAATCGAGACCGGTCAATGCGGGCTTACGCTGGTCGTAGGCAAAGTGTACGTCCTGGAAGCGGAGGTTACCTTCGCAAGTCACCAAGGGTTGCGCGTTCTCCTTGTCGACTACAGTGGGCTGCTCCTTGAAGAGCTCAAGCATGCGCTCCGAATTGATCATAGCAGACTGGATCATCCTGTAGAAGGTGCCGAAGAAGTTGAGGGGACTCTGCAGCTGGCCCATGTATGTGATGAGCGTGACAAACTTGCCAACCTCTAGATCGCCAATGGCAACCTGGTATGCTGCGATGAAGCAGGTTACGAGAAGTCCCACCATGAAGACCATGTTTTGGGTAATGTTCATAATGTTGAGCGAGAGCATGACCTTGTACTCTGCATTTTGGTACTTCCTGACTGCTTCGCGGTAACGGTTGAACTCGTAAGCTTCGGCGTTGAAATACTTGACCGTCTCGTAGGATACCATTGAGTCATTTCTGTGGGGCGTCAGCTAAGGGGGAGCTAGAGAAATACCAAGACTACTCACTTGACTGCATCTTCCTCTCGGTCAGCATTGACCATTTCACGGCGGATTTCCGCGCGCCATTGGGCCATGCGAATCGTCAGGTAGATGTACCAAAAGGTAACAATGGCGATTACGAGGGCGTAGTAAGCATCGAATCGGACAAGGAAGTAGGCGATGGCAACAGCCAGATCGATGAGCATGGGCACTACGGAGAAGGTGACTTGTTCAAGGAAGGTGTTGATGGAGCTGCCCTTTCCTAACGCGGACAGGACCTCACCGGTCTTCTTGCCGAGGTGGAAGTCAAGACTAAGGCTGTGCACGTGCTCAAATGCCGCAACGGACAATTCACGGTACGAGTACTGCGAGACAGGAATCCACAATGCGGAGCGGGCTGCGCCGAGCAGGCCATTGCTTCCCTGCAAAAAGCGAAAAGCAATGTAGACCATGATGGCAGTCCATGGATTGCCCTTCTTGGGGTCCTTGAGGCGGTCGACGATTTCACCAGTCAAATCCGGGACAAGAACATTGACGACGCGCTGAGCCAGAACAAGCATGAAACAAGCAACCACGACGAGTTGCAGCTTGCCGTCCTTGGAAGGCCAGAGGTAGGGGAAAAACACGTGATAGCCCTTGATGTACTCCCACCAGCTGCGGGCAGGCGCACCCGTGGGCCGGCTCCAAGCGGGCGGTGCACCCTCGGTGTGCTGGTGTTTGCCACCGACTGGGTGGACGGTGCCGTATGAACCATTGGTGTGACCATTTTCCGCATGACCATTCTGATCGGCGCCACCCAACAAGGACGTGCTCTCAGTCGGCGATGCCGCATCTTGGTGCGCCTTTCGCTGGGGCATGACGACGAACATGACGTAGAATCCGATAAGAGAAAGCAATAAGAGGATGCGCAGCAGGTCCATGGCGACTTCGCCGGCCTCCCAATCCGTCATTCCAAAGCGCAGGCGCTTCGGGGGCGGGCCTGCAGTGGGCTCCTTGTGGGGATGCGTATAGATGGTGAAGGAGAGAGCGACGAGGACGATTTCCAGGACTGTTGCTAGGACCCATGTTGCCAGATGGGCCTCTGTAGGCGAGGGCTTCGAGTCAACGAGGGAGATGAGGAACAGACAGTAGACGAAGAAGGAGCCCACGAGATAGATCTGGTACAGTCAGGACGGGGACGTTTTTTTTAATTTAGTTTCATTTTTATTTTCCTTGGGGGGCATGATGGTTGGGGTGGTGGAGTTGCACATACCACGACGGCTTTGCCAGCCCACCAGTGCTGCTGTTTCTCGACCAGGGCATGGGCGACGACGAGGACGGAATTGCCGACAAAGGTAAAAGCAGTGGCGAGCGAGACCCATTCGAAAACTCTCTTTTGGGCGTGGGTGACATGGTCGTGGGCGGTCCTCTTGACAAAATTGCGGGTTGGGTCGGTGGCGGGCAGCGGCTTGCCTCCAGGGCCGGTTGTAGTAGGTTTGGCGATATTAGTATTAGACTTGGAGGCGGCGATGCTGCGGGTGGTGAAGGCGGCCAGAAAGAAAACGAGCATAACGATGGGGTAGGCATATTGCAGGATGGCCGTGATGGCGCGGACAGGGCGTGCATAGGCCCAACGGTCGTCGTCGAGGTCGTCAAAAGGCGAAGGGTCGGCGACGTGGAGCAGCAGCAATGGTTCGGCCATGGTGTGTGTCTTGGGCTCGGACTCGCGCGCTCCACTTGAGCATGAGACGCGGGAGCAGCTCGCAGTCGGAGAGGGAGTTGGGGCGGGAGCGGGGGAGGAGGAGGAGGGAAGAGGAAGAGGAAGAAGGAAGAGGAGGAGAAGAAGGAGAAGAAGAAGAGGGCGGAGGGGGATTGCTTGGGTTGGATGGAGGGCGATGCTGGAGGAGAGAAACACGGTGACATTGGCGCATGCGTTGCTTTCCGTCGTGGGCGAGAGGCGTCTCGAGAGCAGGGATGGCGGGCGGCCCGTGCATGATGATCGATTTCCATCTGGACCTCGACCTGGGACGCGACAAGTCATTATGGGGCCGCCCAGCGTTTCTCTCCTGCATGCAACTGCCCGGCCCTGCCCTGTCCTGCCCAGTCCTGCCCTGCCCACCCGCCTGCAGTAGGCGCAGAGTAGCACCACCACCAGCACCGCAGTGGAGACGGCTATCGCTGCAACTATCGGGTCGCCATCATGTACGTATACCTCCATGCAGCCATACATACAGCCATACATACAATACCGTAGCATACTTGCTGCTTGCTTGCTTTGCTCCGTCGTCCGGTACATAGCACGCCAGCCCACCAGCACGCAGCCCGCCAGCACGCAGCCCACCCGGCCAGCCCAGGGCCCGCCAACCACGCCATAACCCTCACGGCCCTTTGCTGCTGGTACCGGTGCTTGCTAGTACTGCCATTGCTGCCATTGCTGCTGCTGCTATTCCCACGGCTTCGCTACTGCTACCCGCCCTGTGCTTCACCGTCTGTCTTCGCGCTGCCGCACCACTGCCACCACCACCACCCCTCCGCTACTTTCCCCCCGACTCGCCTTCTGGCACCGCGTGCAGAAACAGACTAGCATAGCATAGCACGCCCCAGATGAGCGCCGAACACCGTCGCGCGTCAGCCATGTCGTCGCCCAAGATACCGCCTGCGCCGCCGCTGCCTCTGCCCAAGAGGCCGCGCTCGTACTTTGAGCGCTTCGTTGCCCAGCCGCTGACGACGGCCTACTCGTCGCGGCCCCCGAGCGTGCAGCCCGACGGCGCCCGGCTGCCGAATCCCCTGGTGCCGAAAGTTCCCGGGTAAGTGTCGCAAACGGCCATGTGTGTGTGTGTGTGCGTGTGGATGTGTGTGTGTGGATGGCTGGATGGCTGGATGGCTGAATGGCTGGCCCGTCGCCCTGCTCCCCTACTCTCCGCCGCACACTACATACTCCACCCTACCTGCCCCTCTAGTCGCCGTGCCCGTCATCGCCTCCTGCCCGCCTCCCATTGGCCGCCCGCCCCTGCCCGCCCCTGCCCCCGTTGCGCCTTCCTGCTTTGGGCCCCTGCACATGCCAATGGCTATGTGTAGATGCTTGGCCGCTGCTGCCTCGTCCCCCCACCACTTGCACCTGCACTTGCCTCTCGCCCTGCTCCATGTCCGCCTCCATGTCCATGTCCATGTCCATGTCCATGTACTACCTATACATACACATGCACATGTACATACACTCCTCTCTCTGACCATGCCACTGAGTGCTTCTGCAGTGTCCGCACAGGCTATTCGCAGCATGCAAGCCACAAGACGGGCCTCGACATCTCGGCCCTCGACATCAACCGCGAGCGCACCCATGCCGTCCTCGCCGGCAAAGAGCTGCTCAAGACGGTCCGCGTCCAAGATGCCCGCATCGTCGACGAGACCAATCTGCGTGCTGCCGTCCTCAACTATGCAGACTCGCACGCCCGCCAGCGCGAGGGCCTGGGCATCCACGATGTCAAGTGGTCCCACGGCCAGTTCAGCTCGCATATAGCCACGGCTGCTGCAAATGGCAAGGTCATCCTCTATGACCTCAACCGTGCCAGCGTAGAGCTTACCCGTCTGCATGAGCACACCCGTCAGGTACACAAGCTTGCATTCAACCCCCACCAGGGGCACCTGCTGCTCTCCGCAAGCCATGACTCCACCGTCCGCCTGTGGGACTTGCGCGACATGCGTAGGGACGCCACCATCTGTCCCAGCAGAGACCAGTACCATGGCATGAATGGCGGCATCCGCGATGTCCAATGGTCTCCGACTGACGCGGTAGAATTCGCCTTTGGCACAGACAATGGCACTATCCAGCGCTGGGACTTTCGCTACACCAAAGGCCCCAAGCAGAAGATCACTGCCCACGACCAGCGCATCTGCACCTCCATCGACTGGCATCCAGACGGTAAGCATCTCCTCAGCGCCGGCGTCGACCGCACCGTCAAGGTTTGGGACTTCTCCATTACTGGCCGCCGCCAGAAAGCCGCCCATGTCCTGCACACGCCCTTTCCCGTCTACAAGGCGCGCTGGCGGCCACCGTC
Organism: Bipolaris bicolor; assembly: GCA_026262445.1. NCBI lineage: Eukaryota > Fungi > Ascomycota > Dothideomycetes > Pleosporales > Pleosporaceae > Bipolaris > Bipolaris bicolor. Next base: position 418,876 of record JAODYD010000003.1, read on the forward strand.
TTGGTCCGATGACCACGACGACAAAGGCGTCTATCAGTGCACACAGGTTGCCACATCATATGATCGCGAACATCCAGCCATCCATGTCTGGGACTTTCGTCGCCCCTTCTTGCCCTTTAGGGACATCAATTGTTTCTCCACTGCGCCATCTGACATGCTTTGGCACTCGCGTGACACACTATGGACTGTTGGCAAGGAAGGCATCTTCCAGCAAAATGATGTCCACCATGCCCCAAAAACTATTGATCGTCGCAACCTGCAGGCCTTTGCCATATCACCTACCGGCGAGATTGGCGCAGTCACCCAGAAGAGGTCACACCCGCGCTCCTCTGCAGGTCTAGCCTACGTGGACGACGCTTACCTTGGCGAAACCCGTGATAGGCGCCATAGCTCTGGAAAGGCAAGCCTTCGAAACTCAGCAGACGACAGCTTAGATGATAGCTTTCTTGCCTCTGCCATGAAGCGCCATCACGTGCGCGCTGCCAGTAACAGGTCGACCAAGTCGTTTAGTACAACTCCACCTTCTGACGTTGGTCCCAAGGTCATGCTCTTGAGTGACTCCATGGTTATGCACAGCGATTCTCTCCGGCCAAATCAGACTGCCATTCGAGGTCTTTTGCCTGGTACAACCAACACTCAGATATTTGCCTATCTTGCTCAAAAATACAAAAACATAGCCCTGCCTGACCCTCCAGATCTTGACTCTTTTCTTCGCCTGGAAAGAGTCTTTGAGCAGAATGCCGAATACGCACAGCGTGCAGCAATGTACCGGCTCGCTCAGTCGTGGAGGATTATGGGAGCGTCCATTGCTGTAGCGACACGGCACCGAGCAGAGTTACACAGACAGCAAAGAAGGTTGCACCCGCAGGTCCCCGCCCTGCGGCTATCCAACAAAATGCTCGAGCCGTCGTCTGCACCCATGGAAGCCCATGACAAGCGGCTGACAGCGGCAGCATCCGTAAATCCTGCCGTGCGCGCCATTCTCGGTACCTTGGACAAACCAGCACCGCCAGCCAGACCACCCACCACGGTAATCGAGAGCACCTCCAATATATCAACACCTCTTGCGCGTCCCGTGAGAACCGGCTTTGGTAATGACACAAAAAGGCCTGACCTTCTCGACATTGATAAAGAGGACATGGTTCAACTGCCACCAGCAATCACTGCAACACCTACTCAGACGGGTAGCGCGCTTGCGCCTCCACATAAGACGTTCAGCAGCCCCCAGTGGTACCACTCTGGTGATGGCATTGACGAGCGTCGCGCCTTGAGTGGCAGCTACAGGGCATCGCCTCGAATTCCTCTAAGTCTCACACCGAGCAGCGTGCAAGGCATGACAATCAACGCGCCTCGTTCAATAGAGCGACATGACTCTGGGGAAAGTTTTACCATGTTCTCGGCCTCTTCGGATTCCCAAAAAGGAAACTCGATGCCCAGTTCATTTGCCAGCGGTAACTCGCAATCAAACCGGGAAAAGCTGTCATCAGAGGACTGGGACGCTGTCCCAGAACACTCTAGCTTTGGAAAGCCTAGAAACTCTAAAGATGAAGATCTAGGTAAAAGCGTGCCCATATCTCCAACTACTATTCCTATTGGTGGAAACGGCTCTCTGAATCGGCAGCATACCGAAGGCCCCGCATGCAAAGGGATGAGCCATGCTGATCAATCTGACAATGGAGAAACGGTCGTTCGTGACATGGAGAACCTGCGACGAAACAATCAACTGCTTCGTCAGGACAGTTCAGACTCCGAGGCACTGACCAGCATATATTCATCCTCGTATGACTACAATATAGACATGGAGGCAAGTGGGACAATTGTGCCTGAGGTGGATGATATGCGATCGCCTCATGTTCCAAAGCCGCCACCGAATTTGCCACATGCATCTGGAAGCGCGCCCCCAGTACTGGATCCAACCCTGGAAGATGGCTTGTTACTGTCCGACTTCACGGCCATGCATGTCGATGCAGAAGCAGGATCGCCATATTCCGTCATCGGCTTGCTGAACAGCGTTCTTGCATATCATACAAAAGCGTCGGATGCGCAGTTTCCTTCGATTCTGCTTCTCCTTCTCCAACCACTCCTTCCGCAGACACAAAGTCCAAGAGATGACCCCGGTGCAAATGTAGGCGATGTCCTCAACGCCTTTTCAGATACTTTTGTGGCTCTTGGGCTTAGCCCAGCACAGGCAAAGGCCATTCTCTCGACACAGTTGAGTCAGCTTATAGCCACAGGGATCAATCCTTATCAAGCAGAGTCTATTCTTCATACCTACCACTCACAACTGCACTCGCTATCATTGTTCAACTCTGCGGCTACGTTACGCAGGCTAGCCTATCCCGCCTATCCCGCTGTGTATGAACAAGCGCTCAAAGAAACGCAGCTGGGATTGCTGTGCCTGAGCTGCAAGTCACCAATCAACAATCCCAAAGACAAGATGCGATGTGAGTCGTGTAAGCGAACACAGGCGCCATGCCCAATTTGCTGGGCCAAGTATCCGGCCTTTGAGCCGCTTATCGCAAAAAAGGCCAAGTCAAAGTTTCGTCCTAGTCTGAAGGACCGAGGGCATAAGCGGCAGCGATCGTCTCTTACTTCGGGCCAAAACCTTGGGGACGATCGTGATGCTGTCGGACCATCACCGTCCGTCCCGACGGAGTGGTCTGCACCTACGGCCACGTTGTGGACGTGGTGTCCGCTTTGTGGACATGGTGGACATGCGAATTGTCTTTCGACATGGTTTGCGGACCCAGTTTTATCAGAAGGTGCATGCCCAACCGAAGGTTGTCTCTGTGATTGCGTCCAGGGCACTCGGCGAGACGCAAAAACTGAAGAAATGCTGTTCAAGAAGGCAGAAAAGGACCGATCTAAACTGGTACGCAAAGGTGACGATTGGAAGGTAAAAGAGAGTAAAGCCGTCTCGGCAGTCCGGAATGCGGCTCTCGATACCATTCCAGCTCATCCTCAGCATTCCGGCTCCGGGACCACGACGCCGACGCGCAGATAGTAGAATATACCATGAATCATCTAAATGCCTCAACCCTGGCCCAATGGCAGAAATCAAGCGGTGGTACATAGTACACTGGCCGGCCCGTTTCTCGCTCAGGCCCGCTACCTCTACATACTACCTAGTACATGAATGCAGCGGTCTCATCGCTCCACAAGAAGCGATTTTTTCCGCCCTATTGCTGGGGATCCCGGGAGCGGTCTGACATCATATCCCAGTTAAAAAGTGCATCATCAAGTTTTGCCATGCTGGAGTACCTTCCACGAAGCTGTCTGCAGTATGCATAATCACACCGCCTGTATGCGCGCCAAGGCATGCAGCACGCGCCCGCTTCCCCGGGTATGTGTGTATGCGTGGGTCCGCCACGTGTTTCTAGTAGCCGACCGGATGGTGCTGGGCTTTCCGCCAGCGTTCGCTGTAATGCTTGTCCGGGCTTATTCTACAGGTGATACCATTACGAAGCTAGGGAGACGGTCTCCGCGATTCATCAATTGCTCAGCTCCAGCTGCGGGACTATAACCCACAGGACACGCCAAAGTTTGCAAATGGGTACAAGCGACTGCCCACTTCCTGCGGCCAATTGTGGAGCCCTCTAGAAGACGTATTCTCGAGCATCTGGAAGCATGGCTGGTTGATGTCATCGGCTAGTCCCAGTCTGATCACAGCAAAGGACCACAACTATGTCTAGCGTTGCTGCAGCCCTACCGATGCTTCATTTCATCCATTCATCTACTGTGTAGCATGCATCAGGCCACTCGTATTCGTTGATGTAGTCGCAGTTCAACACAAAGACAGTGCACAATGTACTATGCAATGACTAAGAAATGACCAATTTTGCTGACAGGTGTGAGAAGGAGAAAAAGCAATTCATTGTCGGTGCCCGAGAACGAGTTCGGAAAACGGAGCAGGAGGTACGCGCACTGTCACGTACCGCGTTGACAAGGCGATACCGGCCCTTGGCCTTATATGTATCTCAATGAAGCAGGTTTTACACTTGAAGCACATGTGTGCGGTTGCCATGTGCGGAATCCAAATACCGCGTCTATCGCACTTGACGACGACTTGGTGTTCAAGTAAGCATACGTAAGAACGGACATATGTATAGTTACATGTCGTAATACCAATTCAATTCCTGCTCCTACGCCACACATCAAAAAAGTAAAAACAGCCGCAATAAAAGCAAAGAGATGAGCTAAGAGGAGATACTTGGCGCATATTCGTTAGGCAAACCTTACTGTAACCTCGCACACCTCCCATCACTCCACCACCCAACATGTATCCCAATCAATAATACCATCTTTCCAATAGTCCCAATTTAACACGCACATCTCCCGTCCTCGACGCCCATTCTCCGCCATCTTCCTCCGCCATCCTCCACATTCCTACCCAGATACCGATATCGCGCGGCATCGGCCCTACTATTGATCGGTGTGCTTACTGCACCTCTACAAGCGGAGGGAGGGGGGAGGGAAAGGTGTCACCCGTTTTTCCCTTTCCCCCTCCCCTCATTGTTCAAGGCGCCCGCACAACAAAACCCTCAACGCCTCTTTCGCTTACGTTATCCCAGTATTCCCTGCGATATCAGTAATCCCGGGAAGCGAAAAAAAAAAACTCACAAAGTGTACGTACAGGTTACATGCATGTTTTTTTTACCAACTTAAATTCTTTTGCTTTCCCTTCGCGGGGGCAAGGGACGCGTTTTCTAGGGGGCTTAGCGAAAGAATAATGTTTTTCATCGGTCCGTATATGTATGTTTGGTCTTGAATTGAGTTTTGTCTTGTTTTGTTTTTGGTTCTGGTCTGTGAGTTGTCCTCGTATCGTGGTACCTTGATTTACCCACGTATTCTGGAAATCTAACATGGATGCAGCGGACACTAAGCGGAGGAGGACAAGATTGGACTGGTTGTGCCCAAATCTTTGTCTTCTCCTCTCTGTCTCTGTCTCGCACCCGCTCTCCTATTTTGCTCTTGTGTCTGATTCATGCTGTAGATTCTAGGAATTGCCAAGTTCAGCATGTACATCTGGGCTACAAAACTACGCGATAAATTTCCCCTATAAAAATTGGTAAAAGAAAAAAGATGTACTGTTCTTGCCTACTGTTCTGCATAAAAACCATTGGCTTCTCTCGACTTTCATGTCGTCGTGTTTCTCGCGCCCCTCCTCACCTCCCCCCTCATTGTCTAGCTGCAGAATGTAAACAAAAGTCTAGACCACATCCCCTCACCCCGCCTCTCATCTCTCTCTACATGGTAATCCTGGCCTCGTCAAACGTTACACGACAGCTCTCGCTCGCGCGGCTGCGCGGCATGAGGCATGTAGTTGCATAAGTGGCAAGTGTATACATGCGCTTACGCTTGGCCTGAGGAGCGGGGATATGATGGCCGGGGG